>JAODAL010002219.1:0-202325 GCA_025379985.1 Phyllomedusa bahiana | reverse complement strand
TTTTTTTAATATAAAAAAACCGTATGCACAGAAGAGTAAAGAAAATTGTAGCACATATAGATAAAACATTGTTTCACAGATAGAAAAATTGTTTCACAGTATAAGATAAGAACAATATGTCAAAAAAAAAAAATTGTAGTAAATTTTAATAAGAAATTGTGTGTGTTGGTTTGGGGTTTAAGTATAAAGATAAAAAATTTGGAGAAATGCAGAATAAAAAACATGTGATGCCAAAGTTGAATAAAACATTTTGAGGTCACAGTTTTAAGATAAACAACATTGTGTTTCACAGTATAGGGGTAAAAACTTTGTGAGTCACAGTATAGAATAAAAAACTTGTGATTTAAGAAAGAGATAAAGAACATTGTGAGTCACAGTTAGAATAAAAACCGTGAGTCATTAAGAGGTAAAAAACATTGTGATGTCCAAAAGGGGTTAAACAACATTGTGATGTCACAGTAAAAAATAAAGAACACAGTGAGTCACAAAAGAGCTAAAGAACTTGAAGTCCAGTGTAAAATTTAAACAATGTGATGTTAAGTATAGGTATAAACATGTGATGTCACAAAAGAGTATAAACACTGGATTTTACAGTATAGAGATAAAGAACATTGTTTTTCAAAATAAGAGATAGAAAACATTGTGATGTCACAAAAGAGATAGGAACATTTATGTCACCGTATAGAGATAAACAACATTGCGGTCTACGTATAGAGATAAAGAAAATTTGATGTCACAGTAAGAGAAAAAAACATTGTATTCCAGTATAGAATAAAAACATTGTGATTCACAAATAGAGATTTTTTAACTTGTGATGTTACAGTATGAGATAAAGAACACGTGATGTCACGTAAGCGATAAAAAACATTGTATTCACAATATAGAGAAGAGAACATGTGATGTCACAGTATAAAGATAAACAAAATGCGGCTCATAGTATAGAGATAAAAACTTGTGATATCCAGTATAGAGAAAAAGAACATTATGATGTCACAAAAAAGAGATAAAAAACATTGTGTCTCACGTACAGAGATAAAGAGATTGTGATTCACAGTATAGAAATAAAGGACATTGTGATTCAAAAATGAGATAAATAACACTGTGAGTCAAGATAGAGAAAAAAAAACTTTGGGGTCCATAGTAAAGATAAAGAAATTGGATATCAAGTAAAGAATAAAGAACATTGTAAAGTACAGTATAGAGATAATGAACATTGTGATGCCATAAGAGATTTTTTAAATTTTATGTCACAGTATATAGATATAAACATTGTAGTCAAGATACTTTAAAAGAAATTGTAATCACAATACAGAGATTTTAGAACACAGTGATTCACAGTACAAGTTAAAGAACACTGTGAGTCATTTTTAGATAAAGAACACTGTATAAAACAATTTAGAGATAAACAACATTTTATGTCAGTATTGAGATAAAGAACACTGTGATGTAAAAATTAGAGTAAACAACATTGCGGTCTCACGTATAATTAAAGAATATTGTGAAGTCACAATACAGAGATATAAAAACACAGTGATTCACAGTATAGAGGTAAAGCACATTGTAAATGTCACAGTATAGAGATATAGAACACAGTTATGTCACAGTATAGAAATAAAGGTCATTGTGATGTAACAGTGTAGAGATAATATGCAGAAAAAAGGAAAAACAGAGGAGGGGGCGCACAATAGCATTATACTGTAGATAGTGAGTAATATATCGAAGAAAGTAATCTTCTCACCTTTTGATGTTTGCTGCTCTTAATTTTAGAGCACAACACTCATAAGCGCTTGCAGGCTGTTTATAACCCCGTAGCCCTTACTACGGCAGCCGGTGGTCTCTGTCGCTCCGTTCGGAAAACCGGTGGGAGAAAGTTGCCACAAATAGAAAAAAAAGAAAAAAATGGACCCGGCGCACGTGCAGTGGAAGTAGAAAAAGCCCAGGCTAAAGGCTTTTCATTAAAAGTTTTTTATTCTTAAAAATGCCGCGGCATTACCGAGACAAAATTAAAAACATATGAACATAAAATAGACTTTACGCGTTTCGCGCGTGTACCCGCGCTTCATCAGAAGTAAAAGTAACAGAAAAAACAAAGTATATATAATGCAGGCAATTGTTACAATTGGTTGTTACTTTTTTACAGGTAAAGTGACGTAAGACACCTGTAGTGGAAAGATCGGAAGATAATTGGAAGTAAGAAGTGTCAATCAAGAATAAAGACGAGCAAGAAGAAGAGACGGGAAGACAATGGAGTCATCCAGAGATCCAAGTGCATATATCGATCTTTAATATGTGTTAAAAAATAAAAGCTGAAATATAAACCTAAATCAGGTGTAGTGTGTTTTTTTTGGTTTATTCGGGTAAGGGAAACTGTATATTAGGGTAGTGATATCGATAAATCACTACTGAAGAATTTAGTGAGTGACAGTGTGAAAATTAATAAGAAAAGATGGTCTGAGAATAGAAGGAGAAACATCCAATGGAAAGGGAGGCGGTAAATACAAATGAACCAATAGGGATTTAGAAACTGATTTGAAACAGTTGCCGCTAAAACCAGAGGGTTAAGCGCGCTAAATTATTTCATATCTTGAAAAATGAATTTTGATTGGTTGGGAATAAAGAGGTAAATTCAAATAGGCCAATCATGTATCTATATGAAGATGGCCATATGATTGGTTGTGCTAGTAGGCGGTACTATGGATAGACCAATCAGTGTGGTGGATGGAATAGGAACTAGCTGATTAGTCCTCTATTATACCGGGAACTACAAGTTGACCAATGAAAATGAGAGCTACTCCTCTATGGCAAATAACATAGAGAAATACTTATGAGCTGATGGCCAAATATGGCTAGATCTAAAATACTAGATAATGAAAATGTAGACCAAGGACAGAGTAAAATGTCAGAATAAGACATGAAAATACAGAATTGCTAGTCACGATGGAGAATAAAGTGAGAAAAAGACGGCCATAAATCCCATAGACAGAGAAGCCCATAGTGACATCGTACAGGTGGATATTAATTGACCCATAGTGATCAGTCTGACTATGCATACAATACAATTCAGATTTTCACAATACAATATAAATGTAAATAGCAATAGTAGAACAGAAAAAATTTATCTAAGTCTCCTAAAGTAGAGCCGAGCAAATTGAATATAATGCAAGAAAAGCAGTATGTTCGGTACTGCTGATCAAATTGTGAAAAGCAAAAATAGATATAAATAAAAAAACATGTATAACCTGATTGAATCTTAAAATTAGAACACAAAGCCACTGTTTTTTGCGCTTATTGTATGTTGGTATAAAGATAAATGGGTTTTTTAGGTTATTCTAGTTATGTGCGAACATTATGATAAAAGCGAAGAAAGGTCTCCCTAAAAATGAAAAAAAGGATCTCCGTGAGGTTATTTAATAAATTAGCTCAGTAGCATCGTTGAGACCTTTGGGGGACAGAGTCTGTAGTCTGTAGATCCAGAACATTTCCTTCTTCTGGAGAGCCTGTAGACGGTTTGGTAATTTCGGGGGGATAAAATCGACCGGAGTGATATTTAGAACAGTAAAGTCTCTCTGGTGAACTTCGTTAAAATGGCGTGAGACACTATGTAGCAAATCCCCTCTTTTTACGCAGCCCATGGCCATTTAGGCGGAGATGTAGGGGTCGGGATGTTCTACCGACATATTGAAGTTGACAACTGCATTCTATAACGTAAATAACGAAGGAACTTTTGCAATTGAGTGTATGTTTAATTGGATATATTTCCTTAGTGGTTTTTGAGGTGATGTGAGACCGAGCAGTAATGCTAGTACAGCATAAACAGAGAGAAGAACCACATGGTGAACTTCCAAATTGGGATGGAGCGTTCTGTTGTACCTCTATAGGATCTTTGATCCGACTGGGAGCTACCAAGTTTTTAATATTTGGTGCTCTTCTATAAATGATACCTGGTTTTGTAGGTAAAAGTGGACCTAAATAGGGATCTTTCTTGAGGATGTACCAATGCCGTTCTAGCGCGTTTTGTATTTCAGATCTTGAGGAATTGAATTGAGTAATAAGAGAGTATTTTATTCTCGAACTGTCGTCTATTAGGTTATTCTTCTTTTTTTTTCAAGGCAATCTTTTTGTGTCAAAATGTCAGCTTTTTGTTGGGCATGTAATAAAAGATTCTCAGGATATTTTTTCTCCCGGAATCTGTTTGTTAAAATATCCCTTTGATGTGTATAATCAGAATCCTCAGTGCAGTTTTTACGTATCCTTTTAAACTGACCAAACGGTATGTTACAGAGCCAGGGCTTATGGTGAGCACTTTTAAAATGAATATATGAGTTACTGTCTACGGTTTTGAAGTGAGTGGTTGTAATAAATTTGCCCCGTTTAATAGATATATTCAGATCCAAGAATTCATAGGTTCTGGCGTTTGTTTTTTGCTACAAAAGAGATCCCTTTAGTGTTGTTGTTCAGGTGGTTAATGAATGAAGGAATGAGTTCGGTCGATCCTGTCCAGACAAAAATGAGATCGTCTATATATCTCTTGTAAAGAGATATATATTGAAAAAAGGATTGTTGTCCATAAATGTATTCGGTCTCATATGCCCCCATAACAATGTTAGCATACGAGGGGGCAACTCTGGTACCTATCGCAGTGCCCCTTATCTGCCTATAGATGGCGCTGTTGTGATAGAAGAAATTGTTTTTTAATATTAGTTCTAGACCCTTAATAAGGAATTCTTTTTCGGGGTAGTCAAAGTGGGGTCTGTGTCTAGTATATTTTTGACACATTGAATTCCAATCTGATGTTGAATATTGGAGTATAGTGAGGATACGTCAGCTGTAATGAGGATATAGTTGGAATCAGTAGGAAGATCAGAGAGATGTTGGATGAGTTGTCCTGAGTCCCTAAGATAACTTGGCAGATTAGTAACAAAGGGTTGTAGATATAAGTCCAAATAATGGGATAATTGGCTAGTAGAGGAATTGATACCAGAAATTATGGGGCGGCCAGGAGGAGAAGTGAGATGTTTATGGAGTTTTGGGAGATAGTAAAAGAATGGATGACTGGGTTCTGGAATGTGGATGAAATTTTTTTCTTTTTTTATCAATGACCTCTGAGGTGAAAGCATCATTGAGAAAGGTGGAAAGTTTACGTTGCAGTTCTGGAAAGGGGTCAGATTGGCAGACTTCATAATAGGAAGTATCTGTCAATATGTTATTAGCTTCCAGTTGATATGCTGAATAGTCCAGAATGACTGTGCCCCCACCATTATCTGCCGGTCTGATAACAATATGATGATTTTTCTTTAGATTTTTTAGAGCTTTCAATTCATCTCTTTTGTAGCAAAATCAAGCGCAGAATCTATAGAATTCTTTGATCTGAATATATCTATTAAACGGGGCAAATTTATTACAACCACTCACTTCAAAACCGTAGACAGTAACTCATATATTCATTTTAAAAGTGCTCACCATAAGCCCTGGCTCTGTAACATACCGTTTGGTCAGTTTAAAAGGATACGTAAAAACTGCACTGAGGATTCTGATTATACACATCAAAGGGATATTTTAACAAACAGATTCCGGGAGAAAAAATTTCCTGAGAACATTTTATTACATGCCCAACAAAAAGCTGACATTTTGACACAAAAAGATTGCCTTTAAAAAAAGAAGAATAACCTAATAGACGACAGTTCGAGAATAAAATACTCTCTCATTACTCAATTCAATTCCTCAAGATCTGAAATACAAAAAGCTCTAGAACAGCATTGGTACATCCTCAAGAAAGATCCCTATTTAGGTCAGCTTTTACCTACAAAACCAGGTATCATTTACAGAAGAGCACCAAATATTAAAAACTTGGTAGCTCCCAGCCGGATCAAAGATCCCATAGAAGTACAACAGAACGCTCCATCCCAATTTGGAAGTTCACCATGTGGTTCTTCTCTCTGTTTATGCTGTACCAGCATTACTGCTCGGTCTCACATCACCTCAAAAAACCACTAAGGAAATATATCCAATTAAACATACACTCAATTGCAAAAGTTCCTTCGTTATTTACGTTATAGAATGCAGTTGTCAACTTCAATATGTCGGTAGAACATCCAGACCCCTACATCTCCGCTTAAATGGCCATAGGGCCTGCGTAAAAAGAGGGGATTTGCTACATAGTGTCTCACGCCATTTTAACGAAGTTCACCAGAGAGACTTTACTGTTCAAAATATCACTCCGGTCGATTTTATCCCCCCGAAATTACCAAACCGTCTACAGGCACTCCAGAAGAAGGAAATGTTCTGGATTTACAGACTACAGACTCTGTCCCCCAAAGGTCTCAACGATGCTACTGAGCTAATTTATTAAATAACCTCACTGAGATCCCTTTTTTTATTTTTAGGGAGACCTTTTTTTGCTTTTATCATAATGTTTTGCACATAACTAGAATAACCTAAAAAAAAACATTTATCTTTATACCAACATACAATAAGTGCAAAAAACAGTGGCTTTGTGTTCTAATTTTAAGATTCAACCAGGTTATACATGTTTTTAATATTTATATCTATTTTTGCTTTTTCACAATTTGATTAGCAGTACCAGAACATACTGCTTTTCTTGCATTATATTCAATTTGCTCGGCTCTACTTTAGGAGACTTAGATACAATTTTTTCTGTTCTACTATTGCTATTTACATTTATATTGTATTGTGAAAATCTGAATTGTATTGTATGCATAGTCAGACTGATCACTATGGGTCAATTAATATCCACCTGTACGATGTCACTATGGGCTTCTCTGTCTATGGGATTTATGGCCGTCTTTTTCTCACTTTATTCTCCATCGTGACTAGCAATTCTGTATTTTCATGTCTTATTCTGACATTTTACTCTGTCCTTGGTCTACATTTTCATTATCTAGTATTTAGATCTAGCTACATTTGGCCATTAGCTTACAAGTATTTCTCTATGTTATTTGCCATAGAGAGTATGCTCCTCATTTCACTGGTGAACTTGTAGTTCCCGGTATAAATAGAGGACCTAGCAGCTAGTTCCCTTCCAACCCCCCACTGATAGGTCTATTCATAGTACCCGCCACTAGCACAACCAATCATATGGCCATCTTCATATAGATACGATTGGCCTATTTGAATTTACCTCTTTATTCCCAACCAATCAAAATTCATTTTTCAAGATATGAAATAATTTAGCGCGCTTAACCCTCTGGTTTTAGCAGCAACTGTTTCAAATCAGTTTCTAAATCCCTATTGGTTCATTTGTATTTACCGCCTCCCTTTCCATTGGATGTTTTTCCTTTTATTCTCAGACCCATCTTTTCTTAGTAATTTTCACACTGTTACTCACTAAATTCTTCGGTAGTGATTTATCTATATCACTACCCTAATATATAGTTTCCCTTACCCGAATACACACAAAAAAACACACTACACCTGATTTAGGTTTACATTTCAGCTTTTATTTTTTAACACATATTAAAGATCGATATATGCACTTGGATCTCTGGATGACTCCATTGTCTTCTCGTCTCTTCTTCTTGCTCCTCTTTATTCTGATTGACACTTCTTACTTCCAATTATCTTCCGATCTTTCCACCACAGGTGTTCTTACGTCACTTACCTGTAAAAAAGTAACAACCAATTGTAACAATTGCCGGCATTATATATACTTTGTTTTTTCTGTTACTTTTACTTCTGATGAAGCGCGGGTACATGCGCGAAACGCGTAAAGTCTATTTTATGTTCATATGTTTTTAATTTTGTCTCGGTAATGCCGCGGCATTTTTAAGAATAAAAACTTTTAATGAAAAGCCTGTAGCCTGGGCTTTTTCTACTTCCACTGCACGTGCAACGGGTCCATTTTTTTCTTTTTTTTCTATTAGTGTAGAGATAATGAACATTGTGATGTCACAGTATAGAGATAAAGAACATTGTGATGTCACAGTATAGAGATATAGAACACAGTGATGTCACAGTATAGAGGTAAAGAACATTGTGATGTCACAGTATAGAGATAAAGAACATTGTGATGTCACAGTATAGAGATAAAGAACATTGTGATGTCACAGTATAGAGATAAAGAACATTGTGATGTCACAGTATAGAGATAAAGAACATTGTGATGTCACAGTATAGAGTTAAAGAACATTGTGATGTCACATTGTAGAGATAAAGAACATTGTGATGTCACAGTATAGAGTTAAAGAATATTGTGATGTCACAGTATAGAGATAAAGAACATTGTGATGTCACAATATAGAGATAGAGAACATTGTGATGTCACAGTATAGAGATAAAGAACATTGTGATGTCACAGTATAGAGATAAAGAACATTGTGATGTCACAGTGTAGAGATAAAGAACATTGTGATGTCACAGTATAGAGATAAAGAACATTGTGATGTCACAGTATAGAGATAAAGAACATTGTGATGTCACAGTATAGAGATAAACAACATTGCGGTCTCACAGTATAGAGATAAAGAACATCATAGTAACTATGATTCTAACTTACAAGAATTTCTGCTCATGTCCATAGAATTCTTGCTAAAAAGTAATTTTTTCACATTTGAAAAAAATTACTATTTACAACTAGTGGGGCACCTATGGGTGCCACTGCCTCGCCCTCTCTGGCCAATATCACCATGGCATGGTGGGAGCACCATGCAATATATCACGAGAATAATCCTTATTTGGGGTGCATTGTCTGGTATGGGCGCTACATCGATGACCTCTTGTTTATTTGGGGTCACGATGTAGCGATCATACAACCTTTTCTGGAGTATTTAAATCTTAATCATTTTAATTTACGGTTCACGGGTAAATGGGACAAATATGAGATCCCATTCTTGGACATTCTATTAAAAGGGGATATTGAGAATGTACGATAATAACCACAATGTACCGTAAACCAAACTCTGGAAACTCCATCCTCAAAGCAAACAGTTGTCATTCGCCCAGTACAATTGGGGCCATACCCTATGGAGAATATGTGAGGGCTCGTAGACTCTGTACCCAGGACTCAGATTTCAAAGAATCAGTTAACAACATTGACTCTAGATTAGAGGAGAAGGTTATACCAAAAAAGAGAGATAAAAAGAGCGAAAGCCAAAATTGGTGCTAAAACACAATTACAATTGTTTGGAAAATTCCAAATATAATGAAAATAAAGCACATCACTCAAGTAAACTGGTATTTTCCACCAATTTAGCAAGAATTTTAGGAAATAAAATCTATATTCTACAAAAATCTCAACATACTCCGTCAGGACGAAATTATTTCAGAAATCTTAAAAGAAGGAGTAGCATGTGGTTTCCCAAAAAAGAACCAAACAATAGGCATATTATATCCCCTAGCACTTTTGTTAGAGAGACCCCTCAAGGCAAAATATGGCTAAAACAAAAAGGCTTCTTCAAGTAGCGGGGGGTAAAGATGCAACACATGCAGCCTTAGCATAAAAACTAAAACATTCGGCAATTATACTGACATGGAAAAATTTGAAATCAAACAGTTTATCAACTGCAATACACACCATGTCATATATATTATCGAATGTACCATATGCCAAAAAAAATATGTGGGTAACACCAAAGGAAAGGTAAAAAATCGAATCATGGAGCACATAGCTGCATCAGAAAAGCAATGAATCGGCATCAGGTGCGACAAAACACTTTCTTGAATGTCACCAAGGAAATTTAACTAGTTTTAAATTTTATGCTATAGAGCATGTTACAAGCCCCAATAGGGGAGGAAATTGGGAAAAAAAACTAAGACAGAGAGAAGCATACTGGATACTCAGATTGGGTACCAGAAGACCGCAAGGCTTAAACTATCGCACCGACCTACTATATATATATTAAAAATTATGCCAATCAAATACCATGCCTACTATGCCCTCTATATACCATATTTACATATTGCTGCATACCATCTTGGGTGTTTTCCCCTTTAAGAGAGTACAATAACGTTACCTATCTAGCATTGAACATGTGATCATTAACCCTGCATCTGATTGGTTTTAAGTTGTTTTAAATTATAGCAGCTAAGTACCTCATGTTGACTGTGAACAAGAGCGACACGCTCGAAACGCGTCTGTCAAGTGCAGGCATCCAGTGGCATTGTTTGTGCGCTGCTTATTTTAATCTTCAATAAAGTTGTGTATGTTTTCACCGTAACCGGCATTTGGAGTTCCTAACGGCGCAGACCCTGCAGTGGCTCAGCACCAGGATATCCGGCATTTGCATTTGTTTGCTTACCGCTTGGCCGGCGGGAACCGGGACGGAGAATTACACTACTCGGACTCACATGGACGATTTAGGACTAGCCCATATACATAGGTGAGCTATCTATACTTCTTATTATTACTCTAGAGATAAACAACATTGTGATGTCACAGTATAGAGATAAAGAACATTGTGATGTCACAGTATAGAGATAAAGAACATTGTGATGTCACAGTGTAGAGATAAAGAACATTGTGATGTCACAGTATAGAGATAAAGAACATTGTGATGTCACAGTATAGAGATAAAGAACATTGTGATGTCACAGTATAGAGATAAAGAACACTGTGATGTCACAGTATAGAGATAAAGAACATTGTGATGTCACAGTATAGAGATAAAGAACATTGTGATGTCACAGTATAGAGATAGAGAACAGAGTGAAGTCAAAGAATAGAGATATAGAACACAATGATGTCACAGTATAGAGATAAAGAACCTTGTGATGTCACAGAACAGAGATAAAGAACATTGTGATGTCACAGTGTAGAGATAAAGAACATTGCGATGTCACAGTATAGAGATAAAGAACGTTGTGATATCATATTGTAGAGAGATGATTATGATGTCACATTATAGAGATAAATAAAACAGTGATGTCACAGTATAGAGATAAAGAACAATGATGTCAAAATATAGAGATAGAGAACATTGTGATGTCACAGTATAGACAGAAAGAACATTGTGATGTCCCAGTATAGAGATAAAGAACATTTTAATGTCACAGTATAGAGAAAGAGAACATTGTGACGTCACAGTAGAGATAAAGAACACTGTGATGTCTCAATATAGAGATAAAGAACATTGTGATGTCACAGTATAGAGATAAAGAACATTGTGATGTCACAGTATAGAGATAAAGAACATTGTGATGTCACAGTATAGAGATAAAGAACATTGTGATGTCACAGTATAGAGATAAAGAACATTGTGATGTCACAGTATAGAGATAAAGAACATTGTGATGTCACAGTATAGAGATAAACAACATTGCGGTCTCACAGTATAGAGATAAAGAACATTGTGAAGTAACAATACAGAGATATAGAACATTGTGATGTCACAGTATAGAGATAGAGAACACAGTGATGTCACAGTATAGAGATAAAGAACATTGTGATGTCACAGTATAGAGATAGAGAACACAGTGATGTCACAGTATAGAGATAGAGAACACAGTGATGTCACAGTATAGAGATAGAGAACACAGTGATGTCACAGTATAGAGATAAAGAACATTGTGATGTCACAGTATAGAGATAGAGAACATTGTGATGTCACAGTATAGAGATAGAGAACACAGTGATGTCACAGTATAGAGATAAAGAACATTGTGATGTCACAGTATAGAGATAAAGAACACATTGATGTCACAGTATAGAGATAAAGAACATTGTGATGTCACAATATAGAGATAGAGAACATTGTGATGTCACAGTATAGAGATAAAGAACATTGTGATGTCACAGTATAGAGATAAAGAACATTGTGATGTCACAGTATAGATATAAACAACATTGCGGTCTCAGTATACAGATAAAGAACATTGTGATGTCACAGTATAGAGATAAAGAACATTGTGATGTCACAGTATAGAGATAAAGAACATTGTGATGTCACAGTATAGAGATAAAGAACATTGTGATGTCACAGTATAGAGATAAAGAACACTGTGATGTCACAGTATAGAGATAAAGAACATTGTGATGTCACAGTATAGAGATAAAGAACATTGTGATGTCACAGTATAGAGATAAAGAACACATTGATGTCACAGTATAGAGATAAAGAACATTGTGATGTCACAGTATAGAGATAAAGAACATTGTGATGTCACAATATAGAGATAGAGAACATTGTGATGTCACAGTATAGAGATAAAGAACATTGTGGTCTCACAGTATAGAGATAAAGAACATTGTGATGTCACAGTATAGAGATAAAGAACATTGTGATGTCACAGTATAGAGATAAAGAACATTGTGATGTCACAGTATAGAGATAAAGAACATTGTGATGTCACAGTATAGAGATAATGAACATTGTGATGTCACAGTATAGAGATAAAGAACATTGTGATGTCACAGTATAAGGCTATGTTCACACGGGTTAACTGCGGGGCGTAACTACGCCCCGCAGTTACGCCATGGGGCCGGGGTGGGAGCCGGGGGAGGGAATACAATTGTATGAGGAAATCTTCCGGCACTTGCGCAGAGAGGAATCCAAAAAAATGTTAAAGTAAAACGCACATTTTATTAGAAAAAATTAAAAAACAAAGTGTAAAACCAACCGCATGTCTACGCGTTTCAAGCCAATATATCTCGGCTCTTAATCATGACATTCAAATAGTAAAAAACAACTCCTTATATGCTGCTTACTCCAAATCATCAAGAAATACACCTGATTATTAACCCTATGCTCACAAAAAAACATTTCTACCAAGATGGCAGTGAAGTGGAACCCTTTGTAGATGAGCACATGGTTTCACCCTTTAAAAGTTTGAATTTTGCGGAACAATGTTCTATACAGATGCTGGAGGAATTAGATGAGAGTACATCAGGTACGTCATGTATCGAGACCCATGACGTTAAATTGCAGTATATTAAAGAATTCGGGTTTATTCCCCAGTGAATTTCAAAGGGGGTTTTTCCAGAAATGGATGATTTTCCAGTATCGGGGTTCGAAAAAAGAGCTTAAGGGAAATTTAAATAACCGATAGAAAAGAGAAAAAAAAAATTAAGTAAAGAGAAAATTTCAAGGTTTAGGGGAATTGAAAAAAACCCCCTATATATTTTGGGGCGAGCTTCAATAAGGGGGGCACAAATTACTGTAATGGATAGAGACCTTAAACTAAACAAAAAAAATTTATGTTATCAGATAAAAAAGGGTGTATAGGAAAATTTGGGACCAACAACCTACGAAGTCTTTAAAATAGAAAGGGGGGTGAAATTTTTGGAGGAAGGGACATGAATTACGGGGTTTTTGGGACAAATTAAAAAAAAGGGAAAAGTTGAAGGTAAAATTTCCTAAAATTCCCATCCTTCATGCTTTACCAAAGTGCATAAGGAAATTTTTCCCCTCCCCCCTTCCCCCAAAATTTTACGGGAATTGGATCCATATCCCAACCCATTTTAAAAATGTTTTTGGGGGATGGGCTTTTTACAGGCCGTTTTGGTTACTCGTTCCCCCAAAGCTCCCTTTAAAAAGATTCCAGGGGGGGTCCCTTAAAAATATGAGTAAAATTGTTTGGAAAAAATAAAATTATAAAGGGGTTTTCAGGGTGTATTAGTTCCCCTTTTATAACCTCTATCCCTTCTCTTTGGCCTATAACAGCATTTAACCATCAACAAAAACAAAAATACCAATTAGGGGAAATTTGAAACAATATATCTTTTTGGTGAAAAAGAGTTTCTTTTAGGTCACAATTTTTTTCATTTTTCAATGGTGAAGTTTTTTCTGCAAACACAGGGTTCCCTAGGGGTTTCCCTGTTTCTCCCCCTTTCACGGGCCCGAATATTTTCTTTCACGTGGGGGGAGGAAAGATACATAAAAAACGGGGGACAAAAACCTTTCCCAGGGAAAAATTATTTTTGGTTTTAATTTGGGGCGTTAAAAAAGACGATCCCCCCTCAAAATTTCCCGGGGGACGTCTTTTGGAAAATTTTCCCCGGGGTTTTTGTAAACACATCAAATTTTAAAATCGGGAAAAATTTTACCCTTTTACATTTCCAGGGGAAAAGGGAAAAATTTAAAAGTCTTTTTGGAATTGGGAGATTAAGTGGGGTTTTCCTGTCACGGGGAAAAAAATCAAGACCCAAACGCATGGGAAAAAACCCTTTTCGGGGTAATAGCTTTTCTGGGGGCCCAAAGTTGTCTTTCCGCAACACGTTAACTAATCCCCCGAGGGGGAAATTTATATCGGGGCAAAGAAAAATTTGGCAAGTGATGGGGGTTTTCGTTTAGAATGGGGGAAGATACTTTTAAGCATGGGTTTGGGCCCCCAAAGGGGGTAAAGAAGTGGAAAAATACATAGACCCAAAAAACAGAACCAAATCTTTGAAAAGGGAGGGGCTTATAATTTAAAAATAAAAAACCCCCCAAAAGGGAAAAAAATTCCTCCCTTTTTTTTTTTCCACACAATTTTTTATTTTAAAAAGTTTTGAAAAATCTCTTATTATAAAAGGGAAAAAAAATTTCCCCTATCCTTACAACGGGAATCAATATCCCGTTTCTATTCTTGCAAGGGGTTTGGGGTTTTTTTATCAACTAAAACCCCTTTAAAAAAATTTGGGGAAACTTTGTTTTCCCCGGCATGTTTTACTATAAAAATTTTAAATAAAAAAAAAGATGGTTTTGGTTTTAAAAGGATCTTTATAAGTGGGGCATTTAGTGGTCCCCGGCCTTATGCAATTACAGGGTAAAAGGGGATTTTTTTTTTCTTCATTTGTTACACAAAAACTTTTTAAGATATCACAATTTAAAATTGGGAAAAAAATTATAAACAGCCCCACAAAAGTTTAAATGTTTTTGGTCAGCCCCAAACGAAATTTACAAAAGGTTGCACAACTAGGAAAGCCCTGCACGTAAGAATACGGGGGAAAAACATACAGATCCCTACACGAAGCGTTCCTTTAAAATATGGGGGCTTCTAACTTTTCAGGGACATAAAACCAAGGAAATTTAGAATCATTGAAGGTTAGAGCCATAAAAGGGTTAAATAAACCACAAGAGGAGGGGATAGGAAAAATTTGTTTAAAAAACCAACAAGAACCCTTTTTGGGATTCTAATGCTGGACACTCGTTCCCCCCAAGGCTTAAAAATTATAAATCAGCCCCACCTTTTATAAAAATACTAGTTTTTCCCTTTTGGGGAGGTAAATTGGGTAAGCTTCTGTTCATAGATATGTAGGGTTATTGGTATTAACCCTAAATGTACCCCCAGTAGGGTAAAAGTTATCTAGATAATGTTTGAAAGCTATAAGGGGTGAAAAAGGGGTTAATAATCAGGTGTATTTTTTGATAAATTTAAAAGTAAGCACAATAAGGGAAGTTGTTTTTTTACTATTTGAATGTATGATTAAAGACCATATATATTGGCTTAAAAACGGGGTAGACATTCGGTTGGTTTTAAAACCTTTTTTTTTTTAATTTTTTCTAATAAAATGTGCTTTTTAAACTTTAACATTTTTTGGTTTCCCTTTTTGGCGGAAAGGCCGGAAAAAGTTTTTCCTAATAAAATTGTTTCTGCCTTAAGCCCCCCCAAACAGGGGAAAGGTTCCTTCACAGAGCACTGAAAATTTTAATCAGGGAGGGTGCGGTTCGTTTAATCTGAGGGAGAAAACTGGTTGACCCTTTTTCTCTACTTTTCTCTGTTTACAAGCAGGCCGGGGGGGGGGAGCAGGGGGGCCTGCATTCTCCGGCCTATAGAAATCCACCCTCCCAAGGCGCCTAAACCCGCTAAAAAGTGACATTGAATTATCTCCCCCCCCTCGGGGAAGGGAAGATAATCCTTTATTTTCTCTATGAGAACGTGGTTTTCCCTTTAATTATTTGGACGGATTCAGCCCATAATTGGCCCGCATTTCCGGCTTTGTAATTAGGGACAAAATTTTCCCGCCCAACTTAAACCCGGGTTGTGAACATACCAAAAGATAAAGAACACTGCCCTTTCACAGAATAAGATAAATATTGTGATGTAAAGTGTAAGAAAAAACAACATTTCCCGGTTTCCTACAATATAGGATATAGAACACAGTAAAGTCAAAAGAAAGGGGGCCCCCTTCGTTCCCCACCTTATTTGCCGGTATTGGGCCGGTACTTGGCCCCGGGATTTCCCCGTTTTCAGTACGGCCCAAGCCCCCCCCCCCCCCCCCCCGGGGCAAGGAAAATTTAAACGGAAACCCCACTCCCTTTTCATAAAAAAACAGTGGAATCCTTTCTTTTCCCTTTCCCCGCTCGGCCGAATCCGCCGCGGGGGGGGGAAAAGTACATGCACTTTAATTTAGGGCCCCGGACCCCGCCGAAAACAATGCAATTGTCAATGGGCCGGGGGAGCGGCCCCCGCCCCTGCCGCCCCTCCGGCCCCCCCCCCCACCCCCCCCTTATTCACACCCCGGTTTTGTTGCGCCAATACCCCGCACAAACCCCTCGGGAAAAAAGGTTTTTTGTAAAACACGGGCCTATAGAGGAAAAAAGAACATTGTGATGTAAACAGAATAAAGTTAAAGAACATTGTAAAAGGTCAAAAAGTATAGAGAAAAAAGAACATGTGTTTTTCAAAATTTAAAGAAAAAAGAAACACAGTGATGTCACAGTAAAAGAGAAAAATTACATTGTGATATAAACGGGAAATAGAGATAAAGAACATTGTGATGTCAAAAGTTTACCCCTAAAGAACATTTTAAAGGTCACAGTTTTAAATTTAAAGAACAAAAGTGAGGGTCAAGAATAGAATAAAGAACATTTTGATTCACAGTAAAATAGATAATAAAAAAAATATTTTACCTATGTTTTCTGTGCCTATACTGATAAAATTCACTTTTTTTCCCTCTAAAACTTTTTTTTGGGCCCGCTGAAAAAGAAGGTCACGTGAAAAATCCCCATATAAATTTCAATAGAGAGCTTCGATCCCTATCTGAACCTCGGGCTGTTTTTTGCCCGGGGCAAAAAAAATTTGTATTTTGTTTAAAAAAGGAAAAACGTTTTTAAAAAAACCTCTTTCAGCACCTGAAAGGCCCCTTTTTTAAAGACAAAGGTTTTATGCAAGGTTTTGGAAACCGAAATTCTGCATCCAAATCATTTGTGTGAACATACCTTTTAAAAATAACACAATAAAAAACCCTATAGCCCAAATTACAACAGGCCTCCCTGGGTTCAAACCCCTTTGGACTTGCACACACCCTCCTTGTTTTGGAAAACCCCAAATAAAAAAGGAGCAGTAACCCCCCAAAAACCATTTTTATTACCTATTGTGGCCGGGAGGCCCACTGGTAGTCCCCCTTGACCCTTTTGCCACTAGAGGGTTACCCCCGGGAAAACCTTCTCCCGAGGGCCCACCAAAGGAACCTTGGGCTTGGGGGGAAAAAAAGCCACCTATATTGTTTAAGAAGTGGTTTAAAATATTTTATTTTAAAAACCACTTCCCGGAAACCCACCCCTAAAATAGTCCCAACCCAGCAAATTGGGAAAAAATAGGGTGGCTCTTTCGGGACAGCTAAAGTTTTCCCTTTTTGGGTTTTAGCTGTCCCCGCTTTTCCAGGCCCTCCGGGTTCCACCCAAATTTTTGGATAGGTTTCTGGAGACTTATTTAAGACTTCCTACCCCAAGTGATCTGGGGGGTGGGGGTTGCAAACCTGAATGGTGAACCACCCAGACTTTTAAACCCTAGGTTCCCCAAAAAAGTTTTATTTGCAGGGGTAATTACCCCCCCCAAATTAAACCCCGGGTTTTTGGACGGGGGGGGGGGGAGCTGGGGACTAAACCCAGGGGGGGCCGGCACTTCGCCTCCCCAAAGATTTTAAAATTGCTAGCATCCCCTATTTGGGGCCTATAATTCACATGTAAAAATTCTCTCCCCGCCCGGCGGCTTCGCCGGGCGGGGAGGGGAGACATAATCCATAATTCTCTATGAAACTGGGGAATTACCGTAATGAAGGGCCGTTTTTGGCCCGTAATAGGCGCACTCCGGCGCGTAATTACGGACCGAAATATGGCCCATTTTAAGCCGTGTGAACATGGCCTTAGAGAGCTATAGGGAAGCCTGGGACACAGTGTGGACACTGTACTTTTGAGGGGCTGTGCAACAGGCCCAGACCTCTGGACAGAGAGGGTCTCTGCGAGTGAGTTAGTGGCCAGACGGCCAAGGGTTTTATTTTTATGTGTTTTATTTTTCCTGCACTGTGAGCCTTAATAAAGCTGACCGAGGCCAAACTGAAACATTCCCCTGTGTCAGAAGATCTGTCTGCCAATACCGTTCTACCAAGGACGGCGGTCCAAACACCAAGCGAGAATCCCCAGGACGGGCCAAGATGGCGTCCCAGAGCTGAGCAACAGTTTACACTATCCACCGGAAAATAAATGGACTGTGGACCCCCAGCAGATTATTGTGGGGTGTTGCATGGTTATTATTATGTTTTAATACTTTTACAAGGAAAATTTTAAAAAAATGTAAATCTGTGCTGCAGCACCATATTCTGCGACCCACAACTTTCTTGTTTTTCCACCTCTGGACCTGAGCAAGGGCTCATTTACTGTGAGCTGGAGTGTACTTTTTATTTGTACCATTTTGTGATAGATGTGACTTTTTGATCACTTTCTATTCCAATTTTTTGGGGACATAAAATGACCTTAAAAAAGCGCGCAATTTTCTAATTTGGAATGTTTTTCTTCTACGATGTGTAGTGTACGGAATAAATGATGTCGTAGTTTAATAGATCAGACTTTTACGGACATGATGATACCAATGATGTTAGCTTTTTATTTGTAAAACGACAAAAGGTGGGTGTTTCTAAGTTTTTATATTTTTAAAGACTTTTTGGGGAACATGTGTCAATGAGGCTGTGTAATTTTTTTGGTGTGATTTAAGCAAAACAAGCTGTCATAGCCCTTTTATACAGATATATGAACCATCGTACTCCAAAACTTGGAACAATCTGCACCAGACACGTCTATTTTGAATGCGCCAAGACATAGGGAGGAAGGGTGGGGGACGACATGTCTCAGAATGCGCCAAAAATGCACCGAAGATTGGCACAAAACTGCCATACAGTTCCATACCAGTTTGAAAGTGGCATGGCTGGGACTACTTTTGGCGTAGGACAATAGAGAGACACTTTCATACATACTGTCGAATCGTACACTATTAACCCCTTAACGACATTGGATGTATGAGAACTTCCTAATGCCGGTAAGGGGCTTTGTGGCGGCATTGCCAATTGCAGCTAAGACCCGCCGTTTACAGTACTGGTGCCATCCTGTGCTGTTTAACCCCTTAGACCTTTGCCACAGCGTCCAAATCAATGAGAAATGGTGCCAGATAGCTTAAAATGGCAGCGGGAACCAGGCAAAAGATAAAACTCCCACTTTTTACACCTAAGGCCATTTCCACGGCTTAAAAGGGGCGTATTCGGTCCGTAATTACGCCCAAGTGCCCAATTAGGGCTAAAAACGGCCCACCATTACGGTAAAAACATTTCCCCTAGAGAATTTGGGATTCTCTCCTGCCCCTGCTCGGCGAACCCCGCCGGGGGGCGAATAATTGACAGTCCACTTTCTACGCAAAATACGCCCCGTAGAAAGATTGTCTAGGGGCCGGCGAAGTGCCGGCCCCCCCTCCCGCCCCCGGGCCACACGCGTAATTGCGGGACTAATTACGTCCCGAGTTAAGCCGTTGAACCTAGCTTTAAGGCTGCATCCCCAGGGCAAGGGGACAAAAAACCGGTGGTTTTCCCCGAGGATTTGTCCGTTGTGCGTGCAAAACGCCCACCCCGGGGGGGGAAGGGTTTTCTCCGCGATGAGTGGAGGAAAGCCCTTCCCCTTCACATTGACATGCACATATTCCGTCTGAAAAACGGAAGGAAGATTGTGCAATGCAAAATCTCAAACCGCCTGAAAAACCGGCCGAAAACCCGTGTCGTGGGGACATGCCCTAATGCATTGTGTTACAATAAAATGATCACGCCCACCATTGGTGAAGCACCCTAGGGGGACTCAAAGTTAAAGTAAAAAAAAAAAAGTTTTAAAGTGTAAAAAAAATATTAAAAGCAATAAAACAAATGAAAATAAAATAATAAAGTTTCACAATTTTTTGGTAAAAATTTTTTAAAAAAATTTATTTTTCCCTACACTGAAAACCATAGAAGAAAAAAATTCCAAACCCAAAATTGCATTTTTTTTGGTCATTTCACGTCCCCTAAAAAAATTGGAAAAAATTTTAAAACAAATAATTTCCCAAAAAAACCCAAAAAAATGAACTTTAGCCCACAAAAAATCCCCATCAAGTCCGGGGGTTAGCACAAAAAAATTATTGGTCGCAGAAAAAAGGCGCAACACAAAATTTTAAAAATAGAAAATGTTTGGAAAATTTTTTTTTTACAGTCCCAAAAATAACGGAAATCCTCATGTTTGGGTTTTTGGGGGATGTTATAACCTGTAGAATCAGATACCCCATGTTTTTTTTTTCCGAAGATTGAAAGCCCTAAAAACAAAAACTCCCGCAAAAAAAGGCGCAAGTACATTTTTTTTACTTTTGCCCATTTAGAATTTTGGGGCGGTTTCCCATATGTTTATGGTAATATGAAAAACACCATTTGAAATTACATCTTGTC
Organism: Phyllomedusa bahiana; assembly: GCA_025379985.1. NCBI lineage: Eukaryota > Metazoa > Chordata > Amphibia > Anura > Hylidae > Phyllomedusa > Phyllomedusa bahiana. Next base: position 181,720 of record JAODAL010002219.1, on the reverse strand, counting down.
CCCAAAATAAAGCCCCCATTGTCTATGTAGGTGGAAGGATAAAAAAAAAGCTATTGCTCTGGGACGGCGAAGAGGGAAAAAAAAAGAAGTAAAAAAAAAAAAGGTCTTGGCGTTAAGAGGTTAAAAAGTAAGCTAGAAGTGGCGAGTCAGCGGCAGGTTCATGCATGTCCCCCTTTTGTTTTATTTTGACACCTTTTAGATTAGTCCCCCTGAGTTACTAGGCCCATGGAGGGCTCGATCACTCAATATCATTTAGGGTAGGTTCACATAACATGTGATCAGCACAGAATTCTAATGAGGACAACACGACCTGAAAACAAATTACTAAAAATGTTCATAAAACTGAGTTTTCTGTCCACTGCCTGTCAAAAGCAGCTGAAAAAATGCCACGTTTTTTACATGTGTTTTTTGCTTGTCTTCAAGTCTGTTCTTCAATGTATGCATAAATTAAGCCATTGGATGTAACTCCCCCCTACAAAAGGGGATATAAAGCACATTATTGCATCTATATGTCATCTTGTAGTCGTTTTACGGATTTTAGTGCTAAGAAAGTTATCTCGCTTTTGTCGCCAAAAATAATTTTTTTTTTACGGATTTTAGCCCTAAGGTCCATTTTTTTTATGTATTTTGGTGCTAAAATCAGTATTTTTACAGATTTTGCCGCTTAGAAAGTTATCTTGCGTTTGTCGCCAAAAATACGTGTTTTACGGATTTTGGCCCTAAAATACGTTTATTATGGATTTTGCCGCTAAAATAAGTTTTTATGGATTTTGGTGCTAACTCACATTTACTACGCTTTTGCCTCAAAAAATCTGTTTTTAAGGATTTTAGCGCCAAAATCCGTAAAAAAACAGACTTTATCACCAAAATCCCTTAAAAAACTAACTTTAATGCCAAAATCCATTAAAATAATACTATAGCGCTAAAATCCGTTAAAAAAACCTATTTTAGCACCAAAAACCGTAAAAACTTATTTTTTGCAACAAAATACGTAAAAAACATATTTTAGCAACAAAAGCAAGGTAACTTTAGAAGAGCCAAAATCTGTAAAGAAAACGATTTTAGCACCAAAATCCGTAAAAAAAAAAAAATTCTGCCGCCAAAATCCGTAAAAAAGTATTTTTAGCATCAGAAGCAAGAACTTAATTATCACCAAAATATGTTAAGAAAAGGATTTTAGCGGCAAAATCCATAAAAAAAATATTATTTTTAGCGAAAAAATTATGAATTGTGCAAAAATCGTTAGCGACCAAAGCATGATCATTTTATTACGAAAGGGAAAAACAAGGACACATCAGACACTTGTCTGCAAATTGGATAATATATAACCTTTATTAACACCCACTATAGGTGGGACTTGGGTCTCCTGGGAGGGTTTTCTTTGAAAAATCGCAGCAAAAAACGCAGCGAAAAAGCGCCAAAAGACGTCCGGCGCTTTGCATAGACTCCTGTAGTAAATTTTCTGCCCGGCTCTGCCGTTTTTTAGAACATGTTGCAAAAGACGACCAGTTAAAAAAACCGAGCAGAAAAAAGCAGCTCAGTGTAGACAGCAGGAGGTTTTACAATAGAGTCTATGGGAGAGGATTACAGTCATTTTTCCAGCGTTTTTAGAAAACGAAAAACACTGAAAAAACATTTTTCTGTGCAGTGTAGACAGAGCTGTCAAAAACTTCTGTGTGAACGTCCACTTATACCGATGTATGAACGCTATAAATACAAATCCAGCAGATACGTTTTTATTCACTTTTTTGGGGGTCGGTTTCCCAGTATATTGCGGTAGTGCGGTGAACGACACCACTAGAAAGAACATCGTGTCCCACGAAATTTGTCTCTGTAGATCAGGCATCCTCAAACTGTTGGGAAACTATAACTCCCATCATGCCCACTGTTATAGATTACGTAAATGCATGATGGGGGTTGTAGTTTCCCAACAGCTGGAGGGCCGCAGTTTGAGGATGCCTGCTGTAGATGGAAAAATTAAAATATTATGGCTCTTGGAAGGCGGGGAGGGAAAAAAAAACGTACGAGTCATATTATTATGACCATGTGGAGGACTAAGGGGGTTAAGCAAAGCTCCTCCTTTATATTTCAACAGAATGTAAGAGGCAGAAAACGTAGGTAACTATGCTTACATGCGGTGGTCGTGGCGATAACGTGTGAACCCTGCCTAGGAATGTACCACTTTTAGACACCGCTGTCTTGGCAGAGGCAACAAGAAACTCGGGCGGTAACGCATAAGAACCGCCTGCAGTCTGTACAGGAGAACGGCACAGAACACGTGACCACCTGCCGCCAGCCCGCAGTCACGTGACATGGTGACGTCAGTTACGCGCCGGTCACGTCCCATTACGTCATCTATGCGCGCTGTACGGAAGATCTGATTCGTCCTGCAGTGGGCGCGGGTTTCTGAATAGAGTGAGGTCAGTGCGGGTGTGACATTATATCGTTATAATGGACGCTCTGTATGATTATTGTATATAAGCTGAAGCACTGCAAGTGGCTGAAAGGGCATGCTGGGACTTGTGGTTCCACAGTGCCTTGCGAGTAGCCTGGTGGCTGTTTCTAGGGGCAGGCAGGACTCCTGTCATCAGAGCTGGTGATAGGACTTGATGTCTGTCCTCCGAGGTCACTTTGTTGGTTTTTACTGCAGTTTTACTGATTGGAGCGGGTTTGTTTTTAGATTTCTCTGCCCGTTTTCTTTTATTAAGACGTCAGTTTAACCCCTTTTCTGCTGCTGCTGCCAGTTTGGGCCTTTCTGATGCAACCTTGTCTTCTATCTGACACGTGTCACTATATATGGGAATAACTATTGTATCTAACTGCTACTAACTACTATAGCTGCCAACTGCCCGTTGACTATTAAAGGGGTTGCCTCACTGCATCGATTCATCCTTAGTCCTGTTTTCTCGGTTTCATTTTTGAATTCAGTGTTTACTGAAAGTAAGGAGCTGCTGAGGACTCCAGGTCTGTAGCTATAACAACCAGTGCTGGCAGCCTATTAGGAGTGATCGGACAGTTCTGTAGCTAGAGTGACCAGCACTGGCTGCCCATCAGGAGTGATCGAACAGGTCTGTAGCTATAGCTACCTGCACTGGCTGCCCATCAGGAAGGTAGGATAGGTAGGACACTGTTAATGGACATATATTGCAAAGTGACTTGTTTTTTACAGATCTTTAACATAAAAAGCAATCCTTGTAGTGAGACAACCTCTTTAACATCCAGGTAGTCAGCCTATAATTGTGACCAAATGTCCATGCAGAGTGATTATTTATTTATTTTAGAGCATTGTTGATTCCAGGGTTCTGTATAGTGAAGGGGGGTTACATACATAATATATATGTCAAACAAGTACAATGATGACAATATGTGACTATCAGCTGGTACAGGAGAGAGGTCCCTGCCCGTGAGGGCTTGCAGTCTGCAAGGAAGGAGGGAAGAGACAGAAGGTGAGGGGCAGACATGTTTGTGGGGGTTGGGTGGCAGCAGGTTTATTGTTGGTTACAGGCTCCTGAAGAGATGGGTTTTCTGGTTGCTTTTGAGGCTAGTGAAGGTGGAGGAGAGTCTCAGGGCAGTGAGTTCCAGAGTGTTGGGGAAGCACGGGAGAAGTCTTGGAGACGGTTATGTGAAGAACTGATAGGGGGAGAACAGAGGAGAAGGTCCTGTGAGGAGCGGAGATTGCGTGATGGGAGGTATCTGGAGAGTAGGGCAGAGATGTATGGAGGGGAGAGGTCATGGAGAGCCTTGTAGGTCAGGGTTAGTAACTTGAAGTTAATTCGCTGGCAATGGGAAGCCAGTGAAGGGATTGGCAGAGAGGAGAGGCAGAGGAGTAGCGAGGAGAGAGGTGAATCAGACGGGCGGCAGAGTGAAGGATGGATTTGAGGGAGCGCAAGTGGTAGCTGGTAGGCCACAGAGAAGGATGTTGCAGTAGTCTAGGTGGGAGATGACGAGGGCGTGGACTGGCATTTTTGTTGTATTTTTCAGGTGGAGGCGGCAGGCAGAGGTCAGGGCTTTGATGTCTGGTTTGAAAGACAGAGAGGAGTCGGAGGTTCTCCCAAGGCAGCGGACTCGGGACAGTAGAGTTAGACTGTTGACTGTAATAGATCAGATGGAGGGGAAGCATGACAGTGGAGCGAACACTGCCTGTAAATTTGAAGCCCCCCTCTCCAGAGAGAAGCCAGGGAGGGTTTATTACTGCAATTACAGAGGAAATAAAAATAAAGTTACATTAAAATGCCCCAAGAAGTCTTTTACTGACCTTATGGGGGCACAATATTTAGAAGAAATACCTAAAAAAGTTTTAAAAAAATTACGAAATCAATAAAACAGTCCAATCCACAGCATTTAATCTCTCCCTTCACAACCCAAAACTATATATCACCTATGTAAAAACATCCTGACGGAAAACTTCCACAATTACAAAACTTATTTGTGCCATTTTTTGCTATTGAAAAAAAAAATGAAATCGATGAACCGTTGTTTTTTTTTTTTTTAATACATTTTCTTCCTCATGGTTTTACCACCAAGTTCAATTGACGTGTGAAGCTTGCAAATTAAATAATAAACATTTTCACCATTCATCATTATTAAAAGTTTTCTACCATTTTTTTTTAGCGCTCCAGGTAAAACCATAGGTAAAGCCCGCTCCAGGGGATACGACCAGGAGGCCCTTTGGTCCTTGCCCAAATCCCTCAACATCTCTCTCCTCCCGGGCAACTACTGTCAGTCTTTTTCCCCTCCCTTGAAATCATACACATTCCACTAATGCTTTTAAAAATGCATAGTGGGCATGGTGATTGACAGTCACCATGGCGACCAATACACAGCAGTGTACTGACTTTTTAAACAGCAATCTGAAAAGCTGTTAAAAATCCCCTTGGGAAAGTGAAAAAAATAAACAAAAATTAAAAAAGTAAAACACAAACACAAAAAATTTCATTAAAAACACGTACATCGCCCTTTTACAAACGCCGATCGCCCCAAAAAAGAATAAAAAAAAAAGGGGGCCCTATTGGTATCACGCGTCGAAAAGCCCCCACCCTATAAATTTTCACTTTAAATTTAAACCCCCGAGGTGAATGATTAAAAAAAAAAAGACATAGAAATTCGGTTTTTGGTTAATCCGCAGTACATAAAAGGGAAAAAAAAGCATCAAAAACTCATATAAACAAAAATTTTGTCCAATTAAAAAACGTCTTTTCATCCCCAAAAAAAAAAACAAACCCTTTACACATTGTAACGGAAAAAAAAAAAAGTTACGCCTTCAAGGAAGATTTTTTTTTTTAAAGTGCTTCAACATAAAAAAAAACATAAATTTGGGGGTTAGGAAAATTTTCGAACCCGACCCAAGAGAAAAAATAAAAAGGTAAGGATACGCAGGTACGCTTTTAAAAAAAAAAACACTACTAGGATTGCATTGTTTTTTCCCCCTTTTCCCAAAACCGGTTTTAAACTGATCAAAAAGTCTTGCCCCCCCCAAAAAAATAACCCATAAAAACGTAAACTCATCCCGCAGAAAACAAGCCCCTACACAGCCCGTCACAGAAAAATAAAAAAGTTATGGCTCTCAGATTGGCGAGCAAAAATGTTTTTTCCCTTTTTGAAAAGTTTTTTATTGTGTAAAAGCAGTAAAACTTAAAAAAAAACAAATTGGATTCTGTAATCTATCGAACCGCGAAAAAGCTAGAATGTATTTTACCGCATGGTGACCGCTGAAAAAATTAAAAAAAAAAACATGCCGGGAAATGCTGTATTTTTTAAAATTCTCACAAAAGCTTAAAAAAAGGATCAAAACTCAAAATGCCCCCCCAATTTGGGACTATAAAAAAAGTCAACTATCCGCAAAAAAAAAAGCCCATAAAGCTCCGATACAGAAAAATAAAATTATGGGTGTCAGAATAAAACAACATAAAAAAATAATTTTTTATAGACCTATTTCTATTGTTAAAATAATAAAAAAATATATAAAAATTTTTAAAGCTGCAATTGTACCCACCCCCAAGTAAAATTCCCGTCATTTAATGCACGGGAAAAAATTGTGAAAATGAAGCCCCAAAAAAAAATGGGAACTGCTTTTTTCCCCCCCTTTTCATGGCCCCTGCTAAAAAAAAAATTTTTAAACCGTGCGCCCAAAATGCCAATACACCCCTAGATAGATCCTGAGGGTGTTTAATCCCAAAATGGGGCGACTTTTGAGGTTTACCTGTTCTGGTACTTTGGGGGCTTGCACTTGCGTCCAAAAGCCAAATAACCCTCCTTTCCTTTCCCCTGCCATGCCCCAAAAAACAGTTAAAACCCCCATTAGGTATTGCCCAAATTGAAGAAATTGGTAAAAGGTTTTGGGGCTTTTTTTTTTTACGATCCTTATAAAAATGGGAAAAATTTTCAGCTAAAATTGCAGATTATTGTAAAAAAAAAAAAAAATTTTTTATTTTCACGCCCATGCTAAAAAAAATTTTTGTGAAACCCTTGGGGTTATAAACCAAATGCACCCCCGATTATTCCTAAGGGGGGGGGATTTCCCCCAAAAGGGTCTTTTTTTGGGGGGTTTATTAAGTTTTAGGGACCTTGGGCGCCTGCAACCTGAAAGGCCCCTAAAAAAATCGTAAATGAAAATGAGACCCCAGAGTCCCTAGGTGCTCCTCCTATTTTTGGGGCTTGGGTTTAGCCAAATAGCCACTAGGGCACATATGGGGGTATCCTAAACGGGAGAATCTGGGGGTCAATGTTGAGTTTTTCTTTCCCTGATACATTACCGTTTTCTTTTGAAAAATGGGTAAAAAATTGATCTCAAAAAAAAAAAAAAATGACTTTTAACTTACCTCCCCACTTTTTCTTTAAATTCCGTGAAACACCTAAAGTGGTAAAAAAAAACTTCCTAAAAAGCGTTTTAATACTTTAAAGGGGGTGTGTTTTTTTAATGAATCCCCTTTTTGTGGGACCTAACATACAGGCCAATCAAGTCCGTTAGAACTGGACTGGTCCCTAAAAAAAAATTTTATTCAAATTTCTTGAAAATTTGAAAATTTTACTAAATTTTTAAGCCCCCTAATGTCGTAAAAAAAAAAAAAGACAGTTAAAAAAAAATGAACAAGCAGACATTTGGGGAGATGCTAGTTATAAAATATTTGAGTGGAATACTACGTCTTAAAAGACAAAATTTTTTGAAGTTTGAAAATGGTAAATTTTTTAAAATTTTTCACAATACTTTGATATTTTCACCAAAAAAACAAACATTTTTTTGGGCCAAAATTTCTTACTATCTTTTAGCACAATGTGTCACGAGAAAACAGTCTCTGAATCACATGGATAGGTAAAAGTGTCAAAAGTTATTCTCACATAAAGTGACACATGTCAGATTTAAAAAATGGGGCTCTGTCAGAGAGGCCAAAACTGGCTCCGGCGGTAAGGGGTTAAGCGTAGCTACGTTCGATTTTAAAGTCTTCGGTTAATATGGACATTTTAATTTCAAGAGATTTCTGGCACATTTTTCTCTGTTGACAGAATGACGTAGTCCTCTTGTTTCCGCAGATATGTTGTGAACAGGCGTCCTCTTACCCTTTGTCTTCATCTATGCCGCAGTTGCACAGAATGGAGAGGTAGCCACACATGAGGCCCTCTCTCCAGTCTTTGTTCTGAGTACAGCAAAGCGAGTGCGCTCGTCTGCACACTGAATACCTATTGATTACATGAATGACGTAAGCTGCCACCCCTGGAGCCCGCACCTGTCAGAGATGCCATAAATGTCTGAGAGGGTATTGAATAACACTTCAATGTTCTACATCACAGAGGCCAAAAGAAAATGAATGAAATAGCAGAGCATCAGTTATGTCAGTCAGTATTAGGAAGAGGCGCTGTATGCAGTGCGGGCAGGCTCTGGTGATGTCTAAGGTCTGTGTTCACACGGCTGATTTTGACACTATTTTCAAAGCGGGTTTTTGGAGCATTTCCGCTCCCAAAACAGCATCCAAAACACCCCCAGTTCATTTTCATTGATGCCTCTATGAAACAGCGTTGCAGTACACACACGATGAGATTTCTACTCGTGTTTTATTTGCTTCTTTGGAAGCTGTTGTGGGCGCTGAAAAATAAGTGTCATGTCAATTCTTGAAGTGGTTTTAGGTGCGTTTCTCCCCGCATTTTTTTGATGCGTTTGTGGAGCGTTTTTCGGTGCGGTTTTTGCCCTGGCTATTAAAAGGGTTGTCTCACGACATTGATTCATCTCACCTCAGTCCTGTTTTCTTGGTTTCACTTTGAATTCAGGGGCGTGTTTACTGGCTTCTACTAGGCTGTAGTAGAAGTCAGGTCTGTAGCTATAGCGACCAGTGCTAGCAGCCTATCAGGAGAGATCAAACAGGTCTGTAGCTATAGCAACCTGAGGAGCTGATGTAGCCCATACAAGAGGGGATATCTAGGAATTGGTAGGACACTGTTAATGGACACATTACTTGTTTTTGCAAGATCTTTAACATAAAAAGCAGCAATCCTTGTAGCAAGACAACCCCTTTAATTTATGTGGGTGGAAACGGTGTTGAAAACCTCATCCAAAAATGCGCCGAGAAACGCGTCTAAAACCTCTTCTGAAGAAGCGCGTTTCAGGCCAGGTTTTGATGCTGTTTTGGGAGCAGAAACGCCCTGAATACCGCTACAAAAACAGCGTCAAAATCAGCCGTGTGAATATCCTCTAAAGGTGAGTTTGCCCAAACACTGCTTCCCCGTACCTCTGTACACAGAAGATGCATTATGCCAGCTATAAGGTCTTGCCCTGAGCCCCACACTTACCATATGTTCTTCTCTGTCATTTGCAGATCAAGATGTGCTCCTTGGACCTGTTCCCACCACCTCTGCCTCGTGGAGACGTCATGCTGTATGAGTACAACAATACGATGATCCCCTGGCTGGCTGATGAAAGCCCACCTCCCTCATTCCACACTGCGGTGAGATCTTGTGTTGTATTACATGCTTCAGGGGGTGATGGGAGTTTTTCTAAATATGAAATTGTTCAGCTCTTGTGGTGGCGTTCTCTTTTTTTTTTTTTTTCTTCAGCAGACATTTAGGGCAACATCTATGAATTCGACTTCGCCATTTTTTTTTTTTTTTTTGCTGTATATTGCTGGTTCTATAGATGTATGAATTGGTGTATGACCAAACTTGGTGGAATGTGCACCTGATGACAGATTTTAATGCGCCAGCGTTTTGGTGCAAAACTGCCATATAAAGTTTGCCGCATAACACTTTCATTCATACTGTCGTTTTATACATTCCTCTATATCTATTTCGAAGTGGTTACAAAAATGGCGCAAGTGAATTCATAGATGAGGTCCATATATACATATATATATGGACCACATCTATGAATTCACATGCACAATTTTATATATATGTCTGCTGAAGGAAAAAAGGTGTGTGTACGTGTGTGTACGTGTGTGTACATGTGTGTACAGTGGGGAAAATAAGTATTTGATCCACTGGCGATTGTGCAAGTTTTTCCACCTACAAAGAATAGTGAGGTCTGTAATGTTTATCATAGGTATACTTCAACTGCAAGAGATGAAATCTAAAAAAAAATCCAGAAAATCACATTGTCTGATTTTTAAATTATTAATTTGCATTTTATTGCACAAAATAAGTATTTGATAAAATAGCAACACAGAACTTAATATTTGGTACAGAAACCTTTGTTTGTAATTACAGAGGTCAGATGTTTCCTGTAGTTCTTGACCAAGTTTGCACACACTGCAGCAGGGATTTTGGTCCACTCCTCCATACAGATCTTCTCCAGATCTTTCAGGTTTCAGGGTTGTCGCTGGGCTACATTGAGTCTCACCTCCCTCTAAAGATTTTCGATAGGGTTCAGGTCTGGAGACTGGCTAGGCCACACCAGGACTTTGAAATGCTTCTTATGGAGCTATTCCTTAGCTACCCTGGCTGTGTGTTTTGGGTCACTGTCCTGCTGGAAGACCCAGCCCATCTTCAACGCTCTTACTGAGGGAAGAAGGTTGTTGGTCTGAATCTCACGATACATGGCCCCATCCATCCTCCCTTCAGTACGGTGCAGTCGCCCTGTCCCCTTTGCAGCAAAGCCCCCTCCCCCCCAAAAAAAAATGATGCTTCCACCCCCCTGCTTCACGGTTGGGACAATGTTCTTGGGATTGTACTCATGCTTCTTCTTAATCCAAACATGGCAAATGGAGTTGGTACCAAAAAGTTCTATTTTGGTCTCATCTGACCACTTGACCTTATCCCGCCTCCTCTGAATCATTATAAAAATAGCAGCACTCCAAAGAACTACTTGAAAATTAGAAGGAGAGTGCCAGCAGCAAAAGCTTCCGATACAAGAAGTTCCAAAATACATATATATATATATATATATATATATATATATATATATATACACTTCCCCGGCCACTTTATTAGGTACACCATGCTAGTAACGGGTTGGACCCCCTTTTGCCTTCAGAACTGCCTCAATTCTTCGTGGCATAGATTCCACATGGTGTTGCAACGATGCTCAATTGGTACCAAGGGGCCCAAGGTGCCAAGAAAATATTCCCCACACCACGACACCACCACCACCAGCCTGAACCGTTGATACAAGGCAGGATGGATGCATGCTTTCATGTTGTTGATGCCAATTCTGACCCTACCATCCGAATGTCGCAGCAGAAATCGAGACTCATCAGACCATGCAACGTTTTTCCAATCTTTCTACTGTCCAATTTCGATGAGCTTGGGCAAATTGGAGCCTCAGTTTCCTGTTCTTAGCTGAAAGGAGTGCACCGGTGTGGTCTTCTGCTGCTGTAGCCCATCTGCTCAAAGTTCGCCGTACTGTGTGTTCAGAGATGCTCTTCTGCCTACCTTGGTTGTAACGGGTGGGCTATTTGAGTCACTGTTGCCTTTCTATCAGCTCGAACCAGTCTGCCCATTCTCCTTTGACCTCTGGCATCAACAAGGCATTTCCGCCCACAGACTGCCACTCACTGGATGTTTATTTCTTTTTCGGACCATTCTCTGTACAATCCCTAGAGATGTTTGCGTGGAAAATCCCTAGATCGCAGTTTCTGAAATACACAGACCAGCCCTTGTGGCCCACACAACCATGCCACGTTCAAAGACACTCAAATCACCTTTTTCCATACTGATGCTGCGGTTTGAACTCCATGTCCTAAATGCACTGATTGCCGTCATGTGATTGGCTGATTAGAAATTAATGTTAACGAGCAGTTGAAAACATGTGTACCTAATAAAGAGGACGAGTGAGTATATATATTATTATATATATATATATATATATATATATTATATAATATGTATATATATAATATATATATATAATTACCATTAAAAAAAAATTCAAATATTTACACAGAAATATATATGTGTGTGTATCTATATATTGCACAAAACACACACTTTTTACCCTGTATGTTTCCCTTGTTTCCTTATGGACTGTAAGCTCTTGCGTGCAGGACCCTCACTCCTATTGTATGACTTGTTGATTAGTTTGTTTCTCTGTATTGTCTGATTTTGTCTCTATAGACCCACAGAATTATAAGATTCAGCAGAATATGTTGGTCCTATGTAAAGATTATTAGTATTAAGTGTAGTCACCAAACATCAATCCAAAAATGGACGGTGCACAGTTTACTGTTTTGCTACTAAAAATCTAAAGTGTTATTATTTTGTTAGTATTTTCTAAATCCACCTTTTGTCTTTCAACACTGCCAGATTCGATCATGTCTTGTCCATTACCTGATCCCAGGTCTCTTCTATATGTTCCTAATGTTGATGCATTCTGTCAACTTACTTGGATATACATATATGTACAGCTTTTTCTTCACCTCTCCCCACAAGTGTTGGATTGGGTTGAGGTCTGGGGACTGTGGAGGCCAATCCAGCAAATCTACATCATTGTCATTGAACCTTTCCTTCTCCAACCTTGGCGTCTGCTTCAGGTCGTTGTTCTGCTGGAACATTGTGTCGTCCTTTTCATCCCCATAGTACTTGAGAGTATGAAGCAACTCATCTTGTAGGACACTCACATAGAGCTCAGCATTGAGGTCACCATCCATCCTGGTCACATATCCAACATCTTTGGCTGTAACCCCTCCCCATATCCTCAGGCTTCCTCCACCGAATGTGATGGTTTCTTCAATTTCTCGATCCATTCGCCCCCTTTTCCCTTGATTCTTCCAAACCCATTTGCCTCCATCAGAGCCCGGTCTATTGACTTTCATCTCATTGCTCCAAATCACCTGTTTCCAATCTTCCATTTTTCATACTTTTTTGCAAACTCAAAGCTGAAGCGTCTTATGATGAGATTGAAGTCGCGGCTTCTTCACCTTTTTTCGGGTCATCATTCCAGACTTGTGTGTTGCCCGGTGCTTGCACGGACGTCTGTGACCTCACTATTATGAAGTCTATGAGCCTCCTCCACTGTAGCGTCAGAACTGATCGACCTTGTGATGAGCGACTTGTTGACTCTGATATTTTGCCTGGACGTCACCTCTCGGCTTTGGAGTGGACGGACGTCATTTCCTATTTTCCCATCTGTCAGGGCCTCACATGATGCAGTTTGACAGTTTTCTAGGCCCAGAGATCGCTGATTATGTGGATGCTGCTGGATTCTCTTTTCCAGGGAAATCTTCTTCATTGCTGCTGGAACCAGTGACCTTTCGCTTGGGAATCAGCCTAATAACACACTGAGCTATTAGGAAATGTGAGAACAGGTTGTAATTTGTAGTAACAAGAAGAAAAAAATTGTCCCTCCACCAGGAGCAAAACAGTAACAATGCAGTTACATGACAAGAATCTGCAGAACTAAGCAGATGCTAAATAGTTGCAGGTCAAATATAGATATGAGATCGCCAAGATGAGTGTCTATAAAATGATGGGAGTCTCAGGTTCAAAGCTGTAGTAGATGGTGAGATATGGAGCCTGAAAGTCACAAGGTCAAAACATTGTTAATTTTGCTTGTAATGATGCAGACATAGCTAAAGTAAGTCAATCAGTAATTTCCTTCCATCTTGTCTTTACGTCTCCACAGATGGTCAATGTTCCTGAACTTCTGATTCCTCTGGATGCCTTGAAGGCTCCTGGACGGATGGAGCTGAGCAGTAAAGCAGCTTTTATACATCACACAGAGACCGTCTGGAAACGCCGTCTAAATGCATGGTGCGTGCCCTCCTCAGTCTTTATATTTCCCAAATTAAAGTTTATTTTAAATCACACAGAAATGATAGGTATTAGAAATCTATACAAGACTTACAGGGGTTTTCTCACCATGGTGTTCCACAGAGCCACAGCCAGTTTCAGGCTCACACTTCCTGCCTAGACTTTGGGCGGGTCAGCAGCACTAATTGGCTTATCGGCTCTGCTATTCCTAGCTGAGCCTGTCCGAGGGAAATTAGTGATGGAGGGGACTGCAGGGCGCAAGCCTGCAGAGATCTAAAGGGTTAAAGTTTGTCAATAAGCAACATAAACCTGCTCCTTTGCTGTTGATAAGACACAGCAGAGAGTGACCACCTCATTCCGGCCAGGGCGACTAGAGCAGAGAGAGGTGGTAAGTAACCTAGGAGAGCTTGTGTACAAAAGTGGGAGTTAAGAACTGTTTGTAGCTCTGAAGGGAAACAAAATAAGAACAGCAATGTATTTGGTAATAATTTTATGTACGTCTGCTTACATGTTTATGGCTAATCAATTAAATGGGAATAATGCTTTAAGGAAATAAAGATATCAAATTATCGTACAGTGCGGGTCACTCTGGAGTCAAATGGAGCATAAAGTTGTGAAGTTCAGTAGCATTATTGCTAAAGTTGAATAACAAAGAGAAAAATGAGAGGGGGAGTTCATATTGTTCATGGACCCTGATGAAGCTCAGCGGTTACTAGGGGTAAGGGCATAACAAGAAGAGTGAGGGAGCAAGGGGCCAAACATGATTAAAAGAAGAGAAAAAAGGCCAAGGCAGTGTAATTGTAAGGAGCTGGAGAAGCTTGAAACGCTACCATTGTGCCTGGGTTTTATTAAACCTATCCCAATCATTAGGAGTTTGGGATATTCATTCCTCTATACCCAGGACATAAGCCACCTCCACCAACCACTCCTCCACAGATGGAGAGGCAGTGAGGCGCCAGAGATGGGGAATGTTTTAGCTGCTAGAAGGGGATGTCAGGTCAAGGATTTTTTATAGTTAGGGATGGTAAGGTCACACATACTTCTGAAGCTACGCTTTTGTTTATCTGGAATGTCCACGGCAGCAGACTCCCAATACATATCCTATACTGAGCTATGATCCTGGTACTTACTATTGTGGAAAATATTCTTTACAGATGGAAAATAACCTCTCTTTTTTTTTTTTCGCTTCTTCAGGCACCAAATGGGTCTTGCTGGACTGCTGGAAGAGATATCCAGCTCTGAGGACGAGGGTAATGTCTGAGTGACAGGTGGTTAGGGGTACTGGAGCTAGTTATTATAAACAATGTATGGTGGCCCCTCAACATACATTGATTGGTTCAGGGATGGCCATTGTATGTTGAAACCAAAAGTCTATGGGAAACCCCCAAAACGTCACCAACATAATGCAAAATGAAGATTAAAGAAAGTGAAGTAGATACTAATACAGATAAAGCAAGTCCTCGCATATAACACCAGAAAGAGCTGCTGGAAATCACTTTCTATGACGAGGACAGGAGCTTCTTTGGATCATGTACTTAATAAACAATGTACCAGAAAATGGGGCCCTCACCTTGTGCCAAAAGGAGCCGCTCATCCTGGCATATGTAAGAGCAGTACAGGACATGTAGTACTGTACTGTAGAGAGGCGCTACTAGACCAGCAATCACTGCATGCACCTCACTAATACATATAAGAGCAGTACAGGACATGTAGTACCACACTGTACTGTAGATAGGAGCTACTCACTAATACATGTAAGAGCAGTACAGGACATGTAGTACCGCACTGTACTGTAGAGAGGCGCTATAGACTACCAATCACTGCATGCACCTCACTAATACATGTAAGAGCAGTACAGGACATAGTACGCACACTGTAGTATAAGCTCTCACTATACATGTAAGGCAGTACAGGATGTAGACACATGTACTGTAGATAGGAGCTACTCACTAATACATGTAAGAGCAGTACAGGACATGTAGTACCGCACTGTACTGTAGATAGGAGCTACTAATATGGATGTATTACAAGTTAAATATTTGTAATAATTGGCTGGATCAGTGTCTGGGACTTTATATCTTGAAACAGTCTTAGTATAGATATACACAGGGCTGTGGAGTTGGAGTCGGTGCCCATTTTGGTGCAGTCGAAGTTGTTATAAAATGGACCCCAAAATATATAATAAATTGGTCCAGTTAGTTCAATGCAGTGCCAAGTGCAAGAGGATTGGGTCTTGCCAGTACTACTGCTCCAATATCTTCAGCCTCATCAGATGAGAGGAGTTTAATTTGGAAAACTATTTGGATGACCTGGAGCAGGCAAAAGGTTACCACAGGGGAAAGATTCCGCTCCCATAGCAAACAGATTGACCAGATTTCAGCAACATTTTTCACCTGCTTTCAAAGAAGTAGAAGAGTTCAACCGGTCATCAGAACTAACTGTGGCTGAGGCAACTCCTTTATACCCGAGATTGTTAGAGATGTTGCCCCTGTGGTCACCGCTTTGCCCTCAATCCAAGTTAGTGTAGAGAGGCCGTTCTCTAGCCTGGAAATAATGAGATCAGATTTGAGGTCAGTTACACAGGAAGATCTGATGGAGGCAATACTATTCCTCAGAACAAATTCCTCAGCAAATGTTATTCAGTACGTTTTTGTTGAATACTGTCTTTTTCCCACTTACTGCAGCGTTTTACATATTTATAATGTATTAAAGTTTTTTGTGTTCTAAAGTTGTATCTAATAAATATATTTTACACTGACAAACAAAATGGTAACAGTGTTTTGAACTTCTGACTTTCAGGCTCCATAATCCACCACCCACTACAGCTTTGAACGTGGGACTACAATAATTTTATAGACAGTCATCTTGGCTCTCATACATAACTTTGACTTGCAACTATTTAGCATATGCTTAGTTCTGCAGATTCTTGTCCCGTAACTGCATTGTTACTGTTTTGCTCCTGGTGGTAGGACAATCTTTTTCTTCTTGTTACTACAAATTACAACCTGTTGTCACATTTCCTAATAGCTCAGGGTGTTATTAGGCTGATTCCCAAGAGAAAGGTCACTGGTTCGAGCAGCCATGAAGAAGATTTCCCAAGAAATGAGAAGCAGCATCATCCAGCTCATCGATAGCGTCTCTGGGCCAAGAAAGGTGCCAAACTGCATCATGTGAGGCCCTGACAGCGGGAAGAATATGAAATGAAGTCCGTCCATTCAGAAGCCAAGAGGTGACGTCCAGGAGAAATATCAGAGTCAACAAGTCGCTCATCACAAGGTCAAACCGTTCTAACGCAACACACAGCAGTGGAGGCGGCTCGTAGGCTTCATAATCGTGAGATCACAGACGTCCAATTCAAGCACCGGGCAACACGCATTACACAGGTCTGGAATGATGGCCCGAAAAAAAGGGGGAGAAGCCGCGACTTCAATTTCGTCATAAGAAGCGTCGGGAAAGAGTTTATTAATTATGAAAAATGGAAGATTGGAAACTGGTGTTTTGGAGCAATGAGATGAAAGTCAATAGACCGGGCTCTGATGGGTGAGAATGGGTTTGGAAGAATCAAGGGAAAAGGGACTAATGGATCGAGAAATGGAAGAAATGGTCAGGTTCGGTGGAGGAAGCCTGAGGATATGGGGACATTTCACAGATAAAGATGTTGGATACTTGACCGGGATCGATGGTGACCTCAATGCTGAGCTCTATGTGAGTGTCCTACAAGATGAGTTGCTTCATACACTCGAGTACTATGGGTTGGGAAAAGGACGACATAGTGTCCAGCAGGACAACGACCTGAAGCAGACGTCAAGGTTGGAGAAGGAATGGTTCTATGACAATGAAGTAGAGTTGCTGTATTGGCCTCCACAGTCCCCAGACCTCAAACCAATCCAATGCTTGTGGGAAGAGGTGTATAAAAAGCTGTATTCGTACTCAAGTCCAGTCTGTACCAATAGAGGGAATGTGTAGAAGAGACCTGGGATCAGATTTTGGTCAAGACATTCTTGAATCTGATCTAGAGCCCAGAAGGACTTTGGTAAAGGTGAATTTACCAAATACAAACAAAATAATAAAAATTAACATTTTGATTTTTAGGAGCAAAACAGTAACAATGCCGTTACAGGACAAGAATCTGCAGAACTAAGCAGATGCTAAATACTCGCAAGTCAAATTTATATATAAGATAGGTAAGATGATTGTCTATAAAATGATGGTAGCCTCATGTACAAAGCTGTAGTAGATGGTGACATATGGAGCCTGAAAGTCAGAAGTTCTAAACATTGTTACCCTTATGCTTGTCAGTGAATTTTCTACCTAAATAGCTTGACATAAGGTGATAAAAAGCCTGATGTTACCATTTTACTATAGTAAAGCTATCACGTAAACATGCACCATGAATGAGGGAGTGGGAGTCAGGGAAATTGAGGAGTCGGAGCTTGGCCTTACCGACTCCACAGCCCTGGATATACACTCAATTCTATGTTTTAAATATTATTCACCCTCATTCATTTTTATAACCATATCCACTCTTTGGCATATAGATAAAGGCAAACGTGCAGCTTTATATAGAGTAAATACAAAACAAAGTTTTTTGTAAAAACCTGCGCTATTCAGAATTCATGAAGTGTCCACACTAGTCCATAGTGTGATTTGTCTGTGACCGCTGTTTCCCTTCAGCTGGGTATCGTGCGCACCAGTTCTGTGGCTTTCGGCAGCCAGAGTACGGCCGTGTGAGCTGTCAGAGCCGGGAGAGCCGTAAATGTAATATATATAGCGGAGGAAAGCCTCAGAACTTCAGCATGATGCCCAGCTGAAGGGAAAAGCGATCATAGAGAATAGCACTATGGACTAGAGTGGAAACTTCAGGCATTCTGAATAACGCAGGTTCTGTATTTTTTCTATATAAAGCTGCACATTTGCATTTAACTATATGCCAAAGAGTGGACATGGTTATAAAAATAAATGAAGGTGAATAATATTTAAAACATAGAATTGAGTGTATATCTATACGAAGACTGTTTTTAGAGGGGGATATGAAGGTGCCCTTGTAATTACACTCTCCAAAATTGCTGCATAGAGATAATTAGAATAAGGGTATATGTTAGATAGAGGACTTTGTATCTTGAAACCACACTCACCCAGGAAAGACCATTTTATGGGGAAAATATTGTATCCTGAGGCCATTGTAACTTGTGGGAACCCTGCATTTCACATAGATGATAAAGTGGGTGGGGAGGAGATGTTTTCTGAAGTTTTACTATCAAGGCTGCAAGTACAATTTAGTTACTTGTTTAATGTGTGGTAATTTTTCCTTCCAGTGCCCCCTTTACTGTGTCATGTGTCCCGCTGTTCTCTTGCTGCATGTCGATGGGTTTCTTCTTTCCATGGATCACTTTTTCCACATCTCTTAGTAAGTTGCCTGTAATGTATGTGTGAATGGTTACTTTAAGGATATGTTCACACGGCAGTACGCTGGGTACTTTAGAAGTACGCGCTGGCCAGCGCGTACTTGTAAAGTGCGAGGGGCGGCCCCATTGACTTTGTCATCCCAGGGAAGAGGTGACATATCACTTCTTTCACCCAGCGTTCAGTCCGGATGGGGGAAGACAAACGTTATTCATAGCTCTCAATGAGGCGCTATGAATTACACATTTCGGGCTTATTTTAGTGCAATAATGTGCTGAAATACGCCCTGCAATTACGCCGGTTTTGGATCCGAAAATCGCATCCAAAAATGCAGCAGCGATCGGATCACACGGCTATGTTCACACAGCTTAAATTGGGACGTATTTCGGTCTGTATTTCGCGGCGTATTTCGGCCTGTATTTCGCACCGTACTGCGCTCAATACGGGGCGAGATACGTCCCAGTCATTACAGTAATCCACAGTTCTCATAGAGAAATATGGATTACGTCTCCTCTCCCTGCTCGGACAATACACTGAGTGGGGAGAGTAGTGACATGTCAATTACTAGCGGCGAATACGCACTGCTAGTACTGAATGTCTATGGGGCCGGCGGGAGTCGGCGCGCGCTCGCGAAGCCCCGGCGTAGTTGTGGGGCGTAATTACTCCCCGCAATTATGCCGTGTGAACATAGCCTTAGAGTCGCTATGATTTTTAAAACTTCTAACATGTTAGATGTTTTGATCAGTCACAGGTTTAGCAGAAACCCCACTAGTTGCTAAGACAGAGTGCAGAAGCGCTCTGCTTAGTGCTGCGCCCCTTTCTTTCTGATCGGCTGAGTATGTAGTGTATTGATGCATGGAAAGTTTCATACGGTTTCTATAACTCCATACACCACATGCTCAGCTATCGGAGGATAGCTGATGATGCTCAGCGGAGTGCTTCTGCCCTTCGTCTTTGCAATTAGTGGGGTCTCCGCGCTTGGACCGAGAACCACTTAAAAGTTCTGAGATGTCAAAAGTTTTTTTTTTTTAAATTGAGTGTTGCTCTTTAAAAGGGATGTTCCCATCAGCGCTTTTCTATGCTGCAGGTCAGCTCGTAGACCATCTCACAGAATGGGAGTTCCGAATATAGCCGAGCACCACCTACTCAGCTTTGTTGGAAACTCCTAATAGAAATGAATTGGGAGGACGGGCACAAACGCCACCCTCCCCATTCTTTGATACTATATAATGTATGTTTCTTCACAGATGAAGGGCGAGGATCTCACAGCGGAGTTCTCGCAGGCTTGTGACTGGTGAGTAGCTCTTAATTCAGGTTTGGTCTACTAAGGCCAAGTTTGATGGCATTCACACTGCTTTCTTTTTTGTGGTACTTTACCAGGACTGGCTGTTCTCTCCGAGCCTTTGCTTGGCACCCTCACACCAACAAATTTGCCTTGGCACTTGTAGATGACTCTATTCGAATATACACTACAGGAAGGTATGAAATGTGTGGGCAGGAGAATGTGCCTGCAGAGTACTTCATGGGTAGCTATCTCTTTGAAAACTGGACCGTGATATGAGTTAATATATATATATTTTGTTTTTTAGCCCAACAATACCGACATTAAAACACCGTCTGCAGAAGGATGTGGCAAGTATGGCATGGAAGCCATTGTGTGCATCTATCTTAGCTGTGGCCTGTCAGAGCTGTGTCCTGGTGTGGCACATTGACCCGACCTCTCTGTCCACAAGGTACCAAAGTTATTACACTGGGAAATGTTTTATCCTTGCGACTGCATGAACTGCTTTTAAGTTCGTATTAAAAGATGGTTTGGAGTTTTAAGTATGTTCACACGGATTATTTGTGCGCATAATTGCACTCGTATTTCCCTCCGTATTGTGCTTAATATGCGGCGAAATGAGTTAAAAATCTTACATCTCCTTCAAAATGAAGCCGGCACAGTGATTAGTTAATTTTTTTGGGATAAGATGCAGCCAGCCACATATTACCTATGCGGCCACCCCTACAGGAGGAAGTACAGTAGTAATACGTTGCGCTCATTCAAATGAATAATGTAGCATGTGGCAGCACTCAGGCTGCCAGAACGGGAGCTACAGTTTCTTTTATCTCTACTGTGGGTCATAGATTAGGCGCTTTCTAGCTCCAGGCTCAGGTAGACCACTATTAACTTGGTTTGCCTGTTCTAAATGTTTTGCACCCAGTTTTCTGTCCTCCTGTCATAAATGTGTAGAATCATACGGCCGTGATGCGACACACCTCGAGAACGCCCCCACATCTTAGGCGCATTACAAAGTGCCGCGGGCACCGATAATGCGCCTAATTTTGGAGTGCACCTGATTATAGATCTAGGGAACAGCCCCGTACATACATGTCACCCTTTGTCTACACAGCACAGGATTACAGTCTGATTTTTGGTGGATTCAGTATTAAGAATCTGCCGAAAATCTGACTGCCCCACAGACCGCAATAGAAAATTTGTGCTGCAGTCTACACAATGCGGGTTTTTTACTGTGGGATTTCTAAATCCTAAGGTAGATAGAACATGTTCTGTCTTCCGTCGAATTCCCATACAGCAGAACGGCAAAGTTAATATGTCTTTGCATTTTCAATCCCATTCTAACATTTGCTATGTAAATTCGGCCTAAGAGGTTTGTTCGACTGTTTTTTTTTTTTCCCAGTTCAGCTGTGGCCTGAATTGTGTAATTACGCCTTATCAACTGGACCCGATAGGTGTAAAGAAACCCCCTCCTTAGTGTGGAAAGAAAATTACCCATTATCCTTTCATGTATTGCTCTTGTCATTGCCCTGTGGTCTGGTCTTATGGCACCTATTGCTGTCCAGAGAACAATAGAGCGACCATTGTCATTACCTACTTGTAATGAAACTACATAGAGATAATCACTACCAACAGTGGCGTGAGATTAGTCTGCCCTGGCATTCAGGAGTTTTAGTTCTTCGCTATCACAGCTAGAAAAGAACAAGACTTTATATGTAATTTATATACAACTGCATATGACTGCCAAATTGAAAAATACCTCCAAAAATTCTAGTTAAAAAAGTTTTCCAGCAATATTGGTTTTAATAGAAATACTCTTTTCTGGTAAAAGTATCCCTTTAGAAGGAAATCGCTGTGCGCTGACTACCTGAGGAGGTTCATGTGCGGGAGTCCTAATAGGGTATATGGAGGTGTTTTCTTAAGACAACCACTTTTGTTTAAATGATTATCCAGTTGTCATATGTTAGAAATGACAATTATTACTTAAATCAGGCATCCTCAAACTGTGGCCCTCCAGCTGTTGAGAAACTACAACTCCCATTATGCATTTATATAATCTATAACAGTGGGAATGATGGGAGTTGTAGTTTCCCAACAGCTGGAGGGCTGCAGTTTGAGGATGCCGGACTTAAATGGTTTGTCTCACCATGCTGTTTCACAGAGCCAAAAGCAGTTTCCTGTCTCTTGCTGGTCAGGTTGTGGGTGGTTCTATAACAGTGAATAGCATATCAACTCCATATTGACCGTTCTTCTAATTGCATGAGAGCGGGAGATCTTATCTATAGTGCAATGAGCTTCAGAGCTCAAAGTAAACAATCAAAGGTAATAACTCTACTTTGTTCGAGATAACACACTCTGTTCTCAAGCTGATGGCATTCTTGTGTGCTGACTTGTGGTGCCGTCACTCCCTGTTCAAAGATGAGACGAAGAGCAAGAAGGGGAGAGCAGGACGGTAACCCAGAGAAACCTGTGTGCGCTCAGGCCAGATAAAATCTCTCTTATCTCCTTAACAAAGCAAAATAAGACCTGAAAAGATGATGCATTAAAAGTCATTTTGTCAGCCCCCCAGTAAGTTATCACAGCTCTTCTCAATATCCTGAACCAAATTTAGGAATGGTGAAGATGGAGAGAAGTTTGCTGCGATACATAAGATATTGACTCAGTTTCTGATGCAAGTCTTCCTTTCCGTCATAGCATGTTTCATTTCTGTCTTTGTTCTCCTGTCTGCTGCTGACAGGCCTTCCTCAGGCTGCGCTCAGATCCTTACACATCCGGGGCACAGTCCAGTCACCAGCGTTGCTTGGTCTCCTAAGGGTGGAGTCTTGCTGTCCGCATCCCCTGTTGACACTGCTATGTTGGTGAGTGAATGGTGAGATTCTTCAATCATAGATCTGCTGTGGAATTTGCAGCAAATCTAATGCATAATACCGGTTAGTGGATTGTAGACTTTGCTGTGGGTTTTACCCCTGTACATTGAAGGGGTTAAATCCAGAGTAAAAATCTCATTAGCAGAAGTTCAGTGACCATTCCTCTGCTTTGTAGCCCTGTACACCGTAGGGTTGGCTGAGCTCTTATACGCACACATCTGGTCATTCCTGTGGAAAAATTTGGCAATTAGCTGCTCCACTGTAGCGTGTAGGTCCACGTTCACCTCTCACGTCAACGGCATGTGGTGCTCCACAGTACTCATATTGTTATTTGCAATGGGGCCTACCTGCTGTCACTACAGCAGAATGCCATGAGATTGCAAACTGCGCAGTTTCAGAAATCATACACCCATGACCCAAAAGCTAACAATCATCCCTTTTTGCACTTCTGATAAATCACCCTTTTTTTTTACTCATTACAGCAACAAGAAATATGTGTGCTGACAACCTATCACACACCTTATATACCACCAAGCCAGCTCACCACATGTGACTTCCTTCATGTGCTGTGCGCTGCGGACCTCAAAAGTAGGAAGTGGTCATGATAATGTGACTCCGCTGTATATATACATCTTTGAGTTGAATTTTTCCAACCTAGTGCTAGTCTAGTTTGATCCTATACAACATCTTGTATACCATGTCTCTTAAAATAAATTTCTGATAGTTCAGAATGCTTGTTTGTCCATTGGGGCCTGAAGAAAAATTGAAGAATCATACTTACCTTCTGGAAGCTCTTGCTCTGTCGCCATGACAGTCCCGGTAATCCCAGCATTAGCCTTCAACAGTCATTGTACATGTGATAGGTGTAGCCATGTACATTGCGGCCTGTGATTGGCTGCACTTGTCACATGAACGTGCAGGGCTGCTGCTGGGATCACCAGAACTGCCGCAGCGGACAAACGAGAGCATCGAGGAGGTAAGTGTGCTGCTTCTCTTCTATTTTCCATCTGAATATATGTAATACTTCAAATTGCAGTACTGATGCATCTAGTGTACATAAAAATTGGAGGTTCTTATTATGGGTCGCATAATAGTCCATAGTCCATCTCTGGAATATAGCAATGAGAGAGAAATTTAGGGTATACCATGCCTCTGTCGTATCGGGGTCTTTTGTATTGCGTTGAATAGCCTGAGCTTTTTTGTTCTGTGCAATTTTTACATACCGTATATACTTGAGTATAAGCTGAGTTTTACAGCACAAAAAATGTGCTGTAAAATCCGTCCTCGGCTTACACTCGAGTCACTGTCGGCGCTCGGGCGCTGCGATGGCCCAGGCGCCGGCAGGGACACTTCTGCTATATGTGACTCCTCAGGGAGCGCATACAGCAGAATCCTGAGTAAGCCGACAGCGTCTGGGCACTGTCGGCAATCTCTTCCCCTGTATGCGACTCCTCCGGAAGAGATACCACTGCGGAGCAGAGAGCGAGCGCTACTTGCTCCGCAGTGGACTCCGGACAGCCGCAAGCAGACTCGTGGCCGTCCGGAGTTTCTGACACAGGCAGCGTGTGTTCTCACGCTGCGTGCGCGACCTGATGACATCACCCGCCTGTGCCCCAAGACGGAGGAGAGCGCCCGGGAGGCCGGACAGCGAGGGAGTGAGGTAAGTGTATTTGTTTTTGGTTTTTTTTTATAACCTGCCTATGGGGGACATATACCTGCCTAGTGTACCACCTTGGCTAAAATGCCTATACCTACCTATGGGGACTATTTTTAAAACACCTTGCCGTATAACCTACCTATAGGGACATATACCTGCCTATAACCTACCTATAGGGACATATACCTGCCTATAACCTACCTATAAGGACATATAACTGCCTATAACCTACCTATAAGGACATATACCTGCCTATAACCTGCCTATACCCCACCTATAAGGACATATACCTGCCTATAACCTGCCTATGGGGGACATATACCTGCCTGTAACCTGCCTATGGGGGACATATACCTGCCTGTAACCTGCCTATGGGGGACATATACCTGCCTATAACCTGCCTATAAGGACATATACCTGCCTGTAACCTGCCTATGGGGGACATATACCTGCCTGTAACCTGCCTATGGGCGACATACCTGCCTATACCTGCCTATGGACAACATATACCTGCCTATACCTGCCTATAGGGGACATATAACTACCTATAACTGCCTATGGGGGATATTAAACTGCCTATAACTTCCTATGGGGTATATTAAACTGCCTATACCTGCCTATGGGGTACATTAAACTGCCTATACCAGCCTATATCTGCCTATGGGGGACATATACCTGCCTATGTAATTTTATTGGTATCCATTTTTATTTTTTAAATTTACCAGTAGCCGCTGCATTTTCCACCCTAGGCTTATACTCGAGTCAATAAGTCTTCCCAGTTTTTTGTGGCAAAAGTAGGTGCCTCGGCTTATACTCGAGTATATACGGTAACTTCGAAATGCATGTCATCGCTCATCTGTAGTAAGACTCGAAGGCGCACTAACCCCTTCCCAACATTGGACGTACCCATACATCCTAGTAGGAAGTGCATTCCCGCAAATGGACGTATGGGTACGTCCTGCAGATCATTCGTGCTCACAAGTGTATATTCACGCAGGCCTCAGGCCGCATCACCCGTGGACGGATTGAGCTCCGGCCGCGAGTGATCAACCCCTTAGCTGCCGCAATGTAGTACATCTCCAAATAGCGCTCCCTCCCTTGTACGCCCTGCCATGCGCCCAAACAGCAATTTACACCCACATATAGGTTATTGCTGAACTTGGAAGAAATTGTGTAACAAAATTTGGGTTCTTTTTTTTTTTTTCAGGATTCCTTGTAAAAAAAATAAAAATTTTCAGCTAAAATTGCAGATTGTTGTAAAAATTTCCATTTTCAGAGCCTAACGATAAAAAATTATTGTGAAACACCTGTGAAGTTGATATACTCACTACACCCCTGGATATATTCCTTAAGGGATGTAGTTTCCAATATGGGATCTTTTTAGGGGTGTTTAGTTTTAGCGCCTTAGGGCGTCCGCAAATCTGAAATGGCGCGTAAATGAATTTGTAATGAATATGAGATCCCAGAGTTCAGTAGGTGCTCCTCCTATTCTGAGGCTTGTGGTTGAGCCAAATAGCATAGTAGGGCCACATATGGGATATCTCTGAAAACAGCAACATCTGGGGAATCAATATTAAGTTATCCATGGTCACATCTACTGTGTTACAGTGAATAATGGATAAAAGTTGAAAATCTGCAAAAAAAAGTGACATTTTAAAATTTCCACTTTGCTTTGATTTCTGTGAAATACCTTATGGGTTAACAAACTTCGTAAACACTGTTGTAAATACTTTAAGGGGTCTAGTTTCTTAAATGAAGTCATTTATGGAGGTATCTAACATACAGGCCCCTCAGAACTACATCAGAACTGGACTGGTCTGTAAAATAATGTGTATCACATATTGTCGTAAAAAAATAGACATTTAAAAAATGATGCCATCCTACAGTAGATATATGGAAGATGCTAGTTATAAACTATTTTGAGCGGAATAACTGTGTGTTACATGCAGAAATTTTTTACGTTTGAAAATGGCAAAATTTACAAATTTTTCACGATATTTTGTTTGGACCAAAATTTCTTACTAACTTAAAGCACAATGTGTCACGAGAATACAGTCTCTGAATCACATGGATAGGTAAAAGTGTCAAAAAGTTATTCTCACATAAAGTGACAAGTCAGATTTCAAAAATGGGGCTCTGTCAGAGAGGCCAAAACTGGCTCCGGTGGTAAGGGGTACCTATATTTTGTTGAACTTTGCTTTGTCCCAATTGTAAACTATTCAGGTTATAAATTTTTTTTAATTATATGTATATTGTAATGTGTTTCATTGTATTGCTCAATATACATGCAAATGTCAAAAAAATTGCTTTGGGAGAAAAAAAAATTGGAGGTTCTTAGCACACATTTTGATCAAATTATGAGTGTCTTTCCTCCAGTAGCAAAGAGATCTCAGTTCAGATAAGGACCTGTACTTACATATGCCTTTGTGTCTAGACTAGGGCATAAAAGCTTCAGCTATACTCTGTTCTGATTTTAAAAAAATCCTCTGGTTGATGGGGTTTCAATTTGATCAAAATGTGTGCTAAGAAAACTCAGATTTTCATGTATACTAGATGTAGCAGTATTTCAGTATGTTCAGTGATTGTGTGTTAGCATTTCAGTGTGCTGCTGCGTATATTTGTGCTGCAGCCATGGCAGTGTACACCTATGCAATTTATTTCATTTAGTTTGGAGGTGCTGACCAGTTTTGTCTTTTTCTGCAATGTTATACATGTAGTGATCTTGTTTCCCTCTGTATATCATCAGGTGTGGGATGTCTCCACAGAGAGCTGTGTACCACTACAGAGGGTAGGAGGCGGAGGTGTTACTTTCCTATCCTGGTCTCCAGATGGCAGCAAGGTGCTGTCTGCCACCCCATCTGCTGTGTTTAGGTAAGCGACAATTACCTTGGTGTGCTATATCCATTGACTTTTAT
Organism: Phyllomedusa bahiana; assembly: GCA_025379985.1. Lineage (NCBI taxonomy): Eukaryota > Metazoa > Chordata > Amphibia > Anura > Hylidae > Phyllomedusa > Phyllomedusa bahiana. The sequence continues at coordinate 154,429 of JAODAL010002219.1, read as the reverse complement.
GGCTATGTTCACACGGCGAAATTGTAAGGTGTACAGTACGCCCCACAATTACGCCGAGTGTTTGGGAGTCGCGCTGATCGGCGTGTACTCCCGCGACGTGGAGGGGCCGGCAGCTCGCCGGAGCCATAGACGTTCATTACTTGCGGTGCGTATTCGTCGCAAGTAATTGACATGTCACTTATCTCCCCGTGCGTACAATACGATCGTACTGTACGAGCGGGGAGAGGAGGCGTAATCCAAAGTTCTCTATGGGAGCTATGGATTACCGTAATTTCGGCCCGTGTGAACACTGCCTATCCGTTTGACCATGATGGTATCTTTTAGGATATGGGAGACACACATGTGGACTTGTGAGCGATGGCCGACACTCAACGGCCGCTGTCAGGTCTGTTCAATTAGGGGTCTACATTAGTATCTACATTTAGCCTTTGTTTTGCTATTTCTAAAAAAAAATGTTCTTTCTCTTCCCTGCAGACTGGATGTTGGAGCCCAGATGGCAGTCGTCTGCTTTTTGCTGTAAAGGGGGAGTCTGTCATATATAGTTTATCATTCTCTGTATTAGAAGGTAAGTGCTGCGTACTGACTCTCTCAAGGTAGATGGCTTTGCAAGTGCTGCCAGTGAAAGGGAGCTGCTCTGTAAGGCTAGGTTCACACGGTGTGCCGTGTGGGCAGGTGCGGGGGGGCGGCACCTCGCCGGCTCATAAACTTGTATTACCAGCGGCACGTATATGCCGCTAGTAATTCACATGTCGCTTATCTCCCCGCCCGGCGGATTCGCCGAGCAGGGAGAGGAGACGTAATTCATAGTTCTCTATGAGAACTGTGGATTACCGTAATGACTGGGACTTATTCCAGCCGTAATTTGCGCACTCCGGCGCGTAATTACGGACTGAAATAAGTCTTGGTTTAAGCCGTGTGAACATAGCCTAAGCCAGTGTCTGAACTATGAGTGAGCCTTGCAGCATGACTAAGGATATGGGTCAAATGAGTTCCCCTTCTGTAGACAGCTGTCTCAGGGATCTTACCTCCATCATTACAGAACAGGGTATTGGTTGGTGTATTGGTAGGTAAGAAGCCTTTGATATAGCTTTTAGGCCGTGTACACACGGCTTATTCCCGACGGATTTGTGCGCCGTATTGAGCGCACAAATCCGTCGGGAATAAGGGGCGGGGCCGGAGCGCGGCGGAGGCGCCGCTCCCGGCCCCATAGACAATGCATTGTTTACGGCGCGTCCACGCCGGAAATAATGTGCATGTCACTGTCTCCCCCCGCGGCGGATTCGCCGAGCGGGGAGGAGCGACGGATTCCACTGTTCTCTATGAGAGCAGTGGGTTACCGCAATTGCTGCCGCGGATTGGCGCCGTACTGAAGTGCAAATCCGGCGCGCAGTACGGCGCCAATACGCGGCAGAATAAGCCGTGTGAACGAGGCCTTAGGGTTTAATGTTTCTTCTTGTAGAGACCACCACCAGGTGTAATATATCCTTCAGGCCAGGCAAATCTGCATACTAAGCTCTTCCATATTGGCTTATAGTCTGCATAGCTTTGTATTATTGCTCAGTATATTGAAATTATAATAAAACGGGCCCAGATCCAAGTCATACTGTGAAGTCCTGTGTAGTCTATAAGCTATGTTCTTATAAGAAACAATGATGTAAATGTTCCTGTTGGACTAAATATTCAAGCATCAAACTATAAAACTTAGAGAGTTGAAGGCCTGTGTAAGACTGGTCTCACATTGTGTTAACGACCACGTTCGCAGTATCCGTCTGGGTACTGTAAAAAAAGATAACATGGCGAATACTGCGACGTAGCCGCGGCTGCCTCAGAGATTAATAGCACAGACGTAGTCCTAGGTGAGCCTTGTTCTAGTTCCTGACGGTATACACTTGTCCTGCGGTATTCATTAATGTGGCCTACCATGTTATTGACTTCTGCAGGAAAAGCGTATGCCGGCGAGAAATGGCACAAATGTAACCCACATAGGGCTACGTCGCGGAATCCGCCAAGGTACCTTCTTTCATGTTAACTTGACAGATACTGCGAACGTAGTCGGTAGCGTAGCGTGGACCCGAACTAACCGAAATTAGTCTGGTTCCTCATAAAAACTGCGGCTGCTATGTAATATATTCCTAACAATCGTGGTCAGGCCTGGATTAACACTATGCTGATATCAGACAAGGTAGCCAGCACCGTCACAGTCACTGTTACCTCATTTCAGACTGAATTATTAAAAGGCTATTCCCACCATAGACATCAGTGACACGTTCACAAGATTATCAGGAAAAAAAAAGTGCTCTGTTTTAGTTTTAAAAAGATGCTTGGAAAAATAAAGAGATATTCTCACCACATTCATTAGCTTTAAACATGTAGGCAAAGGGAAATGAAGACTATTACCAACTACATTGCTGTTTTGATTTTGCTTCATTTCAGCTTTAGAGCAGTTATTATCTCCTATTTGTTTATACAAGTATGTGTAGTTACAGTCTACTTTTCTCTGTTCTAGCAGCAGTGGCTAGGATGTAGAGATGTCGCTCCTTGCAGTATCTCATCTGCAGTACAGAAGCTTATCTTTTTAATGAGACCTAAAAGGGAACTTGTCACACATGTTATGCCTCCCTTGCTGAGGGCAGCACAAGCTAGAGTGAGACCTGCTGTTCTCAGTTCTGTGTCTCTTATAATGTAAGATGCTGGAGTTTTAGAGCATTTACCCCTCAAATCTTATTCATGAGTAGGTGTTAGCCCCGCCCACCAAAGGCTATCCCCACCCACTGGCAGTTATTCACATGTTTCTACCTATTCAAAGTAATAGGTTTGTCAGTTGAGGTGGGCGGGACTAACCTTAGGTGGGCGGGGTTTGAAAAAAACTGACTCTTTTCTGGCTGAAAACTGCAGATTTGAGCATTAAAGAGAACCTGTCACATAGGTTGTGCCCCCCTTGCTGAGGACAGCACAAGCTAGTGTCAGACCTGCTGTTTCCAGCACTGTGTCCCTTATTCTGTAAGATGCTGGAGTTTTCGTGTATTTAATGCTCAAACCTGCAGTTTTCAGCCAGAAGAGTCATTCAGAGTGTCAGTTTTTTTTCAAACCCCGCCCACCTGAGGCTAGCCCCGCCCACCTCAACTGACAAACCTATTACTTTAAATAGGTAGAAACATGTGAACAACTGTCAGTGGGTGGGGCTAGCCTTTGGTGGGTGGAGCTAACACCTGCTCATGAATAAGATTTGAGGGGTAAATGCTCTAAAACTGCTGCATCTTACAGAATAAGGGGCACAGCGCTGGACACAGCATGTCTGACACTATCTTGTGCTGCCCTCAGCAAGGGAGGCATAACCTATGTGACAGGTTCTCTTTAACTACTCAAACTGCTGCATCTTACAGAATAAGGGACACAGCGCTGGGAACAGCAGGTCTGACACTAGCTTGTGCTGTCCTCAGCAGGCAGGGCATAACCTTTTACAGCTCAGTAACCTTGTACCTTGCTGTTAGAACCCCTCCTTCACCAATGTCCCTCTAACAGAATTGGCAAGGAATAGCAGAGCTGAAATGTCAGTCACCGCTGTAGAACCACCCACAGCCTGAACAGACAGTGAGAGTCTGAAGCTGCCTGTGAAGAGCAGGATATGTGAAACCGCATGGTGATAACACCCCTTTATTAGGATTGGTTGCTATGAACAGTTGCTCCACTCTTTGTTTGCCAACCGTTTGATAAACCTCTACCATAGTCCTTAGTGATTATACTTGCAAAATGTTCTCTATCAAATCTAAAACGAAATAGGTATTGATAATGAGTTCAGCATTGGTTGCACTTGCCCATGTTTCTCTGTATTCATTTTTACGGGAGTCAGAGCTGGGCACACATGCTAGGTGGTAATTGTAACCCGTAAAATGTTTGCAGGGAGTTGTAAACATACGCAGTCACCTCTCCATTTTCTGCCTGGGGACCCCGTTTTATAGATTGTTGAGGGTCCTGCACCTGTCGGTCTTTTATGTATGTACAGTAATATGATTTTTAGCTAAGCATCGCCAAAACTGTGAAAAGAGCCAAGCAGACTTACGAGCTATCTTAGGGGATGTTCACACTGCATTTTTTAGATGTATGTTTGGACCCAAAACGGACCTCAACGCGTCTGTCAGTGTGCAGTGTGATTTACATTAGTTTCAATGTAAAACACACATCGGCGTTCAGACGATACGTGTTTTACATGCCTCTTCCTGATGCGTCTTTCAGTCTTTGGATACGTTTGCCGCAGCGGTTTTCAGATTGAAATACGGATTGAAAAACACCATGTGAACATACCCTTACATTTCCTATTCTGAAAAGTCTCCACCAGAGAAAACAGATTTTGACTCTTATAAGGGTATGTTCACACTGCGTTTTTGGATCCGTGTTGGATCTGAAAATCGCATCCAAAAACACGTTGGCGATCGAACCCTAAACAGATCCAACACACAGCTGCGTGCTTGGATGATTGATGGCTGCAGCAGGATCGCACCCTATAGTTTATTATAGGGCTCCTGCTGCGTCTTTCTGACCAAGAATTGACATGTCAATTCTTGGGTCGGATCCGAAAGAAGGATCTGAAAGACGCAGTGAGACGCGCTTCAGCGATCACTCGTGTGAATGCCAATGCATGCCTCATATTAAAAGCAATGTAAGTCACACTGCTATTTATTAGATACGTGTTGGGGTCTGACAGATGGATCCAAACACGCATCTAAAAACATATGTTTCCACGGACCCAAGACGCCATGTGAACATATCCTAAAAGCCATGGCTGCACACAGGTTCATACTTGCCATGCTGTCTTACATGAAATGGGCCCTATTGGTTTTCTTAATATTATATGTTAATTCAAGAATTCCTTTAGTTGTACTAGTTAATAACCTGCCCATTTTCCATTTTAAATAGGGGAGGCACAAGTTTGTGTTGGAGGAAGTGAACGTGCAACACCAGTCGCTGATGTGTCTGAGATGGTTTTTGAGAGAGAAGATGGGGAGGTTAGGTGAGTAAATAGACCCGTTTAACATCATTGCTGATCCACGGATTTATTCCGATTGCCAGATTGGAGTCGGGAAGGATTTTTTTCGCTAAAATGAGGACAACTGACTTCTACCTCATGGGGGTTTTGCCTTCTTCTGGATCAACACTTTAACACTTTAACAAAATAGGCTGAACTGGATGGACGTCTGTCTTTTTTCAGCCTGATAAACTATAACTTGTACATATCGCAAAACTATAATATCTCGTTATTATGTATTTGCAGAATTGGAGGAGAAATACAGTCTATGGTCTGGGACCCAAGTGGAGAGAGGCTGGCCGTGCTGCTGAGAGGTGGGATTGATTTAAGCATACTGATGTTTGCCTCTTATTCACACACATTTATATCACTGCAAATTATAATCCCTGTTAAAACATAACTTTTACTAGATTATCTAAAATTATACAATCTAGACCCCTATAAATTACCACTACATACCTAGATGATACAGCATACTGTGTACTATCCGTCAGTGGAGTAATCGCCCTGATAAAGGACGGCTCCGCTTTTGTGACAGATAATACCACTATATACGTGTGTAAACACCTTAAATCCCAGCTATCCCGACGCGTTTCCCCCGTACAGTTTTAGGGTTCATCAGGGGATTCAAAAAACTCTCGCTGTGGAAAAAGAGTACGCTATATACAACGCATATACAACCTGTCTTAAATACATATACTTCCTATACAGGTTCAATAGGGAGACTGATACTTAGCTTAGAAGCTGTCAGGTATAAGTATGGTACTCCCCGCAGCTCTTATTCACACACATGTATTGAATATGGTGGATTGATACAGACACAGACTCCTCTGTCACTCTTGAAAAGATGAGATACACGCCGTAATAAAAGAAAAATACATAATCTTTATTCAGGTAAAAAAAATCACTATACAGCACATCTTGCTCCTGACAGTATACAGGAAAAACAACCTTAACAACCAGTGCAAATAAGGATGATACAGATTGTTCTACCGTGGCGATATAATCCAGTAAAATGAATATAAAAGGACAAAAGGGAACTAGTAACGCTTAGGGCATGTCCCCACTGCATGGTTTTTCGGCCGGTTTTTCAGCCGGTTTGCGGCTTTTCAGACCGCCTGAAAAACCGGCCGAAAATTAGCACAATTGTGCTCTATGGAAAACCCGTGCAGCAGTCCCCACTGCATGGGTTTTCCGTCCGGCGGCAAAACATTGAGCAAGCACCATCTTCCGTCCGGTTTTCAGACGGAATCTGTGCTTCTCAATGTGAAGGGGGAGGGCTGTTCTCCACTATTGGCGGAGAAAAGCCGTCCCCCCCGCGGCCGGGGGTCCGGGCGCAAAACAGGACAAATCCCGGCCGGTATTTGTCCTATGCCGTGGGGATGCGCCCTAAGACTAAAATATAGATAACGGTGAGTGGCTCTACAGTTAAGAATAAAAAAAAAATAGGATTATAAAAATATCATAAAATTAGATAAATTGACATTTTTTTCAGATTATGTGTCAGATTTATTTAGCATAAAAGCAATACAAATGCAACGCGTTTCGCCCGCACACTTGCGGGCCTCATCAGGAATCTTCTGTAAGTAGATATGAATAATATTAACAATAAAGGAACATGTATGATTATAAAGTATCAGGTGGTCAGAGGAAAGAGTGCCCCATGCATTACGCTGGTAAACTCCGCTTCAGCAGGGGTTACTGACTCACAAGTACCAATAAATAGAAATAAATAACCAGGAAAGGCATAAAGCTCATGTGTGTGTTGCTCCTTGTTGGCGTCTGGAGGGAGCCACTGAGTCGGTGCAGACAACATTAAGATACACGCGTGCTAACTACAGCGACACAGTTGAAAATAACTACCTAGTGTAAAAGCACAGATAATCGGCATAGAAGTATGGAATCAGATCCACTGCAGACCCATAAAGATACAATATAATTCTTACATTTGTATGATAGCTCTTAATTTGAACGAGCGATCCCTGAAGCGATATATTAAAGGATGCCAGTATGTACGCACTAGTAAAGTCATAACAAAGAAGACAAAACCACCTTGCGCAAAGATAAATACTATGTATGTCCAAAGATAATAGATACAGAAAAAAGCAACATAAATACTAATATGTGTAAAAATAGCCATATTTTAAAAAATTATAAAAGTGAGTCAGTACAGCCAAAAACAGTATATAGAATGAAAACAGGCCCCGATAGTGTCCGTTCCGAATGGAGAGTAGGTCACGTTTGCGCACCATTTTCTAATCTCTCCTAGGGGAGTTGAAAGTACAGCCGAGCGGTGAAAACCCTTTTAAACCATATCTTCTCCTATTGCTCAACCACATATATTTTTACCTGCATTTATGCCCATGACCCATAAAAGAGGTTACATTTTATTTTTCTCTTCTTATTATGGAAAGGACACAGCACCAATCCAGACAGCCATAGTACATAATGGCACATTTATTAATAGTGTCTAACTGTAAGGGGCCGTTTACACGGCACTGGACAAATACCGGTCGGTTTATCCGACCGGTATTTGTCCGGTTTGTGTGCTCTCCCACCGACCGCCCTCCGCCTCTGCCTTCCCATTGCCATGTTCATGTTCCGTCCGAAAACCGGACAGAAGAATGAACAAGCACAATGCTTTTTGGGCGGGCGGCGGTTTGAAAAACCACTGGGCGGAAAACTCGTGCAGTGGGGACTGCTGCACGGGTTTTCCATAGTGGCCCAGTGTGCTAGTTTGCGGCTGGTTTTTCAGACGGTTTGCAAAACCTCAAACCGTCTGAAAAAACATCCGCACACCGGTGCCATGGGGACATGCCCTAAGACAGTCTTACAATGCGACTTATTTATCATAGTGTTCAGAAATGGCATAAAACTGTCTAGTGTAACTGTATACCACTTTTAAGTTAACTTACTTTCATGCTACTAACTACACCAAAATTTTGTCACACATTAAGCCACACCCCTTTGACAGAGGCCACAAACCTATTGACAGACAAGCCGCATAAGTGTCTAGAAACTGTCTAAAACACATAATAAGTGTGGTGTAAAGCATATAAGGCATTGGTTTAGTCAGAATTTGTGCCAGAATTCTTGATAAGTGTGGCCCAGTGTGTACTGGAATAGACACAAGCCGATTCTTCACACAATGTTGTATTGTGCGATATCTAAGCCGTGTTCCCCTTTTAGAGAACCCAAATGATAAGACAAGTGAGGCTGTAATTGCTGTGTACCGCACTAAGAACAACCCGAAGTTTGAGCTTCTACCTTGGTAAGTCTTGAATGGGTTGTATAATTTCATGTTCTGATATTGAACTAAAAATGATTAATCTTTTTACATTTTTTTTTTATTTTTAAACAGTTGTAACTAAATAAATAAAGCCACCCTTAGGCTATGTTCACACGGCTTAATTGCGGGACATATTTTGCCCCGCAATTACACCGTGTGTACAGGGGCGGGGGGGCCGGCGGCCCGCCGGCCCCATAGACATGTATTATCCATGGCGCGTATACACCGTGAATAAGTAGCATGTCACTTCTATCCCCACTCGGCGTATTGTGCGAGCAGGGAGAGGAGCCGTAATTCATAGTTCTTTATGAGAACTGTGGATTACCGTAATGACTGGGACGTATTTCAGCCCGTAATTCACACAGTACGGCGCGAATTACAGGCTGAAATACGTCCCAGAATAAACCGTGTGAACATAGCCTTAAAAGTGGACTCTCCTGTCGCCAACCCCATCCACATGCCCAGTTAGAACAGTTGTCTTTTCCAATTGCTGCTGTAGCGGAAATGTGAACATAGACCCAGATTCCCTGAGCTCATTAGCAGACCCACAATAACCCGTTAAAGGGGTATTCTCACCACATGGAATAGCTTTAAGCACACAGGCAATATTAAAAAATTATTGTCAAGTACATTGCTGTTCTGATTTTGCTTCACGATGGAGCAGTTTTTATCTCTTGCTTGTTTACAGCTTTCCTAGGTCACTTCTTTCAGCTCTAACAGCCCTGGCTGGGATGGTAAAGTCACTCCCTGCTGTTTCTTATCAGCAGTACTGGAGCTTGTTTAACTTAACCCACAAATGTTTAACTCTTCAGAGCTCTGTAGCTTTCTGCCCTGTCGTTTAGACGCCTCCATCACCAATGTCCCCTTATCAGGCTCAGCTAGGGATAGCACATTTGAAATGTCAGTCACTGCTATAGGCCCACTCACAGCCTGAACAGGAAGTGGGAGCCTGAAGCTGACAAGCAGGCTCTGTGAAACAGCATGGTGAGAACACGCCTTTAATTGTCGCACTGGCTACTTTGTAAAGAGGGTTATTTTCATAAAGATTCTTCAAGCTGACCATCTGCTGCTATTTCTTACCGATTTGTTTTACTAGTGGCTTCATACCAAGTAAAGTTGGAGAAGATCCACAACTCATGCAGTTTCACCCGTGTTTCCAGAAGGGAGCATTGCTTTCAGTGGTAAAGTATTTTCACTATTCTTGGGTGCATGCTTGTAATGTTGTTGTGGTTCTTATGCGGCTTTAAACCATTAAAAGCTGATCTATTATGTTTTTTCATTCTGTTATTTATTTTTTTTTTTTGTATTCTCCATATTTAATGGTGCCATTACATATTATCAATATAGTATCCTAGTAGAGAAGGTTGTAAAAGACAAAGCTTCATCGAACCGCTTGGCACCATGTGATAGTGTCATGAGAGAGTGTCAATTGAATTACTGAGTGCTGCCTGTCTGGCAGCTACCTAGATGCCAGTCGCACTGACCAGTTCATCTAAGAGTATGTTCACACGGCATCTTGTTCACTGGACACGCCACAATACGCCGGGTGTTTTTAGAAGTGCGTGCTGGCCAGCGATTACTTCTAAAGCACGGACAGCCAGCTCCTACTGACCTACACTCTCCGCGGCGTGTAAGAGCTGGGAAGAAGCGACAGGTCAGTTCTTTTCCCCACCGCGAATTATACGGCAAGAAGAATGTTAGGCATTCATAGCTCTCAGTGAGAGTTGAGAATGACTGTAATTGCGGGGCGTATTTCGGGCATGTTGCGGGGGCGTATTTCGCGCCAAAATACCCCCCGCAATTTTACCTTGTGACCATGCCCGTAATAGTGAAACAACTGACATTAGAGTCCTCTATGATCCTGGGCACAGATGCCAGGTGTAAGCTGTAATTAACAGTTGGTACCCACTTTGCATATAGTGGATTCAGCTCCTAAGACTACTGCATACTCCCTGCCTGACATAATGTTAAAATAGTACGTCACCTGTTGTTAAAGGGGTTGTCTCACTACAAGGATTGCTCATCATCTTAAAGTTCTTGCAAAAACAAGTCACTTTGCAATACGTGTCCTACCTATTCCGAGATATCCCCTCTTGTATGGGCTCCATCAGTTCCTCCGGTCGCTATAGCTACAGACCTGTTTGATCTCTCCTGATAGGCTGACAGCACTGGTTGCTATACCTACATACCTGTTCAACCTTTCCTGATAGGCTGCTAGCGCTGGTTGCTATAGCTACAGACCTGTTTGATCTTTCCTGATAGGCTGCCAGCGCTGAAAGCTCTAGTTACAGATCGTCAGTGCAGGCCAGTAGTAGCCAGTAAATATAAAAAAGAAACTGAGAAAACAGGACTGAAGTATGATGAATCGATGTAGTGAGACAACCCCTTTAACAAATACAATTGAGACTCTAGTTATTAGTTCTTACTGACTTTCAGGTAAAATGAGGAAACAGTCATACTGAAATATACTCTGGGTTAGGTTTGCATCATGTTAGAAAGAAAACTTTCCAAGCAGACATACAGTGGTAAAAATAAGTATTTGATACACTGGGGATTTTACAAGTTTTCCCATCTACAAAGAATGGAGAGGTCTGTAATTTTTATCGTAGGTACATTTCAACTGTTAGAGGCAGAATCTAAAAAAAAATCCAGAAAATCTTATTGTATGATTTTTTATTTTTTTTTTAAACAATGGTTTTTACTGGAAGGAAAATGTCAACATTTACATACCGTCAAATTACATTCAACTGATAACTTTTCCATATATTACATTCACATGTTCCGTTGACATATACACTTCTCCATTTTATATGATTATAAACCATATGAAAAAAGAAAACAACCGAGCCAATCTTAAACAATCCCCAAGTCATGATGTTTACATACTGATTTCATGCAATAAACTGGACAGTTAATCACCTACCAATCCCCAATGTTTCTAACTCTCACGGACTTGTTAGTTTTTCTTTAAGCATCCCTCCTAATCTGCACTCATTACCTGTAATAATAGCACCTGTTTGAACTTGATACCTGTATAAAAGACACCTGTCCACACATTCAGTCAATCACACTCCAACCTCTTCACCATGGCCAAGACCAAAGAGCTGTCTAAGGACACCAGGGACAAAATTGTAGACCTGCACAAGAATGGGATGGGCTACAGGACAATAGGCAAGGAGCTTGGTGAGAAGGCAACGACTGTTATTAGAAAATGGAAGAAACACAAGATGACTGTCACTCTTCCCGGCACTGGGGCTCCATGCAATATCTTTGTGGGGTAAGGATGAATTTGAGAGAGGTCAGGATTCAGCTCAGAACAACACGAGAGGACCTGGTCAATGACCTGAATAGAGCTGGGACCACAGTCCCAAAGATTATCATTCGTAACACACCACGCCATCATGGATTCAAATACTGCAGAAATACTGCTCAAGCCAGTGCCCGTTTGAAGCACGCCAATGACCATCTGCATGATCCAGAGGAGACACGGGAGAAGGCCATGTGGTCAGACGAGACCAAAATACTACTTTTTGGTATCAACTCCACTTGCCATGTTTGGAGGAGGAAGAAGGATGAGTTCAACCCCAAGAACACCGTCCCAACCTTGAAGCATGGGGGAAGAAACATCATACTTTGGGGGTGCTTTTCTGCAAATGGGACAGGATGACTGCACCGTATTGAAGGGAGGATGGATGGGGCCATGTATCGCAAGATTTTGATCAACAACCTCCTTCCCTCGGAAAGAGCATTAAAGATGGGTCGTGGCTGGGTCTTCCAGCAAGAAGCATTTCAAGGTACTGGAGTGATCTAGCCAGTGTCCAGACCTGAACCCAATCAAAAATCTTTGGTGGGAGCTGAAACTCAATGTATCCCAGCGACTGCCCCGAAACCTGAAAGATCTGGAGAAGATCTGTATGGAGGAGTGGGACAAAATCCCTGTTGCTGTGTATGCAAACTTGGTCAAGAGCTACAGGAAACGTCTGACTTCTGTAATTGCAAACTAAAGGTTTCTGTACCAAATATTAAGTTCTGTTTTTTCTGTTGTATCAAATTATTATTTCATGCAATAAAATGCAAATTAATTATTTAAGAATCATACAGTGTGATTTTCTGGATTTTTTCAGTTCTGTCCCTCATGGTTGAAGCGAACCTACGATACAAATTACAGACCTCTCCATTCTTTAACCCCTTTACCCCGGAGCCGGGTTTTGGCCTCTCTGACAGGCCCATTTTTTAAATCTGCCATGTATCACTTTATGTGAGAATAACTTTTTGACATTTTAAACCTATCCATGTGATTCGAGATTGTTTTCTCGTGATACATTGTGCTTTAAGATAGTAGGAAATTTTGGTCCAAAAAGTACTTTTTTATTTGTGAAAAATATAAAGTATCTTTGAAAAATTAGAAAATTTACCATTTTCAAACTTCAAAAATTTCTGCGTGTAAGACAGATAGTTTTTCCCACTAAAAATAGCTTTTAACTGCATCTACCATATGTCGCTGTAGTTTGGCATCTCTTTTTTAAATGTCTTTTTTTTATTTTCGTCATTAGGGGGCTTAGAAATTTAGTAGTAATTTTCACATTTTGAAGAAAATTAGCAATATAGATTTTGTTTAGGGACCAGTCCAGTTCAAACGTGATTTTGATTGGCCTGTATGTTAGATACCCCCATAAATGACCCCATCTAAGAAACTACACCCTTAAAGTATTCAAAACAGCTTTTAGGAAGTTTATTAACCCATTAGGTGTTTCCAGGAATTAAAGAAAAGTGGAGGTGAAATTTTAACTTTCACTTTTTTTTGCAGATTTTCAATTTTCAGTCATTATTCACAAGCACTCGGTAGATGTGATCAGGGAAATGCAACTTAATATTGATTCCCCAGATTCTGCTGTTTTCAGAGATATTCCATATGTGGCCCTAGTGCACTATTTGGCTAAACCCAACAACCCCCAGAATAGGAGGTGCACCTCCCGGACTCTGGAGTCTCATTTTCATTACAATTTTATTTAGGCACCATTTCAGGTTTGCGGACACCCTACGGGGCTAAAACTTAATGAAACACCCTTAAACCCCATATTGGAGACTACACCCTTAAGGAATATATCCAGGGGTGTTTTGTGGAGTTTATTAAACCCCACAGGTTTTTCACAAAAATTTTTAGTGTTAGGCTGTGAAAATGAATTTTTTTTCCAACAATCTGCAATTTTAGCTGAAAATGTTGAATTTTTACAAGGTATCCTGTAAAAAAAAAGCACCTCAAATATTGTTAAGCAATTTCTTCCAAGTTCGGCAGTACCCTACATGTGGGGGGTAAATGCTGTTTGGGCGCATGGCAGGGCGTTTTTAGGGAGGGAGCGCTATTTTGCTTTTGGAAACGCAGATTTCGGGGGGGGTCATTTTCGCATTTGCAAACCCCCAAAGTACCAGAAAAGGGTTTGAAAACCTTCCAGAAGTCCCCCCATTTTGGTTTTTCACACCCTCATGGATTTCATCTAGGGGTGTTGTCTGTGCATTTTAGGTGTAAGGTGGTCCATAGTATTTTTAGTTTTGGGGCCCATGAAATGGGGGGAAATTAACCGCAGTTCCGCCATTGTTTTTTGGGCTTCATTTTTTACAGTGTTCACCTTCGGGATAAGTGACAGGAAAACTTTACTGGGGGGAGCGGTACAATTGCAATATATAAATTTTATATAGTTTTTTTGTTTTATTCATTTTACACATAGAATTAGGTCTATAAGAAATTGCGTTTTTATTTTTTCCCTATTCTGACAGCCATAACTTTTTTATTTTTCTGTGCTCGGAGTTGATTATGGGCTTGTTTTTTGCGGGATGTGTTGACATTTTTATTAGTACCATTATGGGGGGGAATTATGACGCTTTGATCACTTTTTATTAAGGCTTTTGTGAGGCTTTTTTGAACAAAATACAGCATTTTGGGGTAGTGTTTTTTTATTTTTATTTATTTCAGCGGTCAACCATGCGGTATAAATGACATGCTAGTTTTTATCAGCGGGTCGATACGATTACAACGATACCCAATTAGTATTTTTTTTTATAGGTTTTTACTGTTTTTTCCCACAATAAAAACACTTTTATTCAAAAAGGAAAAACACGTTTTTGCATCGCCATACTCTGAGAGTCAAAAACTTTTTTATTTTTCGGTGTACGGAGCGGTGTTGGGTCTTTTTTTTTGGGGGGATGAGTTGACGTTTTTATTGGTATCATTTTTTGGGGGAAAAATCTTTTTGATCAGTTTTAAGTCCATTTTTTGGAAGGAAGGGTGAAGAAAATACTGCAATCCTAGTAGTGTTTTTTATTTTTTAACAGCGCTCATCGCACAGTATCCGTGACAAGTTAGGTGTACTCTCTGGGTCAATACGATTACGGCGATACCCAATTTATATAGTTTTTTTTTATTTTGAAGCACTTAAAAAAAAAAAGTGTTTTATTGTGTAAAACAATATTTATGCATCGCTGTCTTCTGAGAGCCATAACTTTTTATTTTTCTGTATACTGAGCTGTGTAAGGACATTTTTTTTGTGGGATGATATGGACGTTTTTAATTGGTACAACTTTGGAGTTTATATGAGTTTTTTATCGCTTTTTATTCCATTTTATGTGCTGCGGGTGAACAAAAAAAAACATTCTGTGACTGTTTTTTATTTTTTTTTTACGGTGTTCACCGTGCGGGTTAATTAATGTGACATATAGGGCAGGTCGTTACGCACGCATCGATACCAAATATGGGTACTTTATTTATTTTTGATCTTTTTGGGGGTGATTGGTGTTTGTAAAGGGGAAAAGGGCGGTGTACGTGTTTTTTTTGTTTTTTTTTGTGTTTTACTTTTTTAAATTTTAACATTTATTTTTACTTTTTTACTTTTTCTTCTAACAGCAATCATCAGATTGCTGGTAGAAGGCAGGCCAGTGCACAGTACTCGTACTGTGTACTGGGTCGCCATGACAACTGCCTGTCACCCTGCCCACAATGCATTGTGGGCATGGTGACGTCACAGATGGGCCCCGGGAAGTGCCCTTCACTTCCCGCGGCCATAGGTAGGAGATTGCTGCTGAAACTGCATTTCGGCAGCCGCCGGGGAAAGCAGGCAGGAGGAGCTCACTCCCCCTTTCCCGCGGCTTTATTATCGCAACCATGACAGGCTGCGGTAATGAAGCGTTAATCACCCGCGGCCGGAGCTCACTCTGGCCGGGGGTGATACGGCATGCGGCCAGCGGCCTGTGCGATCGCCAGGACGTATGCATACGTCCATTTGCGGGAGTCACTTCCCGCTAGGGCGTATGCATACGTCCTATGTCGGGAAGGGGTTAATGATGCTTTACCATGTCATGTCTATTCAACCCACTTAGGAACCCCTCCAACAATTTTTTGGATGGGGGCATGAATTTCACTTTGGGGGTATTTGGTGTTCCATGCTGATTTTATTTCCACTCCGCATTGTGGGTGGCATTGCTCCTTGTCATGTTACAGATCTGTAAAATGGCAACCATGTTGTATCTCCTGAAGCTCTATTGCTTGCCGTATTTTGCACGTATAGTGTACAACCATTGCTTGAACAGTATATTTTTTTAAAGGTCCAATACTCATAGCATGTCCACTGGCTCAGTACACAGGCCTGCATGGACGTCGGTTGCCACTCTTTTCATGTCCATGGGTCCGTAATGGACTATGCGCTCTTGTATAGTTGTTAACCACTAGTTATGCATTGCTCTTGGCTCTTTATTGCACCATGTCCTGACTTTGTTTTCTTCTCTAGCTCTGGAGTTCTGGCCGCCTCTCCCATATTCCCTTCTACTTTGTGAATGCCCAGTTTCCACGCTTCACACCGGAGACCGGCACCCTTGTATCTGGAGACACCAGCAGCACCACGGTTTTACCATCACTCTTCACAGAGACATAACCGGTCATAATGAATGATTCATTTGAACTGCATCCTATTTATATTAGATCCGTTCATCACTACACGTCATCCTCTAGTATACTGATGATACTACTGTATTTCTTGTATCTGATGGTTTATGCACCTACCCATAGCTGCTATAGAAAATATATTCATTAGCAGAAACCTGCAGCCTGGAAATCTGCACATAGGGGCTGCTGTTGAAATAAGGTCATTCATCCACGGGGTAAATTCAGACAGAACAGAATTGCTGCAGACTTACCTACTACTATACACTGCTATGGATTTTATGTGCACACACAGATGAAATTTCAAAATCTTAGCTACATGCTGCAGACTTGATCAAATGGAAAATTGAGCATGCTGGCGATCCCCTCCCCTCAAACTAGCAGCTTGTCAATCACATTGCAGGTTTGACACAGAGCAGAATTGACACGTTATACTTATAGATTTTGCTCTGCATTTGCAGCAGCTTGGTGGATTTAGCTTTATGGATCATCACTGCAAAGGGTAATGTCCTGCTCTATCCTTATCCATGCTCTGGCATTTTCTTCTGGGAGGAATCATATGCACAGATTGCTTCTCTCTGCTTTTTTGGGTTAAAATGATGTATAATGAAAGGATGACTGGAATTTTTTCCTTGCTGAGTAAAATATTTTTTGAGGTAATATGTGTTTGTGTCTTTGCATGGCCATTTATTGTTAAGAATTAAAAAAAACTGCTGTGTGTGTGCGTGTATGTATTGTGGAAGACTAGTTTCAGAAATGGCAGGCACAAACAATTTTTGGATGCAAAAATAGTAGGGTATTTATTTATATGGCAAAACCACACAAAAATATAGCAAACAGGAACAAAAACAGTCTCCAGCTGGAGTTAGCACAGCATCTTGTTACAGTCCATACATAGTACAGGCAGGTGGCTTAGCTTCAGCCAAATAAACGTATGGCAGCATACGAATGTGTGGTGTGGTTTGCATCCACAATCAGAGTAGCAGGACAGCGTCCTGGAGCTCCTTCCCAAGCTTCCAACTGCAGCACTCCCTGGAAATGGCAACAGAATCCTCAGGTTACACTCCTCACCTGAGGTCTGCAGCTAGCAGGCTTTTAAAGGCCTCTAAGAGGTCCAGCAAAAACCCGGACCGGACCGTGGGGACAGCCTCCCACCCTCGCTATAGCCATCCCATAAAAGGAACCCATGAAAGCTGCGTAGCAGCTATACTACCTAAACAAACGAGTCAGTGACTTGACGTCACTAACTAACGCGCTCCTTTTCTCCACTGAGCTCCTTGGACTGCGGTGGCACATACACTGCAGTTCTGGTGCTGCAGATTGGCTTCATGGTAAAGGTGGTATGGACCATCCAGCTCGACATCCCTGACATCTTGATACGCCATATAGCAATCTCCTTGGCACATATTTATCGTCAACAAATTTTCCTGGCGGCTGCCTACAGTGTGTGTGATATATGTATATATATATATATATATATATATATATATATATATATATATGATTTTTCAAAATTGTCTGATGCAATAACAATTCTAGAGCCTATATCCTTTTAACTGTGTTCTGCTGTATTTCTCATTCCTTCCCGGCAGTCACACCCGTCCAATCAGTGCTGACCGTCTCTTAATAATTGTTGGAGTATTATTATCCCCTTACCGCCGCAGCCAGCTTTGACCTTCCTGACAGAGCCCCATTATTAAATCTGACATGTCACTTTATATGATAATAACTTTTTGACACTTTTACCTATCCATGTGATTCAGAGATTGTTTTCTCGTGACACATTGTGCTTTAAGATAGTAAGAAATTTTGGTCCAAAAAGTCATAACTAGCATCTACCACATGTCTACTGTAGATTGGCAGAATTTTTTTAAATTTATTTTTACGACATTAGTAGAAATTTATTAGTAATTTTTCACATTTTCAAGAAATTTTACAACATTTTTTTGGAATCAATCCTGTTCTGACTATGATTGGCCTGTATGTTAGATACCCCCAAAATGACTCCATCTAAGAAACTACACCACTTAAAATATTCAAAACAGCATTTAAAAAGTTTATTAAGCCATTGGTTTTCACAGAATTAAAAGGGCCCTTTTTATTTTTGCGTTCTATTTTACCGTTCCCAAACTGGAACAATTAGTGCGAAAAATGAGGAACATTCAACGTAATTCCACAGTTCTCATTAGAGAATCTATGGTTCGGCCCTATCCTGTCTAGGCTCAACACGCCAGTGGGGAGACTAATTGACATTTCATTATTTATTTGCGGCGATTATACGCCCGGCTAACAAAGACCTGAATTTGGACTATAGGGCCGGGCAAAGTGCCGGCCCCCTGCGTCACTCCCCGCTCCCGCCCCCGTCCACACGGCGTAATTGCGGGGCGTAATTACGTCCCGTAATTAAGCCGTGTGAACATAGCCCAACACATTAGGTATTTCACAGAAATTAAAGCAGCGGTAAAATTTCACTTTTTATTTTTGCAGATTTTCTATTTTTATCCATTACTCACTGGAACATGTTAGATGTGAAAAATGAGATGGAACTCAACATTGATTCCCACAGATTCTGCCATTTTTAGAGATATCCCTTATGTGGCCCTAGTGCGCTATTAGGCTCAACCACAAGCCCCAGAATAGGAGGAGCACCTACCGGACTCTGGGGTCTCATTTTCATTATGATTTTATTTAGGCGCCATTTCAGGTTTGAGGACACCCCAAGGTGCTAAAACTAATAGACACCCCTAAAAAGACCATATTGGAAACTACACCCCTTAAGGAACATATCCAGAGGTATAGTGAGTATATCGACCCCACTGGTGTTTCACAAATTGTTTTAGCTTTAGGCTGTGAAAATGAAAAAAAAAAAAAAAAATTAGCTGAAAATGTTTCATGTTTGCAAGGAAACTTGGACAAAAAGCAACCGAAAATTTGTTACGCCATTTCTTCCAAGTTCGGCAATACCCTACATGTGGGTGTAAATTGCTGTTTGGGCAAATGGCAGGGCGTACAAGGGAGAGAGCGCTATTTGGCGTTTGGAATGCAGATTTTGGTAGGCGATATGTCACATTAAGCCCCCAAAGTACCAGAACAGGTGAAACCTTTCAGAAGTCACCCCATTTTGAATACAGCACCCCTCATGGATCTCATCTAGGGGTTTATTTTGATTTTTGGCCACACAGGTGTTTCACAATTTTTTTTTGTTTTTTTTTTAGCATTGGGCAATGAAAACGGGTGGGGAGACACCGTTTCGCCATTGGTTTTTAGGCTTCATTTTTTACCGCGATCGCCGTGCGGTATAAATGACCAAATAATTTTACTATGAGGGTCGGTACAATTACAATGATATAAATTTTATTTGTGTTTTATTACTTTACACAATAGAAATGCGTTTATAAAAAGTATGCGTTTTTATGTTGTCATAGTCTGAGAGTCTGATAGCCATACATTTTTTATTGTTTTGTATATGGAGCTGATTTTGGGCATTTTTTTTTTTTTTGCGGGACGAGTTGACGTTTTTATTGGTATTGTTATGGGGTTCATATGACGCTTTGATCGCTTTTTATTAAGGCTTTTGTGTGGCATTTTGAACAAAATACAGCAATCCCAGAAGTGTTTTTTATTTTGTACAGCGGTCACCGTGCAGTGTAAATGACAAGCTAGCTTTACTCAGCAGATCGATACCCAATTTGTAAAATTTTTTTTTATGTTTTACTTCTTTTACATAATAAAAACGCTTTAATTCTAAAAGGAAAACACGTTTTTGCATCGCCACAGTCTGAGAGCCATAACTTTATTTTTCTGTGTATGGAGCTGTGTAGAGGCTTGTTTTTTGCAGGATAAGTTGATGTTTTTATTGGTCTTGGGAAGTCATCGTGGCAGTTGCTGATTGGCTGCAGCAGTCACATGCCATTGCCCAGCATCCCTGTTCAGAACAGTGACCTCAGGCAATGTCTGCTGCAGTGACCATGTCCTGTTGGGAACAAGACTGGAAGGAAACAGGAGGCCAGGAAGATTGAAGATGGAGCAGTCCGGGATCCAAGGTGAGAGGAGAGGTGAGTATACTTTTCTTCATTTCAAAGAGGCAGCAGTATGCTTTAATAAATTACCAGACTAACTTTTTAACTTTCATTGTAAAAGGATTTTCCACTTATTTGAAAGAGTGTCCCCATCTCCCACTGTGATAAAATATAAATCTGCACTACTCTCGCCGCCATTTCCGCATCCCCATGGTCCTTCACCAATGACACTACATGCATGACTCGTGACTATGAGCCCATCACTGGCCTCAGTGGTCACTGCTCACATGTACAGCAGGTGATCGCTTAGGCCAGTACATACATTGTCATTCAAGAATAAAATGTCATTGATGGGAGAAACTGGATCTATGGCAGTGCTGGAGTGGTGGCAAAGGGAGAGGTAAGTACTGGTTGATGTTTTATTTTATCGCAGTGATAGCCAGTGGGGAAAAGAAGTGGGAAACCTTTTTTATTGGAACCTCCTTCTTCTTTTTAATAATATTAAAGGAGTCTATTGGTGCCTCTTTAAATTAAAAAAAATATATACTTACCTCTCCCTTCACCTCCATTGCAGCGCTGTGCCATGCTCACTGTCCCTGATCTTCTGTCTACTTTCTTCTTCCAAACGGGGATGTCACAAGATACTGCCTGACTTCACCGTTTGGACAGCTGCCTGCTGCATGCGATCAGCAGCTGCAGTGGTGATGTCCTTGTATGGAAGGAGAAAGAAGTAAACGGAAAGCCAGAGAGAGCCAAATGGAGCTGAAATGGAGGAGTGGAGGAAGGTAAGTATAGGCCTAGGTGTAACTTTAGGGGGGTACGGAGGGGACTGCCCCCCCCCACTTTTTTCTGGGTGGGGGACGGTCCCCCCCACTTTTTAGCACTACAAAAAAAAATAATCCATATGAAAGCAGGAGAATACAGTAAGTGGGGGAAGGCATTGCACAGAGGAGGAAGAAGTTAACTCTTTGCCTCCTATTTTTCTGTGCATCTTTGGGGGACAGAGTAGGCAGCAGCCTCAAGTGTCAGTGCAGAGTGAGAGCAGCGCTGATTGGTAGAGTAGGTGTCAGCAGGGGCTGCTTCATCAATCAGAACGCTGCTCACAGTCCAGCACACTCTGTATCTGGGGCTGTATTTTTCCCTCCCATTGTATACCACTTCCCCTATGCTCAGCCCTCATCAGAGAAGAAGAGAAGCTCCTGCTGAATGCCAACTGAACCAGATTACAGGAGACAGGTAAGGAGGGGACAAGGGTGCTAGGTGTTGTGTGCATGTGAGTCGGGTATGTACTGTATATGCGAGATGTGTATATACTCTATGCACAGCCATGTGTCTAGCCATGTCATGTCTTCCCTGCACTTACGCGCTGGGGAAAATGAAAGTGAATGGGGCCGGCCCCGCAGCATTTTGGAAGTGAGGACTGGCCAGCGCGTACTTCTAAAACAACCAGCATATAGCAAAGCGCACAGAACGGCACATTATACGCCGTGTGAACATACCTTAAAGGTACGTTAACGGAAGATATGAATGCTGATTTTGGGGCGGACTCGGCGCTGGATCTGCCTCAGAACCGGCGGCCAATCCGACAGGAAACTGATTTATATTATACCCTATGTAAAATCAGTAACATTGTTTAGATGACACTGATTTTACTCAGTATTTTTGCCATGTACTGTCAGCACCTACAAAGAATTCTTTGAGGCGTTTTACGCACTAAAAGCAATAAAAGATAGGAGGGAGAAATCTTCCTCGGGCAGTCGGGGTCGTTTGCTCGTCGGAATTCTGCGTTTGCAAGCGCCAAATTTCCAACAAGCAAACGACAGTCTGTGCCGAAAAACCGTCATGTGAACCCACTCTAAGTGTGTAGTGTGTCTGTGTTCCATATATGTATGTATACACACACAATTTCTGGGATACCTTGTCTAATGTAGTCTCTGGGGTACAGTGTGTAATGTAATAATCTCTGGGGTATGGTGTAATATAATCTCTGTTGTACAGTGTGTAATGTAATCTCTGGGGTACGGTGAATAATGCAGTAATATCTGGGGTACGGTGTGTAAACTAATCTCTGGGGTGCAGTGGGTAATGTAGTAATCTTAAGGGTACAGTGAGTCATGTAATATCTGGTGTATGGTGTGTAATGTAGTAATCTTTGGGGTACAGTGAGTAATGTAATGTCATCTCCGTGTTACAGTGTGTAATGTAATCTCTGGGGTACAGTGTAATGTAATCTTTGGGCTATGGTGTGATGTAATCTCTGGAGTACAGTGAGTAATGTAATTCATTACTAGGGTTCACTGTGTATTATAATACATTTTTGGGGTATAATGAATTATATTATTTCTTGAGTACAATGTGCAATTCATTTGTAAGGTGCAGTTAGTAATGTAATTTCTGTGGCTCCCATGTGTAATATAATAAATTTCTGGGGTGCAGTGAGTGGTGTCATTTCTGATGTACGGTATGCAATAAAATACATTTTGGGGTACAGTATGTGACATAAGTGATATCTAGGGGTACCGTAAGATTGGTTTCTTTTATCTTCCTCATTCTGTTGTGTGTATTACAAATTTAATGGAGTAGTGATGAGGGATGGGAGGGGTTAAGCGAAATTTGATGCATTGCACAACGTTTTTTATTTCCATCTAGAGGGGTGATATTATAGGGGGGCCGGTTCGGTTTCATTGCCAGGGCTGCTTTTTAGTACCAGTCCAGCTGTAAACTTCAGTAATTAGAGAGCCACTCATAACCTTACAGATTGCTGCAAAAGTGTTTGCCATAAGGACTGTGCCCAGACCTGCTGGGGGAGCTCACAGCGCTCCCCCAGGCCTCCTAGCTGTTAGAGGGGCCCGCTTCACTGCAGGGAGAGGAGAGGACGGGAGGGGAAGTGAAAGGGAAGGCGAGTGAAGGAGGGAGGGAAGGATAGAAAGATAGGGGATGAGGGAAAATTGGTCCCCCCACTTTTTGAACCAAAGTTACGCCCCTGAGTATAGGTATTATTTTATTGGATACCAGTAGCTTATTTAATTTTTCTATAAACTGGACAACCCTTTCAAGCCACTGCTGCCCTGAGAAAAATAAAACTTTTTGATAATTTTTTATTCCAATTTTTTGGGAATAGTAAATGCCCAAAAAAACACAATTTTGGTGTTTGGAATTTTTTTTCTTCTACAGTGTTTAGTGTACGGGATAAATTATATATTTTAATAGATCGGATTTTTACGGATGTGGAGATACCAAATATGGGGAACTATTTTATTGTAAAATGGCACCGCCAGAACTTAGCGTCCACCACCTCCCGCAACCCACTGAGAGCATGCGGCTCACACTGAGTACTTGCCGCCCAAATTGAATACTCTCAGGCCAGCAGGACACTGGAGTTCCACAATGCTGCGGAGAACCGGCGACGGGGTTTACCCCTTTAAACCCCGTCGCCAGCTTCCCACACCTATGCGGCACTTCAGTCTACTCCCAGCCTGAGATATATCCGGACTATAAGGCCTCGTTCACACGGCTTATTCTGGGACGGATTGCAGCCGTACTGCGCGCCGTATTTGCGCTGCAGTACGGCTGGAATCCGTCCCAGTCATTACGGTAATCCACAGTTCTCATAGAGAACTATGGATTCCGTCTCTTCTCCCCGCTCGGCGAATCTGCCGAGGGGGGAGAAAGTGACATGCACATTATTTACGACGCGTACGCGCCGTGAATAATGAATGTCTATGGGGCCGGCGAGCTGCCAGCCTCCTGCCCCGCCCCCGCTGCACAGCTGCTGGCGTAATTGCGGGGCGAAATCCGGCCCCGCAATTACGCCGGCAATAAGCTGTGTGAACATTGCCTGAGACAAACCCCTGTTTTACCCCCAAATTTGGTTGGAAAAAAGTGTGTCTTATAGTCTGAAAAGTGCGGTACTTTTGTCAGGGTAGCATTGACTTAATAAGAAAAAAAGACCTGGAAAACCTCTTTAAGGCCCTATTCACATAATTTTTATGGCCTTCATCAGTGGTACCAATCAGGATACCTTGAAAAAGCTATTACAATGTATACTACAGCAGACCCAAAGGTTGCTAGAGGGGAAACCAAGTATCTTTTGGAGTACTGTTTCTGTATTTTCCAATTTTTGTATACTTAGGGGGTGTTTCCACAAAATAACATTTGCTTCACAGGTTGATTTGTAGCCATCTATGAGTCGACCATGGGAGAGAAAGAGGAGGGCAGCACTTGCGTCCATCCTCCCCATTTTTTTCTATGGGAATTCCAAATATAACTGAGAACACTCACTCGAAACGCTCATAAAAGTGAATGGGAAGGATGACAGCAAGTCCCACCCTCCTCATTCGCTCACAAGATCGACTAGTAGATTACTGTGAGCCGACCTGTGAAGTGGATGTCCCTTTGTGGTAACATCCCTCTAAGGAACTGGACATAACCTACCATGGTTTTGTATCTGGTATATAAAGCATATACAATCAGGAAACAGCACCATACTTCAAAAGATAAAAGTTTTGTATCATAGACCTATATGGCTCCAGCTCCCTCCCCTGTACTAAACATCAAGATAACTTTATTAAGGTGTCCCGACAGATGCCACCAATGGAGGCCACGAAAATGGTGTGTATGATGCCTAAAAATTCAAGGCAATTAAAAAGTATTTCATTTATTTGATCATAGCCTTTGTTACGTAGCAGTTTTTTTTAAATCCTCCAGCAGTGGGAAACTTATTTTTAAACTCTGATTAAATTAAAAAAAAAACAACATATGAGGTGGTTTCATAACCAGCCAAGGTAATACCAGCAGCTGCAGCCTGATACTATCAGGATGTAAAAGTCCATTGACACTGGACCCTTCCCATCCTAAAAATAGCAACCTGCAGCTGCCCCAGAAGTGGCTCATTACATTAGAGGGTTTGCCTCTGATGGTAACCTGGCTCTTCCTATTACCCCTGGTGTGTTGGGTTCTATGGTTATAGTGAGAGGGGTGAGTGTCAGCCTTAGGGTGACCACAAAAAAAAACGCAGACTGACACCAAACCCCAGTGATAGTAATGGAGAGGTGTCGGTCTGTCACCTCCATTACTAACACTGGAATAAAACGGTAAAAAAAGACGAAAAACCCACCAAAAACACTTTATTTAAATAAATACTCCTTGACCACATCCCTCTATAACCATTTTATTTTTAAAAAAATTGATCCAATGCATTTCCGATGTAGTCTGACAAGGAAATCCGTAAACTACAGTAACACTACAAAAAAACGACTAATAGGAATGAAAAAAAATCATACTTTCTTTCCCCTCGGTGGTCCAGACATTATCAGCATTACCAGAGCGCCACTCCGCTGCAGGTTGTAATGCGCTCATCTATCCGGATACAGCTGCATCTGGAACCTCTAGGGCAGTGTTTCTCAACTCAGCCCTCAAGACCCACAACCAGGCCAAGTTTTCAGGATTTCCTCAGTATTGCACAGGTGATTTCATTATTGTCCATGCATTCTGTTGGAGATCCTGACACAGGTGATGTAATTATTGTCAGTGCATTCTGAGGAAATACTGTAAACATGACCTGTTGGTGGCTCTTGAGGACTGGAGTTGAGAAACACTGCCCTAGGGGAAGACATGCAGAGAAGAGGTAGATGGGAAGGACACAGTGACTGTATTATCCACACTGATCCATGCTAAATGTGGAGGGGTAGGCATGTTTCTAAGGCCTGGTTCAAATGTGTGTCAAAAGTTCATTTTATAATGGACCCCAAAGGCACCTGACTGACCCAAGTGACGACAGTGGGGTCTGACAGGTGTATGTCTTGGTGTATGTCATTTTATAGGAAAAAATAGCACAACATGCTGTGCAATTTTTTTTTCCATTCCTGATGTAATTCGCGAAGGAGATTCCAAAAGGAACTGTCGACACAAGTGTGAACCGAGCCTAACAGTGTCCTGCAAAGTGAAGTCTGAGATGTCATATTTGCTGATTACCCCACTTGTATTCAAGCTAATTGAGGGTGGAATAGGTAAGGCATGGAATGGCAATATGAACATGTCAATGGGAGGAGGAAGGGCTTTTCTCCGCTAATCACAGAGAAAAGCCGTCCCCCTGTGACCAATATTTGTCCTGTGCCGCAGGCACAGGGGGCCCGTCCGGGCAGCTGCCTACACTGCCCAGTGAGTGAATACAGCAGCGTTGCTGAGCTTCCCTTGTCTAAATGTGGCCAGATGCTGCGGTCCTTGCCTGCACTTTACTCACAGGGCAGGCAGACAGTGAAGAAAAGCCAGAAGAAGCACCTTCCTATTCAGGCTGCTCCCGGCTGTCTGTCGGGTCAGGGAGTAGGGGGAGGGAGCGCGTTGACATCACGGCAGGGAGCTCAGAACCCGGAAGCTCCTCACTGCCCCGTCCTGCTGTGCCCCCTCCTCTGTGTGCCCCCTCCTCTGTGTGCGCTCTCCTGTGCGGCAGCTGCTGCTGTCATCGGCACAAGGCTACAAGGAGATCTTCGGGTCCTGAGCCCCCCCCCCCTCCTCCACACAGTGTACAGGTTAGAGTGTGTCTCTATGTAAGTGTGTGCATATTTGTTTGTAAATGTGTGTATGTGAATGTATGGATGTATTTTTTTTAGTGCCCCCCTTGGTGGGGTAAAATGCACATTTTTTTGAAACCAAGGGCAAACATGTATGTGCAGGTCTGCGCCAGAAGTCTGGCGTCTTTTCAGCCTGACATCTAGCGCAGCCCAGTTCACTATACAGGCAGTCCCCGACTTACATCGTTCCGACTTACATCCGCCCCCTAGTTACAAACGGAGACTTTTGGGGCATGGTGGGTGTGCTGACATCACACACTGAGTCACGCCCAAAAATAACCAAGTGCAGAAATCCCACAGCAGCACATGAGATAAGAAATTGAGGTAAAATCTTCTAAACAGGGGCACAAATAGCAAAACAAATGTAAAAACTGTTCCCTGCACTATCCCAAAAAAAAAATAACCAACATTTTGCTGGAGTTAAATTTAATAAATCTACCTGTTCCGACTTACATACAAATTCAACTTAAGAACAAACCTACAGTCCCTATCCCGTTCATAACCCAGGGACTGTCTGTATTTGTAACCAGGCGCACTCCAGTACTAGGCACATTACAGTGTGCCCGCAGCACTTTGTAATGCGCCTGAGATGGGGGGTGGGGGCATGCTGGAGGCGTCGCACTACAACTGTATGGAAGCTGCAATTTATATCTTCAGTCCCGGGAAATCCAGGCGCATTACTGCTGGAACAGGTTTGAGCACTTTAAAAGTGGTTTACCTGAGCCGAAGTGTCGCTTTGTAGCTAGAAATGCTAAATAATGACCCGAGAAAAACAGGTTCATAGTTCAGGCAATTAATGTGTTTCCAAAAAAAAATGGTGCCTGGGGACCAAAAATCATACATGTTGCCCTAAGGCCATGTCCCCACAGCACGGGTTTTCACTCGTTTTTTCAGCTGGTTTTCGGTTTTGAAAACCGTCTGCAAACCAGGTGAAAACTTTTTACACGGGCCTCTATGGAAAACCCGCACAGCAGTCCCACTGCACGGGTTTTCCACTCGGCGGTTTTCAGACCGCTGGCCGTCCGAAAAACATTGAACATGTTCATTCTTCTGACCAGTTTTTGGACAGAATATGAACATGTCTATGGGAAGGGGGGAGGGCTAATCACAGAGAAAAGCGGTCCTCCCACAGCCGTGTGCACGTCCCGAAAACAGCGCAAATACCAGTCGGATAAACCAACCGGTATTTGTCCTGTGCCGTGAGGACGGCCCCTAAATGCACATCAAAAAGGTACCTACACTGTCCCATTGTTGTCAATTAGAATATATGCCACAGTTCATATCGTGACCTGTAGAACATATTCCCATTGAAAACAATGGGACAGTGTGGTGCATATGCTTACAGGCACAAATTTCAAATCCACATTGTGTAAAAAAAAAAAAAAAAAAACTATGTTAGTGTATGTTCACACAACATATTTGTAGGGTGTACTTTGGAGTGTAATTGCACTGGGCCACATGTATGAAAACTGTCTAGGTCTAAGACTTTCTTTGTTGCTATGGGCAACAAAGAATCAGAGCTCATAGCAACCAATCAGAGTTCCCCTTTCATTTTTCCAGAGCACTGTATGAAATGAGAGAGGCGCTCTGATTGGTTGCTATGGGCAACAAAGTTTTAGACCTAGACAGTTTTCATATGTGTGGCCAAAGTGCTCTGATATCACAGCATATTCCCTGGCGCTTACTGTGGGAAAGTTAAGTTGAATCGGGGGCCTCGTCGGAGCATTGTGCAAAGTAAGCGCTGTCCAGTGTGTACTTTAAACAGCAGGCGTTTAGCGGCGTGTAACCGTGCGCAACACTATACGCTGTGTGAATCCATTCTACCTGTCAATTATTTACATGTTTTCTTAAAAGTACCAGCGTCAAAACGGCATTATTTCATCATCAGCAATTCAGTGATTGTAAGGCCTCGTTCACACGGCTTATTTGGGCGTTGATTTCAGCCGTACTGTCTGACGCCGTATTTGCACTGCAATACACGCTGGAATCCGTCCCAGCCATCGTAGTAATCCACAGTTCTCATAGAGAACTGTGGATTCCTCTCTTCTCCCCGCTCAGCGAATGCCACCCGCGAGGGTGGATACAAAGTGACATGCAACATTATTACGGCGTGTACGCGCCCGTGAATAATGAGTGTAATATGATGGGGCTGTGCCGCTGCCGCATCCCCGCCCCGCCCCCGCGCACGGGCAGCCGGCGTAATTGCGGGGCGAAATCCATCCCGCAATTACGTTGGCTTTAAGCCGTGTGAACATTGCCTAAGTGTGGAATTCCAACAAGGAAATAATGCAAATTTGCTGCCTCCTATACGTCTAATGGTCGGTGTGTAAAACGACTCACATGACAATTATTTAGTCTGCTTACAGCATGCAGCTAACGATCTGGATAGTAAATCACATCAGTGTCTACCTCTATGCGGTCCCTATATGGCAGTGTAGGTACTAAGTTTTCTTATGTTATTGATAATGTGATATATTTATTCCCAGTGAGTAGTTGTGTTAGTTGGGGGGCCCAGTGCACAGCTCTGCCTAGGGGCCCATAATGCAATGTCGCTGGTCAATACAGTGGTCTGCAAGCACGAATAAAACAAATTAATCCACTTATTGTTTATATTCTCTGCTCTGCACATTCCCTAAATTTAGTGAGCTGTAAGGAAGCGTGTTCTTTCTTTTGAACTTCTGCAGCATCTGTATGATTTTTTTTTTACAGCGCCCACAAGTCAATGGGAAGTTCTACAGAAACAGCTTCAGTTTCTGGAACTAACTCTAAAAAGATTGTCAGAGACACGCGGGTCGGCTGGTGAGGAGGCCTGTCACAGCAGTCTGACTGGGATTTCGAAGAAATAATTAATGCTTTATCTTCAATATCAGAAGACAAGAACGAAAAGTCTGCAACAAGATGTGGCGCTGATGGACAACTTAATCAGCTAGAACGTTTTGAAACGGTATTCATGGCAAGCTTCGGGGGATCCATTTTTGGAAAGATTTCAAGCTGTTAGTCGAAAATTACAAAAAACAAATATACGAGATGTTAGTACTGTAATAGAACTGTATGACTCCCTTGTACAGTGTGTCATGCAAATCAGGGAGATGTTTGACACATTTGAGTCAAATGCCTTGAATAAATCAAGTGGGAAAAAATATGATCTCCGATGTAGAAAATGGCAGCGCAAAGGCAGCAGTTGTGAATCCCAAGAAGATATTTGAAAAAATTTCCAGATAAATACATACTTTGTCATCTGGTGAACATCTACGTGGCTAGGAATTAGAGCGGAGGAAGTCCTCCTATAATGAATATTTTAAAAAAATTAGATTTTTTTTTCAAATTCCTACTGTATGTGAACAAGCTTAGAAACTTGTAGAGGCTTAGGGCTTGTCCCCACGGCTGGTTTTGTAAAAAGGCTGACAAATTTTATCACAGACCTTTATGGAAAGTCCATGCAACGGTCCCCACTGCACGGACTTTCTCCCGGACTTTTTTTTAGACCGCCGGCGGTCCAAAAACATTGAACATGTTCATTCTTCCGCCCGGTTTTCGGGCGGAACATGAACAGGTCAATGCGAAACGGGAATGCTTTTCTCCACAAACCGCGGGGAAAAGCCAACCCCCTGCAGCCGTGTAAGCGGCCCCAAAACAGAGCAATTGCCGGTCGGATAATCCCACCGGTATTTGCTCTGTGACGTGTAAACGAACCCTTAGGCCTCGTTCACACGGCTTATTTTTGCCGCGGATTGGCGCCGTACTGCGCGCCGGATTTGCGCTGCAGTAACGGCGCCAATCCGTCGGAGCTCATTACGGTAATCCACGCTCTCAATAGAGAACAAGTGGATTCCGTCGCTCTTTTCTCTCCTCCGCTCGGCGAATCCGTCGGCGGAGAAAAGTGACATGCACATTATCCAGGCGCAATACGCAGCCGTGGATAATGCAAGTTTATGGGCGGGTAGCGGCGACCCACGCCCCTTATGTCACGGCTGATTTGGACCGGATTGCGCTCACAAATCCGTCCGGGAATATGCCGTGTGAACACGGCCTTACAAAACTGACCTTGAGGCACCTCACTACATCGATGAATGCCTACACTTCTGTGGACACTTCTTAAACCTCATGGATAAATGCAGCACTCTTTTGAGCATCCTTCAGAAGATCCGTAAAGAGGAGCTTCATAACATTTATCCTAATGTGGACATTGCACTGAGAATTTTTTGTGCACTCCAGCAAAACAGCTCTTATTCAGCATTTAAGTGAACTTAAAAAAATTTATTTGAGGTCTAGCATGAGGGAAGATCGCCTAAATGCTCTGGCCTTGTTCGCAATTGCAAATGATCTGGTAAAAACTCTTAATTATGATGACATCATTGACCAATTTGCAGCCCAAAGAGCATTTCGTAAAAAGTTTTAAATATCTTTATAGAATGTAGAAATTTCTACTCTCAAACTTTTTTTTAGCTT
This sequence comes from Phyllomedusa bahiana, assembly GCA_025379985.1. Lineage (NCBI taxonomy): Eukaryota > Metazoa > Chordata > Amphibia > Anura > Hylidae > Phyllomedusa > Phyllomedusa bahiana. Next base: position 123,150 of record JAODAL010002219.1, on the reverse strand, counting down.
CCTTTGCATCAGATTGTACAAAATATTTCCTCATTTCACTGGATCAGTTGTCCTTCTGTATTCTCATACAATTATATATTTTTAATTGTTGTTGATGTTGTTCTTATTGAAGATAAACCAGATCAGACATGTCCTATTTGCACTGGTTGTTGTTCCTATTTATTAACAGTATTGTATATACTCGAGTAATAAGCTCGAGTTTTTTCAGCACAAAAAATGTGCTGAAAAATCCCCCCCTCGGCTTATACTCGATGCGATGGCCCGTGCGCCGGGCAGGGACGCTTCAGCTATATGCAACTCCTCAGGGAGCGCATATAACTGAACGCCGAGTACAGCAGACAGCCTCCGGGCGCTGCGGTGGCCCAGGCGCTGTCCAGCGATCTCCTCCCCTGTGGTGCGACTCACTCCGGAGCGCACACAGGTGAAAGAGCTACCACTGCGGGGCAGAGAGCTAGCGCTCCCTGCTCCCGCACAGGTGGACCTCCGGGCCGGCCGCAAACTCGTGGCCCGTCTCAGGAGTTTCCCGGCACAGGCAGTGTGTGTCATCACGCTGCGTGCGCGGCCTGATTACGTCACCTTCCTGTGCCGAGAAGACCCGAGGAGCGCGCGGGAGGCAGAGCAGCGAGGAGACGGAGCAGCGGGGAGCCAGGTAAGTGGTTTTTTTTGTTTTACAAACCCTGCTACAGCCTACCCTATAGGACATATATAAACTTGCCTATACCCCTGCCTACAGCCTACCTTTAGGACCTATACCCTGCCTACAGTCCTACCTATAGGACCTATACCTGCCTAACCCTGCCTACAGCCAACCTAAAGACCTATACCTGCCTAAACCCTGCTCTACAGCCTACTGTAAGACCTATACCGCCCAACAGCCTACCTATAAGGACTTATACCTGCCTATACCCTGTCAATAGCCTACCTATAGGACTTATACCTGCCTATAGCCCTACCTGGAGGTGCCTATACCTGCCAATAGCCTGCTTAGGGGACCTATAACTGTATATAGCCTGCCTAGGGTATAGCCTATACCCGCCTACAGCCTGCCTAGGGGGACCCTATACCCGCCTATAACGACCTATACCTGCTAGAGGGACTCTATACCAGTGCCTATAGCCTTCCTAGGGGTGACCTATACCATGCCTAATAGCCTGCCTATGGGGACCTATAACGACCTATACCTTCGCTAATAACCGTGCCTAGGGGGACCTATACCTGCCTATACGACCTATACCATCCTATAACCATGCCTATGGGGGACATATAGCATGCCTATATCTGCCTATGGGGGACATTAAACTGCCTATACTGCCTATGTAATTTTATTGGTTATCTATTTTTATTTTTAAAATTCACGCAGTAGCCCGCTGCTTTTTCCACTCTCACGGCTTATCCTCAGTCAATAAGCTTTCCCGGTTTTTGTGGCAAATAGGTGCCTCGGCTTATACTCGGGTCGGCTTATACTCGAGTATATACGGTATTTATTATTGCTTATGGCCATTATTATGTAACATTATTATTATTGATTTTACCATGTTGTTGGTGAAGAAAAACCATTAAAATAATTTAAACTGTTTTTCTTTTTTACTGTATTTTATTCAAAGTTAAGTAATTGTGACATAGATGTCAAAAGTGGTGTAAGTTAGTTTCAGGTTGTATTCACCAATGGTGTTAAAGGGAATGTGTCATCAATAATGACCTATTGTTTAACTCACGTTTTTATGTTAAACACATTTTTTAGGAATTCTTGGTTATTGTTTTTTAAATTTTTCACATAACTTTCAATATTTTTCAATAGTTATTTTATAAAGACATTTTCCAAATTTTTTAAACACATACAACAAAGAAGAACATTGCATATGTATGCAAGGAAGTACAGTCTAAAATGCAGACAATGAAGATGTACATCAAAAAAGGTCTCGATGTGTCAATAATGCCCTGAGTCAGGATAGAAGAATAACAAAAGTGGAACAAGACGAAAGAGTAGCAAAGAAAGGGAAGGGGGAAGAGTATGCACGCAGCCGGGTGCACAGGCAGCACAACGAGAAGATTGCCAAGAACCCCATTGAGGAAAAAAGGCTTCAAGCACCAAGGGTTCAAAGCAGTGTAGTAACTAACATACCCCTAAACCCTGAAACTTCAGACTGGCTTGGTAAATAAGCCAAGGAGCCCGTGTCCGAGAAACTTGTATTGCATCCTCGGGGGTGTGTGCAATCAACTTCCAATATTTTCAATAATTCTTAAGTCCTGCAGTTTTCACTTTGGCCACTAGGCCTAATAAATATCTGACACAGTCGAGTTTCTGTAAGGAAATATTTTCAGTGTCTCCTCATTATCACACATAGGCAGGATTACACTAAAAGGTGACAACAATGTTATAGATAAAACAGGATCCACCATCTCACAGTATAGGAACTGGTCACAGCTCTTCCCACTCCTCTCCCTGCACTCTGATTCTTCCCAGTCACAAGGATGATAGAAAACTCTCCTAAGAAGCCATGAGTCAGCGCTGTTTCATCAGGCTCCCATGTCCATGAAGCTGCTGTAAAGCATCTCTCTAAATGCTATTAAAAGCAGCTCAGGCAAGATGGCCGCCCCCGTAATCATATATAGACGACTGAATTGAGAAATCTACAATCAGAAAATAAAAATGGCGAAGAAGAAAAGAAGATGCATCAAAGGTTTGTTTTAATAAGTAAAAAAAAACAATTGGCGACAGATTCCCTTTAAGCTGCAGTGTGGCCTTTTTGCACTGCAAAATTGCATTTGATAACATAATCTTTACACACTTGTTCATAAGAGTTATTATGAAGACTGTAAGCTTAAAGGGAACCAATCCACAGACAGCATAAAATCATAGTTGCCAACTTTTGAAATTGAAAAAGCAGGAAATTGTAGAGGGCGGCGCGCATGCCCATTTTGTCGGTGTGCCACGCCCCTTCAAAAAGCCACACCCACTCCACCTAACGGCATAACGGCTTTGGAAGAAAGCCAGGTAGATGCCCTTATAGCGGTAGTAGCCCCTCCATAACCAGGTAGTGCCCCTTACAGCATGGTAGCATTGCCCCCTGTAGCCAAGTAGAATGCCCCCACTGAAGGCAAGGTAAGCCCGCTCTGCTAGCCAGGTAGAGCCAAATATTGTAGCCAGGTAGATGCACCCCTATGTTAGCCAGGTAGATGCCCCCATGTGGCCAGGAAGTGCCCCCTTTGTTAGCCAGGTAGTGCCCCCATTGTAGCCAGGTAGTGCCGCCCCATTGTAGCCAGGTAGTGCCCCCTCTGTTGCCAGGTAGACCCCCCATTGTAGCCAGGTAGTGCCCCCTCGTGGCAGTGTAGACCTGCCCATTGTAGCCAGGTATGTTGCCCCCTCTGTTGCCAGGTAGAACCCCCATTGTAGCCAGTAGTGCCCCTCTGTTGCCATGGTAGACGCCCCCCATTAGTAGACAGGTAGTGCCCGCCTCTGTTGCCAGTATGAACACCCCCCATTGGATAGCCGCGGGTATGCCCCCTCTTTTGCCATGTAGACTCCCCACATTGTAGCCAGGATATGCCCCCTCTTGTTGCGCCAGGTAGTTGCCCCCATTGTAGCCAGACTAAGACGCCCCCCTATAAACTAGATAAAAATAAATAAATAAAAGCACTTCTACCTCACCAGAGCTCCTACAGCTCCCGGACATCTCCCCGGCCGCCTAGTAGTCCTCAGCGTCTCAGGGAGTGATTGCAGGCCCGGCTTTCAGCCCCCTGCGACACTGACCATGTTGTACAGCGCGACACCCGATATCAGCTGTACATACAGGGGGAGAAGGTGAGGAGGGGATATGATCCCTCTGCCTCCCCTGTACTGATGACTGACTGTGCGAGCCCGCTGACTGTGTAGCGGAGCGGCCCGGCGGCGCCAGGAGTAGTGGCAATCTGCGGGAGGCGGGGGACCCCCATTAGCATAAAAAAAAAGCAGAATCCCCCCCCCCCCGCCAAAAGCGGGAGACTTGGCATGTATGCATAAAATACTGTACAGAAATGAGATGCTTCTATGCATTGACACGGCACAAACAGTGTTTGATAGAAAACCCAACTACTTTTTTTTTCAATTCAAAAAGTTTTATTAAAGATAAAAATGAACAACCAGAGTCAAACATATCACATAATATCAGATCCTCAGGACATGTGGGACAAAGGAAGAGTAAATGAGGAAAGGAGAGGAGTCGGGGAGGAGGCAGGATGATACATGTCCAAACAAGCATCTCACAAAGAAGAATCAGTAGACACCAGAAGAAAACATGGAGTAAGCAAGTGCTATAATATGTCAACTAAGTAATGGAAGCTCCTGCGCCAAGGGGGAAGGCAACCATCAAGCCCAACAAGTCTAATCCCATAGGGACAAGATGTGAGCACTCCCCCCTCCGAGAGGAGCGACCATTTCGCATAACAAAAAAAAACAATGTTGTAAGCATGCAACGACTCATATGGCGCAACTGAGAGCATCATCGACTGCTAAGATTGACTCAGGCTAAAGTATCCTATAAAGCCCACAAGTGCTAAATACCAAAACAAAACAAGAACGCAACAATACTAACCAGACAAAGCTCAGCGGCAACACTACAAAGTAGGGCAATTCTGTTATCGAGAAATGTGTTTGCCCAGAAACAGGGAGGGTGACAGTACTCAAAAGTAAGATCTGCAAAGGCTCGACACAAAAGGATATCCAATGCACCAATTTAACCAGGTATTTTTACTGTGTATTCGCATAGGAGAATCTGTTCTAAACTCTTCCAATCTTTTGGATACTTGGATCTCTTTGAACCAGCTAGTAATTGACGGGCAGGATACAGCGAGCCATAGTCTGGGTATTACCGTCTTTGCCGCTAAGAGCAAAAATGTAATCAAGTGAGATTTCAAGGTGGATGTCGGGGGGCAAAGGGGGGGGTATAGAAACAAAAGCAAGAGTGCAGAATGTTCTGTAATTTTATCCCTGTTATAGTGTGTATGAGTTAAGTACCTAAGCCAAAAAAGGCTGGAGGACTGACAGCCCCACCATATATGAGCCATGGTTGCCACATCCGATCTACAGCGCCAGCAATCATCGGAAGAATCCTGTGGAACAAACTCACACTTAACCGAGCGGAGAACTTGATACCATCTATCAAATAATATTCTTAATAATGTAATTCTTGAGCTTTATAGAGATGGAGATCTACACATCTGTTAAGAATTACGATATGTTTTAACACCAGTCTTCCTCAGATAACTGTACATTTAATTCACGTTTCCCAACCTTTGGCTGAAACGAAGAAATTTTCTCGCTCTTCCTGAATCTCAGTACAATAAGCTGTTAGAGGCCAGAAAGGTACGTCCTCACCGAATGTTTGCCAAAGCATCCATAGTTCAAAAGTAGTAGGGGCCCTATGGACATCCAAAGTGCGTTAGCACTCTGAGTACAGGCTCCGAAGCTGATAATAATGTAGTCTGGAAAAGTTTCTACAGCCAGAATTCTCCATCAGTTCCTCATAACCCTTCACCCCTGACAAGGAAGAAAGTGTCTACACAATAACCAAAAGGGAGCACCTACCATCCATCCAGGTTAACTATTGCCGAGGATAGAGGTTCAGGCACAGCCTGATTACCCAGTAATGGGGTGCATGGGCCTCCCAGGGGATAAAGCTGCATCTTGGAGGCATACGCCTCTCGTAACCAAAACTGAGGTTCGTGCTACTTAGAGTATACGGTACAGTAAGTCCCCTTGACAATGATCGAGGGTGGGAGCCAGGGTAAGGCTGGCAATTGGGTTTTTAACATCTGGGATTCTAAAAAAACCCCAAAGTTTGGGGGCTTTCCTGGTAAAGGCGTTGTGTGCGCACTGCGACAGCGCAAAAAAATACCCCCGAAAATCTGGCAGTGATAGACCCCCCTTCGTTTTGGGCGAATAGAGTAGACTTACAATTCGGGGCGGCCCCCGTCCCCAAACAAACTGGAGGGGGCCCGTCTAAGCCCTTAAGAAAGTTTTTTCGGTAACAGGATAGGGACTGCCGGGGAAAAATAAAAAAAACCTGGGTAAAACTTCATTTTAAATGTTAGGCTCCAATCCAAAAAGCCCCTTTTGCCCCATTTCGAGATCCGTTTTATCTTAGAAAAGCATTGGACAAAATTGGGTCAAAGTCTTGCCCGGGCCCCAAAAAGGGACTTGGACCCCAAAATACCAAAGGATGAGTGTTCCCACAAAAAGGGAAATAGGATTTAAGTTGGGAAAAAGGGGCCTGGGGGGTATGGAAGGAAAACGAACTTTTTGGGTAGGTTGATTTTGTGATTACTGTGAAACTGTACTCCTCCCGAACCTTTGCCAATGGAAGGGACTTGGTCGGATCCTAGGTATAGTTATAGGTCATTTCCCATAGCGGAAACTTAAATTGGAAACCCCCCCTGGATCCTCTGAATTTTAGGGTCACTGCGTAAAGCCTCATCAAGTGCTCCTTACCAAAAAAAAGGGTGGAGAGACGGACAACCTGCCCCCGGTGCCCTTTCTGTATCAAAGGAAATTTGAAAGCAGACCGTTAATACTATTTGAGTTGGGGGGGAGAAAAAAAGGCCATAATCTTTTGGGACATCACGGGGCCCAAAAACCCGGGGGTTCTAGGGCTCCTCCAGGAAGGGCCTGCAACCGATTTAAAGGCCTTTTTACGTCAATGATAGGAAAAGCTCGAAATCTTGTGGGAAGTGGGCTGCGCAGCAGAGAAAAAGTTTTAAGGGTGTTGTCTCTCGCCCCCTGGAAGGGACGAAAAACCTGGGCCAGATGAACAAGGGGGAAACAAGCAGAGGGTTTTTCCGAGTGCAAGCATAAATTTTAGCGTCCGTATTTATCTGGGATATAGGGCGATAGTTCTGACATTGTGAAGGGTCTTTGTCGGGCTTTGGAATTACAACAATGTGAGCTCGCAAGAACGCGGCGTCAAACGGGGACTCCAGAGAGACGGCATTGAAGGCCGTCAAAAGGAGTTGTGTTAGTTCCTCTTTCAGGGTTTTGTAGAACAGGGCAGTGTACCCATCCGGACCCAGGCTCTTTCCGGAGGCCAGAGACGCTATGGCATTGTGCAGCTATTTTATGGTAAAAGGTGCTTCCAGGGAGGCGAGAGATTGTTCCGATAGACGTGGAAGGGCCGTTCTCGCCAAATAAAATTGTAAAGCAGCGTGATTAGTATGTGGGACCAACAAATTATATAATGTAGAATAATAGCTATGAAAAACCTCCAAAATATCCTCCGTTAGGTGTGCAATTCGCACTCCTGATCCTTTGATGCTAGGAACAAATAGCGACGCTCTCCTGTCTCTAAGCGCCCGGGCCAGGAATCTGCCTGGTTTATTGCTCCACACATAAAAAGAGCTGGAGCATAATTGGCGATAACGTTTATGCCCGCAGGAACTTACAAAACCTCAACCCTCGCACTCTCTCTGACTCTCTTGCACCTCTTTCTACCATATCCTCACTTGACAACCCAGACACAGCCGCTGCTTTCTACAACAACACAATCACCACCACCCTTCACTCAGTCGCTCCTCTCACACACAACAGAACCCGCAATATCAACAGACAACCCTGGCACACAGCGTCCACTAAACAGCTGAGACTAGCTTCCAGAATTGCTGAACGCCGCTGGAAGAAAAGCCGCTCCACCGACGACTTCACCTCATACAAACAATCACTACATACATTTAAGTTCCGCCAAACAGGATTACTTCACCACCATCATATCCTCCCTGACTCACAACCCCAGACATTTATTCAACACCTTCAACTCTCTCCTTTGGCCCCCAGCACCTCCTCCCCAACTCTCCCGTCAGCGGACGATTTTGCCACTCATTTCTTAAATAAGATCAAACCTCAACAGAGAAAGTTTCACCCCACAGTTCCCACTGCCCACCCAATACCCCCACCATTGCCACCACCCCCCCTTCCCCTGACCCAGCCCCCAGGGGGAACACTTTCAAAACCCTTTGCTTTCCCCCCTGTTAGTCCAAATAACCTTTCCTCCGAGTGTCTAAACCCCAACCTCACTACCTGTAACCTTGACCCCCTCCCACCCTCCCTATCCCAGACCTCACACGTATTTTCCCCAGCCCTCGTCCACCTTTTAAATTTTATCAAAAACCTTGCATTTCCCTTCCCTTTTAAACATCCCGACCATAAACCCGCACCCTTTAAAGAAACCATCTCTCGCCCCCTCCTCACTGTCCAACTACGCCCCATCTCACGTTTCCCTTTTTGGGAAACCCAAACTCCGGGAACAGCACGTCTATCTTCAACTTTCCCCCACCTCTCCCCCAAACTCCTCCTTGACCCCACCAATCATTTTTCCCGCCCCAAACCACTCCACTGAAAACCCCCCTCATCAAGGTCACCAAGGGACCTATTACCTGCTAAAGCCTAACGCCACTATTCTGTGCTTCCCCTATTAAAACCTGCCCTTTCGCCTTTGACACTGTCGCCCAACCCCACCCTGCTACAAATCCTCTCCTCCCCCCCGGCATCACGGACGGGGCCCTTTCCCCCTGGATCTCCTCATACCTCACTGTTTCGGACATTCAGTGTCCTAAACAATTGCACCACCTCCTCCCCCCGCTCTCTGTTGCTGTCCCCCAGGGGTCAGTCCGGGCCCCTCCCCCTTCTCTATCTACACTCTTGGGCCCGGGTCAGCTCTAGCCTCCCCATTGCTTTCGCTACCCAAATTATGGGACGACCCCAAACTTTATATCTCTGGTCCTGAAAATTAACGTTTTTCTCTCCCGGGGAACCCCGAATGCCTTCGTCCATATCCTCCTTCTTTCCCCCCCTTTCCCGTCTTTAAAACTTTAAAAGTGGATAAAAAAAAAATTCATCCCTCTTTTTCCCCCGTCCCAAATCAAACCCTTTCCCCCTGATCTCTCTATCACGGCCAATGGCCCACACCCTCTAAACCCGCTCCCCACAAATCCGCCCGCCTTGGGATACCCTTTTACTCCTCTTTTTTTCCCTTTAAACCCCCCCACCAAACCCCTTAAACCCCCACCTTTCCCCCTCCACCTAAAAATATTTCACACATCCGCCCCCTTCCCCAACTTGACATACAAAAACGCTTTGTTTCCCCGCCCTCCTTTATCTCCCGCCTTGACTCCTAAAAAATTTCCCTTTTCCCGTGGCCCCCCATCCACCCTCTGCTCCCCTTCAAACCATCCTCCAAATCTGCTGCCCGGGCTGATTCACCTACTCCCCCCCTACCCCCTTTTGCCTCTCCCCTCTGTCCCAACCCTTCACTGGGTACCCCCTTGCCCCGCGGGAAATTTAGTTTAAGTTACTAACCCTCACCCCACAAGGCCCCTCCATAAAACCCCCCCCCTCCAACATCTCTGCTCCCAATCTCCGATACCTCCCCTTTACGCAATCTCCGCTCCTCACAGGACCTTCTCCTCTGCTTTCCCCCCCATCAGCTTCCCCCAACAACCGTTTCCAAGGGCTTCACTCGTGCTTCCCCCCACACTCTGGAAATCCTTAAAAAAAACCCCCCCCCCAAAAAATCAGACTTCCCCAAAATTTCACCAGTTTCAAAAGCAACCCGAAAACCCCTCTCTTCAGGATTGGGCCCATAACCTACACTAAAACCCCACCCGGAAAACCGGGCCCCAAACATTTCCCGGCCCCCACCCTTTTGTCTTCCCCTTCTTTTCCCTTTTAAAATTGTAAGCCCTAACGGGAAAGGGGCCTCTTTTTCCCCCCTTTATCAGTTCTAGTCATTTTTCGTTTACCCCTTTTATTTGTTTTAACATTTTTTTTATGTTTGTAAAATCCCCCTTTAATTTTACAGCACCCCGGGAAATTTAAAGGCGCTCCCAAAATAAATAATAATAATGCCCTTTTTTCCCTCACTGAAGAATTTTCGTGTCTTAAGAAAATTCAAAGGGTTTAGGGCAGACCCAGGGCCCAGGCCCTTTTGTTTCTGGGTTTCCTTTTGTAGCTAGTTTTAAACAGAAGGGGCTTGGGAAACCCGAAAGGGGGCTGATTTCTTAAGGGGCTAGGGCCGGGGGGTTTAAAAAGGATTTCCTTTAATAAAAAAAAGGGCCCAATTAAACGGGGGCCCCAAAAATCTAATATCCCGCCCGACCTTTAGCTACGTAGGCCATTCCCCTAGAGAAGGGGGGTTTAAAGCTATGGGGGGGAAAATTGTTTAGAAAGAGAGCAAGAAAAAATTTAAAAGGGCGAGGGAAAAACTTCCCCGTACACACCCTCAGCACTGACCCGGGGGCCACTTAATTTGGGGGGGATTTATCCCACTTTTTGCTCACCCTTTAATCAGGGAGCGAAACAAAACATAAATCTCACCCAAGGAAAAGTTCCAGCACCCCAAAGTTAAAACCCCTGCCACCACCTTTCTTTTAATAATCAAAAAAGGGAAACAGCCGGGGAAAGGAAATTGATTCCTAACAGATATTCTTTTAAAAAACGTAAAAAAAAAGCTTTAAAGGGGACCTCCCTGCTTCCACAGCCACAAAAGAAATTTCAAAATCCTTTTTAAAAGGGAAAAGGTCCGTGCAAAAAACAAGAACTCACGTATTTTCTGGTAACTTTAATATTGAACGAATCACAATGCTTACATAAACAAAATGCACTAACAATGACTATGACATACGCAACAATACATTTATGAAAATAATAGGGAGTAATACTAAGAAAGAATTAACACTTACAAATTTTTCAGCTTTCAGATCCCGGGGTAATGATGGAAGATGGGACTCAGCTCAATCCAGGATTGACCCCCAAGCTATGAACACAGATTTGAGTCTGGCCATGTGTTTTATAGGCTCAAAACTCTGTCCAGGTTTCCCCTCCTCTCTCATATTTGCCTACTCTTTTACTTGCTGAAAATATAATGAGGTGGGTGGACACTTGATTGTCCTATGAGGGTAGTTGCTTACTATCTGCACTAGTTGGCAATCACGGACTGCACTTCTGCTGTGGACCGATCAATGACCTTTGCATTGTTATGCCCAATGGTTTTATGATTGGGGGGGTCGTAGGTCTAAAGGTATTCTGGACAGTTGCATATACAAATTTTGGGCAATAAAAATGAATAAGACCCATGTTATCTAAACATTGTGGTAATTAAAACAGTCAAAATGCTGGGGTGAGAATCTGCAGACACATGCTCCAAATTCCATTCCCACAGGAGGAAGAGGCTACAGGAATTCTAGACTACAATCTAAGAAATGGTTTAATGACAAATCCAGAATACATTTAATTTTCAGTGTACTGCATTACATCTCCCTACATAACACCTCCCCCTTTTGGAGTGGGAGTGGGGGACTGGCTCACCTGCCATCTCCTGAGCCCACCTCCGCCTCCGTCTTCCCCTGGCGAGGGAGACCATCAGCATTACCACACTCAATGCCCTTTCTGTATCTGAACTATCAGATATCGGGCGTTGGAGGAATCCCGCTGGGATACATATCAAAACGTTACATGTGGAGACACATTACCTCTATGAATGGGGTCTAAAGCCTTACCCACCTCAGACCCCGGGGAATAACCTTGGCAAAGATTATCCCACAGTTTGGCTTTGGATCCAACAGCTTGGAACGGATCACCATTACACTCCATGGGGTTGGATACACCCATAGGGCAGGCAGGAGCATACATAGCTGGTTTGGATACACTTCTACTGTGCATAACAGATTGACATGCATCATTGGGCTCAGGCACATCCATCAGCTCCTCTGCCCTGTGATCTGATAATGGAAGCATGTGAGAGCTGTGACTGTCAGCAGAAGGGGGGTTGAGGGGGGCTGCAGACTCTTCCACCTCAGCTTGCAATTTGATCTCTGCAGAAGATTTCGCCTTGGGCTGGTCAGCCGACACACAAAGCTGAGGCTTGCAGGCATCCTGACTATGGGCCCACAGGTGTGACTTGAGGACAGTCATTTTGCACAGTACACATTTTCAGTGGCATCATTCAGAGGTACATCCACTGTCAGATTTCCCTTCACATCCGGCATTTCCCAGAAGTATTGCCAGTCTCTGTGGGGAGATCATATACTGGGTTGCTGGGGTTGCCTTCGGAGGGGGAGCCGGGACGTAATTACTGTGCATCTCCCCAAGGTCTTAACCAGTAAAACCTGTGAGGGGATAGTAGCGGATATCCCCTCTTCTCTCATCCCTCGGCCCGCTCCCCAGTCCAGATAAACCCGAGCCATTGGTATAGCCGAGCGGACTCCGCCAAATCCAGTCAGGGACATGGTCTTTCCCGGAATAATATCTCTAGCATCCACCATCTCTGGACGCACAACAGTCCCCTCTGCTCCACTGTCTTTGAAGCCCATGGCGATTTTTTCTCCCCACGGTGATAGGTTGAAGGTTTGCTTTCCCCTTCCGCAGTCCCAGTTATAAGGTAGATGGAAGGCCCTGTTACAGGGGGCGCTGTGGGCATCGGGGTACTCCTCCGCTTGTTGGGACAAATGGCACTAACGTGCCCCCTTTGTTTTGCATATTAAAACATTGTGCATGTCTTCAATGGGCGTGTGGGTTCGGGGACCGGAGGAGTACTAGGAGGGTCCCAGGTATCGATGGGGAGGAGAGGGGATCCCCAGCAGGCTTTACCTATCTCAGTGGACTCAGGTGTTTTTCCCGGGTTCTGGCATCCTGTTGGCAGCATAGGAGTCTGCCAGTTCCGCCGCGTCTCTGGGTTTCCAGTCACAGACAAACTGACGAAAATCTGCAGGACAGATATGGAGAAGCTGCTCCTTGACCATTAGATTCAACAGGTCGTCAAAGCTGAAAACAGAGAGTCCTTCTACCCATTGCTTGCACGTGGCACTTAAGTTGCTCTCCACATCTGCGTAGCTGTCAGTGGGACCTTTCTGCAGACTCCGAACTTTCCTGCGATACACCTCCGGAGTGAGGTGATATTTCATGACCAGAGCTCTCTTTATGGCGTCATAGTCCCCGTCTTGCTCTGGTGGGAGGTCCGAAAAAACCTCCAAAGCTTTGCCCCTTATTCCTGGGGTCAGATATCGTGCCCACTGGTCTCTGGGCAGATGATATTGTCTGCAAGTCTTTTCAAATCTCTTAGGAAAACATCTAAGTCCCCATCTTTTTTCCCTCACAGGAAAGTGTTCTAGCCGGGGTTTCAAAGGGTTTGTATCCTGGGCATGAGGCTGTGGCAAAGCCTCACCCCTCTCAAGTCGTGCCAGCTGCAAATTGAGGTCCTTTCTGCTTGGCGCTCGGCAGCCCCCTCGCCCCTCTTGCGCTTGGCGCTCAAGGGCCCCCTCTCGTTCTCTCTGCTTGGCGCTCAGCTGCCTCTCGCACGGCCTGACGTTCAGCAGCCGCAGCCTCTTGCTCTCTCATGGCCTGACGTTCAGCAGCTGCAGCCTCTCTCTCCGCTTGATGATATTGCAGGATAAGTTGTAGGCGCAAATTAGGGTCATAAGCGCCAAGCTGCTGCAAAGCCATGCCTAGGGCAGAGTCCATGCCTCCCTGAGAACTGCCGCTGTGGGTGTCCTCAGGGGAAATTATTTCAGGAGCAAATTCCATCAATTGGACCTGTGCGTTGTCAGTTTCGCTCTCTGACGCTGTGTCCAGCTGCTGCAAATCCTGCTCCACGAGCTCACGGATCAGCAGAACCTTTGTCGGTGCGGCCGGATCAATACCTCTCTCCTCCCCTCGGCTGATGAGAGTTTCTTTGCTGTGCCTCTTGGACAGGGCTGCCAGCTTACAAAGCACTCTGTGCCAAATAAAAGATAGAAATGAAAAACAGGGAGGGGAAACTGATTGTGCATATGTCAAGTAAGCACTGCGTTAGATCTTGTAAGACTGGAGTAATCTTCACAAAGATACAGCCAGTCTTTTAGTGCAGGGAATAATTGCTTAAACCAAGCACTAATACTGCAATAAAAAGAAAAATATCCCACCGCTCTGCCACCAATTTGTCACGTACTGTACACACTCACCAGCACATGACTGGTGGCCACTGTAATGGGGTAGTTTTATCTCCACTTGCGCTCACCTCTCAATCAGGTAGCGAATCAAGCATAAATCTCACCACAAGACAGTTCCAGCACCCCAAAGTTATCCGCTGCCACCACCTTCCTTCAATAATCAAAAAAGGAATCAGCCAGAAGGAATCTGATTCCTATCAGATATTCTTAAAACACGTAAAAAATGCTTACAGGGTCACCTCACTGCTCTCCAGCAGCTACAAAAGAAATACACTCCTTCAAGGAAATGGATCCGTGCAACAACAAGAACTCACGTATTACTGGTAACTTTAATATTGAACGAATCACAATACTTACATAAACAAAATACACTAACAATGACTATGACATACGCATGAATACAGTTATGAAAATAAAAGAGAGAAATACTCAGAAAGAATTCACACTTACAAATGTTTCAGCTTTCAGATCCCGGGGTAAGGATAGAAGATGGGACACAGCTCAATCCCGGATTGACCCCCAAGCTATGAACACAGATTTGAGTCTGGCCATGTGTTTTTAGGCCCAAAACTCTGTCCAGGTTTTCCCCTCCCTCTCTCATATTTGCCTACTCTTTTACTGGCTGAAAATATAATGAGGTGGGTGGACACTTGATTGTGCTATGAGGGTAGTTGCTTACTATCCCCACTAGATGGCAATCACGGACTGCGCTTCTGCTGTGGACCGATCAATGACCTTTGCATTGTTATGCCCAATGGTTTTATGATTGGGGGGGTCGTAGGTATTCTGGACAGCTTGCATATACAACTTTGGCAATAAAATGAATAAGACCCATGTTATCTAAACATTGTGGTAATTAAAACAGTCAAAATGCTGGGGTGAGAATCTGCAGACACATGCTCCAAATTCCATTCCCACAGGAGGAAGAGGCTACAGGAATTCTAGACCACAATCTAAGAGATGGTTTAATGACAAATCCAGCTAACAAGGGACAATATTAGTAGAAGACCTGCATGTGTGATCCAGTAACAAAATGTTCCCATCAAGGGCAGGGCAAGGAGCACATTCCTGAATTCAGGCTTTTTGCCGAAGTTCTCAGTATCAGCGGTTTGGTCTCATCCTGGAAGGTTGGTTCTCTGGGCTCCCTTGACGCCGGCGGACTCTCTGAGACTTTGGAGTGGTCGGTTGAGGTCGTTGAGATTGAGTGTTCTTGGTGGTAGGACCTACAGAAACGGGATCTACAGATATAGCCATAGCCCAGTCCGTCAAAGCAATGTCTGGGAAACTGAGGGCAACAGTGACGGTGGGCAAGTCGTCCGGAGACCGTAAGATGAGGAGCTTGTCCTGATGTTTAATTTGGAGGGAGAAGGGAAATCCCCATCTGTAGGGTATGCTTCTTGTTTGAAGGACAGACAGTAGTGGTCTAAGCGCAAAGCGCAGGCGAAGAGTACGTCTTGAAAGATCCGGGAAAAGACATAGCTTGTGGCCTTCGTGTTCAATCTGCTGCAACATACGGGCCTTTCGCATGACTTCTTCTTTGAGGTTGTAATGGTGAACCCGACATATAACGTCTCTTGGGCGGGTTGCATCAAGACTCTGAGGTCGAAGCGCCCTGTGGGCCCTGTCAAACTCTATAAATGTCCCCTCTGGTCTCCCATGGTGTTGAAAATTTTTGTAAGTGTGGGGATTAACTCTCCAGTTTTCACGGACTCTGGAAGACCTCTTAGCCTGACGTTGTTTCGTCGGTTCCGGTTTTCCAGATCGTCCATCTGGGTTGAAAGTTGTAATTGACGAGAATGGTGCTCCGACACTGTGGCCTGGAGATTGGTGAGAAGAGTGGTTGTTGATTCTTGAGTTTTCTCTAGCTGAGTCACTCTGAGCTGGAGCTCGGTCACATTCGTCTGGACTGGTCTCAGCTCCTGTCTCCACGCTTGCTTAATTTCTCTGGCCATATTTTGCATATCAATCTTAGAAGGCAGAAGAGAGAGGAGCGCCTTGAGTTCGGGGTGAGAGTCCAAAGCCTGTAAGGCATCTTCGGGCGGGAGGAGATTCGCCGACTGAATACTGGCAAGCGTCTGAGTGTTTATATTAGGGGCAGAGGAAGGAGAGACTCTGACATCCGTCGGACGAGGAGGGCTGCCGCCCAAAGTTAAGGAGTTCGGGCTTGAGGCCCAGGAGGGGCTATTCAGTTCCTGGGTTACTGAGTCGACCTGGGCCCTATAGAGAGATCCCGGCGGGGTCAGGGCGGCAGGGGGGCCCACCACATCCATGGCCGATGCGGAGTATCCACGGCACCCACTGTGCAAGCCCCGCCAGCCCCCCAAGACACGCCCCCCCCCCGCGCAAGGGGGGAGTTCGGTAGAGCCCGGTCACAGAAGTGGAGCATGTAGGGGGATCCGGCTGCTGTGGTGCGACATGTGTATAGGGTGTCTCATAAACTTCCAGTGAGTGAGCCCCAGCAGAATCATCCATGCAACGTGCCTCGACTCTCACAGCTGCGAGGGACGATGTTTGCAAGTCAGGTCCGCCATAGTTCGGTTGCCGAGCGGATTGTCCGGCTGTGGCAGGGCCATGAAATCGTGCAGGCATCTGTGCGTTATGTCGCAGGCTAGGGGGTGATGCAGCATATGAGGCAGCCCTGTATGGAGTGTTAGGTTGTAGCGTGCCTGGCTTTAAGATGGAGCCTGATGCGCCTAGTGTATGAACACTTGCAGCTGTATGGTCAGGAGGCTGTGGCCCCTCAGTTGCCCAGTTTATAAAGCAGTTCACCGGCGAGGCCGTGTATCTGTCCCCATTTAGAGAGCAAAACGTAATTAGGCTGTGCACATCTAAAATATATTCTGAAAAACGCAAGCATAGGTGCACACTGAAAAGGCAATAGTATACATCTAACACAAATATCAGTGGCACACTAAAGACTAAGTAAAACCTCAAGGTATATAGGAATATTGGAAATGCATTACTGCTAAGGAAAATATGAAAAACCTGGGACTCTTAGTTTACAGTATTTGATCAAAGATTGTATTAAGCTCACCTCCCAAAACGTCAAGGGGATCCCAGAGCAGTTGAGTCCCTACAAAAAACATAATACCTCAGTGGGCGTAAATCCAGACTGCAACTTCAGGGAATGGTGGGAACTAGCAATTGGATTATCCTGCACTGGTTTAAAAGAGGCAGCTGAGTGCAGCAAGCCAATGAGATTGCCAATCTCAAATGGACTACAAAACGTAATTAGGCTGTGCACATCTAAAATATATTCTGAAAAACGCAAGCATAGGTGCACACTGAAAAGGCAATAGTATACATCTAACACAAATATCAGTGGCACACTAAAGACTAAGTAAAACCTCAAGGTATATAGGAATATTGGAAATGCATTACTGCTAAGGAAATATGAAAAACCTGGGACTCTTAGTTTACAGTATTTGATCAAAGATTGTATTAAGCTCACCTCCCATTTAGAGAGGTCCACATCCCATTAGCAGCATCCTGATGGTGCAATTGCAGCACCGGTAGAATGCCGGGGCCCGCAGATGCTGAGTCAGGACGCTGGGAGTCCTGTGTATGAGGCCGGCTGCGAAAACACTCTTGTAATCAATGCCCATCTTAGCTTAAAGGGGGGGTCTCACTACATTGATTCATCTCACCTCAGTCCTGTTTTCTTGGTTTCATTTTGAACTCAGGGGCGTGTTTACTGGCTTCCACTAGGCTGCAGTAGAAGCCAGGACTGTAGCTATAGCAACCAGTGCTGGCAGCCTATCAGGAGAGATTGAACAGGTCTGTAGATATAGTGACCTGAGGAGCTGATGCAGCCCATACAAGAGGGGATATCTAGGAATAGGTAGGACTCTGTTAATGGACACATATTGCACACTGACTTGTATTTGCAAGATCTTTAACATAAAAAGCAGCAATCCTTGTAGTGAGTCAACCCCTTTAAGTGCCAGGTCTCTCTCTATGAAAGCAGGGGATTGACCTGTCAGGTAAACTAAGCTAATGTTACTGTAATCAGGAAGCCTGTGGCTATTTTCTGATGTCTATGGTTTGGCCAGCATGAAGACAAATGGCCAGGTTCCCTCTACAGTGCTCATACATACTTATGTTGAATGTGTTATGATTTTGACAGGATCAGAAAACCATTTAATGTATGTGGGAGTCGCCAGCGAATCTTCTACCATTCAAAAGCCATTGCAATCTCTGATACTCTGTCGAGTATGAATGTGAATGGGGGAGTCAGAAGGGACAGCTGCGGGCCTAACCAGCATGTGCCTGACAGCTATCAAAAATGTACGTGCAACTGAGCCTAGCTCTCCAGTAGGGGGCGTAACATGAAAAGTGGCTAGGGCAGCATGAGTTCTAAATACGGGCCGGGTCTCCATGCCAACTGTTAAACATTATGCCCATCCATACCCACAAGGCACAGCCGGGCATAGCGATGTCACAGGTGGCATGGATGCTTTTGTAAAGCTTATGGGCTGTCAGGTAAGCTGTCTGTCCCGCTGACTTTCCCTTAGCTGCAGTGATCGCGATAGAATGCGGCAGCTTAGGGGTTAAAGGGGTTGCCTAACTACTAGGATTGCTTTTTATGTTAAAGACCCTGCAAAAACAAGTCTCTTTGCAATATGTGTCCATTAACCGTGTCCTACCTATTCCTAGATATCCCCTCTTGTGTGGGCTGCATCAGCTCCTCAGGTCGCTGTAGCAACAGACCTGTTTGATCTCTCCTGATAGGCTGCCAGCACTGGTCGCTATAGATACAGACTTGGTGTCCTCAGCAGCTCCTCACTGCAGTAGATATCACTCCTTTAAAGTGCTATTTAATAAAAAAAATATATATACATAAATTGGCTATCACTATAATCATTCCACCTCACAAAGTAAAATTAAAATGTCATATATGCTGACATTTTCAGCGCCCAAAAAAAATCCGCTAGATATACAGAAAAATAAAAAATATTGGGTTTTTAAAATGGAAAAAAAGGATTTCTATTATGTAAAAGTCATAAAACCTAAAAACTATATAAAATTTATATCATTGTGGACTTCTGGGGCAGGACTATCAATGATGGCCGCGTTTTAGTCGAACTCCATAGCATCTCTGCTTAAAAAGTTCACTTGCCCATCCACCTGCAGTGTGAAACACCTGGTACTTTGAGCATTTTCAGGTGTGCACCGGGAGAGCTCTTTAGGCTATGTTCACACGGCTTATTTCGGGGAGTATTTACGGACGTAATTACGTCCGCAAATATGTCCCGAAATACGTTTCAAATAATGAACAATTAGATTAGCATTGATTCCAATGTAAAATATGCCTCGTCATTCACACGAGGCGTATTTTTGCAACGTATTTACGGGCGTAAATACGTCCGTAAATACGATCATAAAATTAAGTCCCCTGTCACTTATTGAGGTGTATTTCGCAACGTAAATCCCTATAGTAAAGAATGGTGAATGTATTTACGACGCGAAATACACGCCACACTTTGTGACACGTATTTGAAACGTATTTCGGGACGTATTTACGGACGTATTTACGTCCGCAAATACGTCCCGAAATAAGCCGTGTGAACATAGCCTTATTTCACAGCCCGCAGGTTGAGAGGCAAATCGCCAAACTCGCTGTCCTTGCCGCAAGTAACAGCGGACATACTGCGCTACCTGACAAACTGCCACCTGAGACATAGAGGTTTTGTCGACCAATTTCTAACTTTTATTGACCATTGCCAGTGGTGTTGTAGCACATCACTGAGGATCAACAATCTCCCACCAACTCAAATCCCTATTTAACCCCTTAAGCCGAATGCCTGAAAAGTAGTTAATGACCAGAACATTTTTTTTATTTTTTGCCTCCTTGCGTTTCAACAGTTGTAACTTTTTTATTTTTTCAATGACGCAGTTGTATGAGGCCTCGTTTTATCCGAGACAAGTTGTACTTTATGGGGGAATAGTTTAAGTTCACTTATAAATAATTGCAGTATTTATTTTTTTTTTTTACACCGTTCACATTTCACACTTAATAACTTGCTAGATTAATTCCACATGTTATTACGGTCATGTGAATACCAAATATGTGTAGGTTTTTTTGTGTGTAATTTATGCACAATTATTTTTATTAAATATTTATTTTTAATTTATTATTATTTTTTTATTCTTTTTTTTTTTTTTTTTACACTTTTTATGTTTTTTTTTTCTTTTTTTTTTATTCCCCTGAAGGGAGAACTGTTTTACATTTTTTTAAAAAATTTTTTACACTTGGTAATGTATTAGCATATTCATATATGCTAATACATTCTAATCTGTGTCAGTCTGACACAGGCAGTGATCAGGACAGCACACAGGCTGGCTTGATCACTGGCTTGTTACACAGACAGCTCTGGGGCCACTCTAGGTCCCCAGGGCTGACTGTGCAGCCGTTTCCCGGACTCTGTTGGGTCACCGGGTGTTCCGATCACCCGACAGAGCAGAGGAAACTCTTTGATTGCGCTGCGGTAACACGCCGCCGCAATCAAAGGGTTAAAGCATCGGGTTGCGGAGGTTTCCTCCGCACCCCGATGCTCGCAGGACATGCTCTGGGATCGGGGCTGTGTAGTACAGCCCCGATCCTAGCGTAATTGCAGACGAACGACCTGCACCGGCCGCCGTCAAAAGACAGTGCGCGGTCGTTAAGGAGTTAAAGGGGTACTCAACAAGATTTCCTCCTCTCCCCTTTTCTCTCCAACTTATCTATTGATCTGCTTTTATGACATTTAGAAACAATTGCTCCCTTTGAGGGAATCTGCATTGGTTCCAAACAACTTAAGGTGTCGGTATTTGTGTATGACAATGCTGTACATCACCAACCCAGAAAAAACCTTAATCAAAATCTTGCAGGATCATTGGTCATATGATTCCCATCTAGGGTTCAGGGCCAATGAGGACAAATCAGAGGCTATGCTCCTAAAGGGACCCTCTAACGCACAGGTGTCAAACTGCGGCCCTCCAGCGGTTGGGAAACTACAACTCCCATCATTCCCCCTGTTATAGATTATACAAATGCATGATGGGAGTTGTAGTTTCCCAACAGCTGTAGGGCCGCAGTTTGACACCCCTGCTCTAACCCTAATTGGTCCACACACTATCCATTCACCTGGAAGGCAGATTCACTCTCATATCTAGGAGTCCAAATACCCAAATTGTATAATACAGTAGTAATCCCTTTCTCACTGAGACTGAACATTTATTCTCCACTTGGAAGATGTTAACTCTGTCCCCACTTAGGAAGGCGAATTTGATTGAGATTTTTGTATTTCCAAAAACACTGGTATTTATTTCAATATTTACCCCTCTGTCTGAGACCGAAAGAAATACGATCTATTAATGCATTATTTAGATCATTTATATGGAACAACCGCAAACCTAGAACACGTATGATCATCTTGACTCAACATCGCTCCAATGTGGGCATAAACTTCCCACAGGTACAACTATATAATATAGCGGCAAAACTCAGGGTAGTAGGAGATTGGTTAGACAATGCAGGGACCTTTGCTGACCCTGCACTGGACCAAAAATTTGTTCCAAATGTCTCATTAATTAGCCTCTTCCATCTTTCGTACAAAGATCTTCCTTTACAGATCACACATAACCCCCTACTAATGGCCACTTTCTCACATGTGGACTAAGTCTCGAGAAATACTAAAGCTAAACCCAAGCTATTCCCTTTTATTACCTCTGGTGAGTAATCCAAACTTCCATGATGGGAGGACTCCAGAAAGGTTTTGGGCATGGCACTCACAAGGCATCCACAGGATGGTGGAACAAAAGGTAGACTTTACCTCTTTAATGAGACTCAACTTAAATTTTCCATACTAGGTCCACGTCCCTTCCACCACCTACGGGTCTATAGTTATGCACATATGATTATAAGAAACACAGGTAACAAGGACTGAGATGATCTGTTTTTATATCTCACAGAATCTTCACAACGCACGAAACGTCTAATTACTAGATTCTACAATCTACTACGAGCACCCTTTGATTATTCTGGCATTGCTTACTGGACCAGAAAGTTGGACTCCCTAACATCTCATTCTCTACTAGCTTTCCTTATTCAGGCAGCAAAATATAGTATTTACTTTCAATGATTTACTGTGAGATGGCATTCAAGATCGCTCACAGGTCCTTCATCTCTCCTCATCGGGGGTTCCTGATGGGCCATTCTAGTAACCATGCATGTTTAAAGGGAATGTATAATCAAAAAAATTACTTATTGTTTAACTCACATTTTTATGTTAAACACATTTTTCAGGAATTTTTGGTTAGGTTTTTTTTAATTTTCCGTATCACTTTCAGTATTTTTTTTAATAATTCTTAAGTCCTGCAGTTTTCACTTTGGTCACTAAGCCTAATAATTGTCTGACACTTCCTGCTCTGTTTAGAGAGCTTTTCAGCAGTGTCTGCTCATTATCAGTAAAAGCAGGATCAAACTGAAAGGAGACACCATTGTGTACAGATAACACAGGATCCACCAGTCACAAGAGGAGATATCACAGCTCCCCTCTCCCCTCCCTTCACAGTGAAAACTTCCTATACAAGTATATGGGACAGAATCTCCTATGGGCAAAGAAAACTGTTGTAAAGTATCTCTCTGATGCTATTAAAGCAGTGCAAGCCCAAAAATGTTCTTCCCCACAATCATATATAGACGGCCGAATTGAGAAATCTACAATCAGGAAATAAGAACGACTGAGAGGAAAATAATATGGATCAGGGTCTTGATTTAATAAGTAAAAAAAAAAAAATGGTGACATATTCCCTTTAAAATGTAACTCACCTTATGCTGATCTACTACACTGTCTCTGGACTTGTCCAGAACGTAAAAGTTTTTTGGTCCAGTGTTCAATCTTTCACACTAAAAATCTTGTTATTGTACTGTCTTAGTTCTGAATTATGGGCCTTATTCGGCATATTACTCAAGGAATTTAACTATTACCAAGAACACATAAAAAACTTTTTGGGTCCAGTGTTCAAACTTTCACGCTAAAAAAAAAACTTGTTACCATACTGTCCTAGTTTTTATTGGCTTCATTTTGGTTTACATATGACTTTTTAATCCCCTTTCATTCCAATTTTTTGGTGCTTTTTTTTCTTCTACAGTGTTCAGCCAGATAAATTATGTTATATTTCAATATACTTTTACGAACTCAATGATAATTATGGGCAACTTTTTTATTTATTTTATTTTATTTGTAAAATGGCAAAAGGGGGATGATATCAACTTTTAATATTTATTGTTTTTATTTTTGTAAAATTTTTATGATTTATTTTTTTACTTTAATACTTAGTCCCCTTAGGGCATTTGACCACTAGGGGGCATGATCGCTAGTCTTATATACGGCAGTATTACTGTTAATAGTAGGGATCAGAGCTGGCTCCATTCCTTGCTGTTAGCTGCGGTTGTCGGCTGTAATGAACAGCTGGCGCTCGCCGCGTATGGAGTGAGCGGTTTGTGTGAGCCCTCTCCATACACCCTTCCTGGCATTTAGATGTTCAGGAACGTCCAAATGTGTGAAGCGGTTATAGGGTGTAGTTTCCAAAATGAGGTCTTTTAGGGGTGTTTATTAAATTTTAGAACCTTAAGAGTGTCTGCAAACCTAAAATAGTGCATAGAAAAAACCCTGATAAGATTTAGACCCCAAAATCCAGAAAGCACTCCTCTAATTCTGATGCCTGGGGTTGAGTCGAATATAACACTAAACTCTAAAAACGACAGAATCATGGAAATCAATTTTGATATGCGTTTCTCTGTTCATATTTACTGTGCTCCATAAAAAAATGTATTAAGACTGAAAATCTGCAAAAAAAAATAACATTTTCAATTTTTACTTCACATTGCTTACTGTTTTGTGAAACACCTAATGGCTTAACAAGCTTTCTACTTACTGTTTTAAACACTTTGAGGGGTGCAATTTTTTTTAAGAACTGAAATGGTCCCTAAAAAAAATAGCAAATTTTCTTAAAAACATTAAAATTTGCTTCTAAATTTAAAAGCCCACTAATGTATTAAAAGAATTTCTGTGAAATTCATTGAGAAGTCTAAAGTAGAAATATAGTAGATGTCACTTATTTACTATTTTATTCGGTATCACTATCTGTCTTATACGCAGAATTTTTTACACTTTGAAAATGGAAAATGTTTCTAACTTTTTAACAGCATTTGGATATTTTTCACAAATAAACAAGGACTGTATCAACCAAAATGAATTACTAACTTAAAGCACTATGTAATAAATAACACCAAAATAGCTCTTAGGGATAACATTAGATAAGGTATAAACGTAACGGTATACTATACCTCCAATTAATTAATTTATAAAGTACCAACTGGTGGTCATGTCACCCTATTTCAATACATGATACCAAAAAAGAAAAAATTAAGAGCACTAAATGCCACACAGCAAAAATCAACAATCCTTTATTTGAAAATTAAAAAAAAATAAAAATAATAACAAACACATGTAACAAAATTTGGATGAAAACAACAAGATACAGGCAGTGTAATAGTGGAGTAGTAACTAGTGTTGAGCAATTATAATCGACAAGTTTGAAATCGGCACGGTTTTTAGTTGATCGGACGAATTTTCCGATCATCTGCGATAATTTATGTGAGAATCTGCGCATAATCTATTAATATCGCGCTATTTTCGGCGCTTCCTGTCATTTTGGCGGCCAGCAAATCAGCTTACAGAATAGAGCAGGGTGAGATGTGTGTGCGACGTCATGACTGGGATGTGTATGGTTCTGATTGGCTGAAAAAAATCACATGACTTCGTTTTACATAGAACAGCGTTTCCTGTTTCAGCCTCAGTGTGTGTCTGTGTCTCATAAGAGCAGGACGTGTAGTCAGCTTTCTCCTCAATACAGCTCAGGGACACAGTTCTCTTTGTTCACTGAGACAACTATGCTTTTAGCTGTGAACATTAGAACATAGGTAGATTAGAGAATTTCAGTTATTAGTTAGTTAGACAGAGACTTTTTAAAGAAGCATCTAGCGCTGTACAGCCGCGGGGAAAAGGGGGGGGGCGGGTGAACACAGACAGACAGGCAGGCAGGCAGGCTTTTGAAAGGAGAGTGTATATTGTGCAGTCCAGACTGCTTTGACCCTGCATTGAAATGGCTTTTTATTACCAGTTTTCGGTGAAAAAGTACCTTGTATTTTGTGAAGCCTGTACTTATATAAGGATACAGAACTTTTATAGTAACTGCAGGTGTATGTGATAGGTGCAAAACCCACCTTTTATTATCCGTACACGATTTAATTAGGTTTTTTTTCATTTTTGTGCAGCCCAGTTTTGTTCAAAGACCCACTTTTTACTTACAATAGGATACAGAAACTTTTCTAGTCACCGCAGGTGTATTTATAGGTGCAAAAACCACCTATTATTATCAGTACACAATTTAATTATGTGTTTTTCACTTTGGCGCAGCCCAGTTTTGTTCAAATACCCACTTTTATTACAAATTAGGATACAGAACTTTCTAGTCACCGCAGGTGTATTTCATAGGTGCAAAAACCACCTTTTTTTAATCAGAACACAATTTAATTACATGTTTTTCACTTTGGCGCACCCAGTTTTTGTTGAAAGGGACCCACTTGTACTTATTTACCATACAGAAATTTGCTAGTAATTGCTTTTTGTATTCATAGGTGCAAAACCCACCTTTTATTATCCGTAACATTTCAAGTAGGTGTTTTTTTTTACTTTGGTGGGCCCAGTTTTGTTCATAGAGCCACCTTGTACTTAAATTTGAAAACAGAAATTTTGTAGTTACTGTTGGTGTATTTCATTGGTGCAAAAAACACCGTTTGTTATCCGTATAACTTTTAAATAGCTGTATTGCACGTGGTGCAGCCCTAGTTTTTTTCAAATAGCCACGTTGTGTGACAATTCTGATAGAAAGGGAGACGGCGGTCGCACAAGTCCGCTGAGATTATTCCGCCAGCCACGATCAGCAGAAACACCGCTCCTCACTTATCACCGTCGAAAAGGTCCAGGACAGGTATAGTGAATGTCCAGTTCAACTAAAATTTGGGGTTCAAAGACTCCTTTTTCCGGCACTTTTTAATCTGTGGGTCAGATTTGGTTTTTAAAGGGGCATGCTGCGTCCAGGACAGGGATAGTCAATGTCCATTCAAGTAAAATGAGGTTCAAATAAACTGCCTTCTGGCACTTTTTAATTTGTGGGTCATGCAGGTTTAAGGGTCATGCTGTTTGGGGCAAGACAGGGATAGTGAATGGTCTGTGATTTTTCTTTCTGTTTGGGTTTTATAACCTAAGTGTGTTGCCTAAAATGTAGCACGTATCCATTTGACTTTGTGATGTTAATTCCAGCTTTTCCACCCTGTTTGGTGTAAGAATGAAGCTGTTGGGTTCCTCTCCCATAGACTTTTAATGGTCATCGGCGATAATCTATTATCGGCTATCGTCATGATAATTGACTAGTGTTGAGCGATTACGTTGGGCCAATCGACATCGGGCGATGGTCCGATAGTCGACCATCATCGACAAGATATTCGATGGTCGATGACCATTAAAGTCTAGGGGAGAGCAACAACCCCTTTCTTCTTACACCCAAAAGGGCTGAGAAGCTGAAATTAAAACCCACAACATCAAATGGATACGTGCTACTCTTAGGCAACACACTTAGGTTATAAAAGCCACAAAAAAAAAAATCACAGACCTTTCATACCCCCTGTCTTGTACCACAGCATGCCCCTTTAAAACCCCTGCATACCAAAAAAAAAAAGTGCCAAAGGCATATTTTTTGAACCATCATTTTACTTGAATGGACATTTTTAACCCGCCGGAATGAGCATGACCCCCAAAACCCTGCATGACCCCAGAAAAAAGTGCAAAAAAGGATCTTTAAACCACCATTTTAGTTCAGGACATTGACTTACCTTCCTGGGCAACAGCAGAGCCCCAAACCTGAAAGACCCCACATTTAAAAAGTGACGGAAAAAGGAGTTTTTCACCACCTTTTTATTTTTCATGGACATAGACTACCCCTTCCTGGGCACACATGAGCCCCAACCCTGCAGACCCCAGAAAAAAAGTGCCGGAAAAAGGATCTTTCAACCACCATTTTATTTCACGGGACATATACTGTCCCGTTCTGGTACCCTTTGCCCCTCCGTAGGTGCGGCCCAAATTTTGAGCTTCATTTGGGAAATACTGGTGTTAAACCCTCCTTTACCCCCAGGTCCCCTTTATCTTGGCATTCTTTTTCTCATTTTCTCAACGTGCGGGAGGAAAATGGTTTGTACTTTTTTTCCTGCCGTGCTCCATACTCCATGCCTCTGAATAACCTACATCGTCAAGTCTTCCTTACCCCCTTTTGTACAATTCAGGGAATTTTTTTCCCACTATTTTGTACATCCAAGTTTTTTAGTATTTTAAATTCTAGAAAACCTTTTTTTAAAATCGGGTGAATCCCCCCATGTCTTTGTTTCCTTTTTTTTAATTTTTTTAAATTGGGTGTCTCAATACAGGGGATTGAAGCTATTTAAAGATCTTGCAAAAACAATCATTTTTTCAATATGTGTCCATTACCGTGTCCCCCACCTATTCCGTTTCTGACAGCACCACCCCTTGGCACTCTTTTACAAATTTAAAAAAAAAAATGTTTTTAGAAACAACAATTTTTTTAATAGGACCCGTTTATAGCGCATGACAGCAAAAAGCCCAAAAATTCAAAGCAGACCTTGACCACTTTTGGGCAATTGTGAAAACAAGTCTGTTGAAACAAAAAATTTTTTTAATAGACCTGTATATGCTGCTGTCACAGCAAAATTCCCCCCAAAATCAAACATGACCCCCGAGCCACTTTGGGCAAATTTTGAAGAACAAAAGTCTGTTTTGAAAACAAAAAATTTTTTTTTAATAGGCCCGTAGTAATTTCTGCATTTCAAAGCAGCATGACCCAAAAAATTATAAAAAGACTTCTCAGCCACTGTTAAAATTGTGAGGGGGAAAATGCCACTTAGAAGCCACCTGTTTCCCAAAGGACCATGATTTTGCGATCCACAGCAACTGACCCCAAAAAATTATAAATATGACTTTTAGCCATATTAAAAAATTTTGAGGGAGAAATCCCCCTTAGAAGCCACATTTCTGTTCCCAAAGGCCATAATTATAGCTGTACTCACAGCAAAAAAAAACCATTGACAATGCGAAAACTTCTAAAGATAAATGATAAAATGGAATTGGGTTGTCAGAACCTTGCTGTCTTTTACAGTCCCTCACAGCAAAACCAGCAAAATGAACTGTTGGAAAAAGAGAATAAAAATTGCGTAAGAAATGAAACATTTTAAAAAAAAATTTTCAAGAGGCCATTTCTGTTTGAAAAAGGGAAAGTGAAGTAACCGGGGAACTAAATCGGGGCCTCGGCAATTGGGGCCCCAAACATCATCAAAATCCATGCCTGATTTATCTTGATGAAAGCAAAGATCCACATTATTGTGGAAAGCCGGGGTTTGTCTGTAATGATCCTCCAGCTGTCTGAAGGGGCCGCTCAGATAAGATGGTCTGGGGCAGGGCAAAACCCCTATGCTTGGCGAGCGAGCTCGGCCATTCGTCCATTTTGATACCCAGAAGTTTTGGGCCGGAAAACAAAAAAAACACGGGGTTGGAAGAGATAGCGTGCACCAGATCTTAAGCTGGTCTCTGTGTGTTTGGGTTGGGGCCCTGCATTGCAGCGTTGGGAGGGGGTAAATAAAGATTCCGAGGTCACCCATTAGGGGTTCTGCCACCCGCCTCTCGCGCCCACCCTACTTGGCACTCTACTCTGTCACGTCGCTGACGTTTTTCCACCGTGACATTGGGGAACTGAAGAGACCAACAATGTCTCCAGTTATAAACACAAGGTTTCCATTTCCTGCTTTTTTCTCTCTTTTTGGGGTGGGGGGAAAGGGAAAGTGCGGGAGTTTTTTTTTGTCCCGGGGGAACCCGGAGGGGGGCCACCCGGGTAACTTTTGGTTCATTTGAGGCCAAAAATTGCGGGGTCATGTTGGAACAAAGGAAACCCACCCAAAAGCCTCATGTGAGAGATGGAGCCTTGTTTTCCCAACCTCGTTGGGGGGCACTACAAAACTGATCTTCCCATTTTTCCATCCCCCCCTAAAATTCGCCCAACCTCTTTGGGGGCCCAGAGCGCCCGGGTAACATGGGTGTCTAGGAATACCTCCCCCTCTCCCTCCTCCCCCGCTCCCTCCGGCACAGCTTAAAACACGCCCTGACTTCCCTGAGATGAGCACCCTGAACTGTTTCCTGCCTTTGCACAACCCTGGCCCCCGAACCACTCCCTAAGAAAACCCTAAAATTAAAGAAAAATTTTGGGGGCCTTGGGGATTTGCGGAGAGAAAGGCTCCGTTTTTCCGAAATCTGTGTCCGTCTCCTCCCTCGGGGCGGGGGAAATGATTTTCAGGTGACCCCCGTTTTTCAGAACTAAGATCACCAAATGTCATGTTTGAAAAAGGGCTTGCCCCACACTGACCTTTTTGGTTTGGCTTTTTAAAAAAGGGAAAGAGGGTTTTGCAAGCTCTTTAAAGCCTCCCTCTCGGGGGTTTTCAACACCCCAGGGGGTTTACGCTGCTTGTCGGGCCCCATTTTGTCACTTCTTTACTGCGTAATGGCATTGCCTTCTGCCAAAATTCGCGGGAAAGCATTTGGAGGGTGAATTACAGGGGTTTGCCACGCAAATGAACGGCTGACGAGGGGGGCCGGGGCGACGCTGCAAGCCCCCCAAGGGGGGAAACGAAGGGGGGGTGCGAACGGCGGAATTGCAAAACTTAGACTTCGACCTTTCCTCAGAAAGGCTTGCCAACCGGGGTGCTCTTTAAAAATTTTCTGGACGAAAAGGGTTCAGACATTTTGCCAGGCGGGGATGTGCTCCCCTACCGATTTTTAAAGGGGCGGCCAGCAGATTTGGGCCCTTTACCCGCAAACCCCTTGCCTGGCCCACAAATTTTTGGGTACCCAGCCAGCGCTGGGGTCTCGTTGCAAAAGAGCCTCCACAGCTCCTGACCTTGTGTGGACGGTCCCCCAAGGGACAGTTTAATTTTCAACAGGCCCCTGGTTTCAAATTGGGAACGTGATGCCCCCAAAAGGGGGACCTTGGGGGAAAAAACCCTGCCCCATCCCTGCGGTTTTTGAAGGGCTTTGTCCCGACCTGAGGGGCCCCCGGTAAAACCCCAAAAAACATCCCCCCCACTCACCCAGTGAGCTGTCACAGAATATACCCGGCCCTTGGCCGTGTTTTCTATCCAGGTGTGGGTGGTCGAGGGATTTTTTTTTCCGGGGCCCAATGCAGACAACTTTGCTTAAATTTTTAAGTGACACGGGCTGGCCAGAGCAGGGACGGCTTTTCTGGCAAAGAAACCCCCTGGGCAGGGTATTGGGGGCGGGGCAAGGGCCAGGGACATGGGGGTCCCATTTTGTGTCCCCCAGAAAAAAAAAGGGCAACATCCCCAAAGGGGCCAAAAGCCGGGAAAATGCCGACTTTTCGGTTTTTTGGCTTTGGGGAGGTTTTTTGGGTTTTTAAAGTGTTTCTTCTGCCCCCAAACCTGAAAGGACAGAAGGCTGGCTGCTAGACTACTGCTGGGACAGCGGGCTTTTTTAAAAAAATTTGGGCTTTATGAAACAGCTTTACCATAAAGGGGGGTTTCATGTGACCCGAAACGGTCGGTCCAACCAACCTGAAGGACTTAGTTCTCTGTGTGCTTCTCGTTTGGGTTCGTCCTATGGATTTTTTTGCTTGCATGCCCCTTTTTATTATCTCTTTTCTTAAAGAAGAATTTTGTTTTTTAAAAACCTTGCTCCCGGGTTTCTGTTTGGAGAGAGTCCCAAAGGGGTTTCCCATCCTTGTTTGTTTTACAAATTTAGGGTTTGGAAGCGCCCGGACCTTTGCTGAAAAAACCCCCATGACTGCATCTTTCCGGTGGACTTTATAGTTGAATACTAAAAGAGGTTGGAGCTTTTTCTTTTTTTTTTTGGTCTAGATACCCGCTGAAAGGGCCCGGAAAGGTCTAAAATTTGGGGGGGGGGAGGGGGGGTTTAGGATGGGTCTTTTGGTAAAGCGGGTGGTACCGGGCGACGGGGGGAGGCTGAAGCGGGGGCGACCCCTGATATGATTTGGGAAAAGGACTTTGGCATTGGGGAAATTTTTTTTTTTTTTTGGTGGTGGCAGGAGGAGGCGGGACAAAAGGGTTTGACAGTGGTTGGGGGCCCCGGCGCCCGGTTTCGGGCCCTTTTTTGGCCAAGTTTTTTGCCCCCTTTTCAACTCATGCATTCGTGCTTTGGATAACATGTTGGTGGTGGTTAAACCACTAAGGTTCTTCCTCTACTTATCGTTTACGGCAAAGGGGGCCCTTATACATCGCGGGGTGAATCAGAGGCTTGCCCCAAAGGGAAACCCCAGGCTTTAAAAGGCCTGGACCTTTTTGACGGGGGATAAAGCAGGAGGGGGGTTTGCGCTGAACGTGACTGGCAATCTATCCCCGGGGCCTTTTTGCGACTGCCCCCCTCCCTTTTTGAGGGGGAAACCCCTACTGCACTACCCCATCATCTTCCTCCCCCGTCACTGATGAAGCGCTCGCAAGCAAATTCTTTCCTTTAAAAGACCACGTTGGATCCGCCCAAAGTCGTCATCTCTTCTTTTTCCAACCCCCAAAGACTTTGTCCTGAAAATTCTCATTTCCCGGGGTTTGGGGCCCACAAAAAGAGGGCTGCAAGGGGTTGCCGAATGCCCGGGAATTTTTTTTTCCGATTGACCCCGGGTTTCCCTTTTCCTCCTCTGGGGGGCTCAGTAACTGGGGTCAGACAGACCCAAATCATCCTCTTGAAACTTTTAAAATGCTTCTGACCCCAACCCCCATTTTGTTTATCAAAGAGGGCTTAGGGCAATGGATTTCCACAGTGGTGGGGACACGAGTTTAAAATTTTGGGGTGCTTCATGTTGGAAGGTTTCTGATGAGCTGGGTTACGACATTTGTGGCCGTGACTGCAAAAACGAGGAGGTAAGACGCGGATGCAGGTTTTCAATTTTTCCCCGAAGGACAGTTTGGGGAAGCTGTTCGTTACTGAATTAAAGGGGCCCTTTACCCAGCGATGCAGGCCTGTGGTCCCTGCAACTGACATTCCCCTGGCGTGCGTGTTGTCCCCCGCCCTGGGGGGGGCCCCCTTTTCTCGTACCTCTACCTTTCCCTGTCCTACCCCCCCTTTTTCTCGCTTTTCCACCGGGAAATTTTGTCCATGTTCAGAAAAATACAAAAAATTTTAGAAGGTAGGAAGAGTTTTTGGGAAAATCCCCCTTATTAAAAAAACGGCAAATTTACAGCTTTTTCTCAAATCCCTTAATCAAAACAAAAAATTTCCCGTATTTTACATTTTTTCTGCAAAGTTTAAAACTAATTTTAAAAAAGCCCGGCCCGCGCCAAAAATTAAAAAACAAGAAAAAAATAATGTATTCGGATAATAAAAGGGATTTTTTGGCACCCATTTTATTTCACCCGTTTGGGGGTACCAAAATTTTCTGTATTCAAATTTTAATGAAAGGGGATCCCATGAACAAACGGCCTGCGCCAAAGGGGGAAAAAAAAACATCTGTAATGTATTCGGGTAATACAAGGGTTTTTTTTTGGCACCTTTCAATTCACCTGTGGTGCAAAAAAATTTCTGAATTCACATTTAAGTGAAAAGGGGGCCCCAATGAAAAAAAATGTAGTGCGCCCCAAATTTAAAAAAAAAAGGATCTGTAATGTATTCGGATAATTTTAAAAATATTTTTTTTTCACCTTCAATTCAATGTGGTAACTACCCAAAAATTTCTGTATTCAAATTTAAAATGCAAGGGGGGATATATCAACAAATCTGGGCCCGGGCAAAAAATGCAAAAAAAAACAAAACTGTAAAGTATTTTTGGGTAATAAAAGGGATTTTTTGGAAACCCATAAATTTACCTGTGGGAATACAAAAAATTTCTGAAATTTAAATTTAAATGCAAAAATTGAAACCATGAACAAAGTGGCCCCGGCCAAAGTTAAAAAACACGTATCTGAAAATGTTTTCGGATAATACAAGGTATTTTTGGAAAACCCTTTTAATTACCTGGGGGTGACTACAAATTGCGGGTTTTTCCCTTTAAGTGCAAGGGGCCTCAATGAAAAAAGCGTAGTGCGCCAAAGTGAAAAAACACGTATTGTAATTTTTATTCGGGAAATAAAAGGTATTTTTTGGCAATATCAAATTTACCTTGGTAACAACAATTGCTGGAAATTCCCAAAATTTTAAAAGCAAGGTGGCTCTTCAACAAAACTGGACTGGGCAAAAAATGGGAAAAAAACCCCCTTTTCGTTAAATGTTTTCGGATAATAAAAGGTTTTTTTGGCACCTTTCAATTCACCTGTGGTGACTAAAAATTGCTGTATTCACATTTTAAGTGCAAGGTGCCTCAATGAACAAAGCTGTAGTGCGCCAAGAGTGAAAAAACACGTATCTGTAATGTATTGGGATAATAAAAGGTATTTTTTGGCACCTATCAATTCACCTGTGGTAACTACACAATTGCTGGATTCAAATTTAACTGCAAGGTGGCACTATCACAAATCTGGACGGGGGCAAAAGTGCAAAAAACACGTATCTGTAATGTATTCGGATAATAAAAGGTATTTCTGGCACCTTTCAATTCACCTGTGGTGACTACAAAATTGCTGTATTCACATTTAAGTGCAAGGTGCCTCAATGAACAAAGCTGTAGTGCGCCAAAGTGAAAAAACACGTATCTAAAAATTTTTTTGGATAATACAAGGTATTTTTGGCACCTATCAACCTGTGCTGACTACAAAATTGCTGGATTCTAACTTAACTGCAAGGTGGCTCTATCAACAAAGCTGGAATGGGCAAAATTGAAAAAGAACACCTATCTGAAATGTATACTGATAATAAAAGTGGAGTTTTGCACTAACAAAGAGACCTGCAGTTACTAGAAAAGATGTGTATCCTAATATAAGTTCAGGCTGCCCAATATCCAGGAAATATTTCAATAGAAAACTGTTAATAATAAAGCTATTGCAGTGCAATGTCTACACTAAGTCTTGGTGAACTTTATCCAGTATTCTTTATAGAGCTTGTCTGTGTTCGCCCGCGGGCCTCCCTCCCCCCACTCCCCTCCGTGACTTTACAGCGGTAGATGCTCCTTTAAAATTCTCTACCTAACTACATAAAATCTTCCAATCTCTGATCTAACTAAGTTGTAAGAATCACAGCTAACAGTGGAGCTTTCTCTGTGAAGAAATAGAATAATTTCGCTGAGCTGTTTGGACACAAGCAGAGCGCACGTCCTACTGCTCTGAGACGCTGAGAGACACTGAGGCTGAACAGGAAACGCTGTTCTATGTAAAACGAGGTCATGTGATTTTTCCAGCCAATCGCAACCATACACATCCCAGTCATGACGTCGCACACACATCTCACCCTGCTCTATTCTGTAAGCTGATTTGCTGGCCGCCAAAATGACAGGAAGCGCCGAAAATGGCGCGATCTTAATAGATGATGCACAGATTTTTAACCTAAATTATCGCATGATCTAAAAATTTCGATCAACATAAAAACTGTGCCGATTTCAGCTTTGTCGATAATAATCGCTCAACACTATAATTGACGATATCGACTATCGACCCGATGACGATAGTCAACGTAATCGCTCATCACTAGTAGTAACACACATGGGCTCCAAAGCCAGTTAAGACATAAGTTGGTAATTATAAACTACAATAAACAAGTAACTAAACAATCAAAAAAGGATTGAACATATATTAAACCAGTGGTAAACACTATCTTACCCATTGTAAATAGCTCCACTAAGACACACCCCTGACGCCCCAATGCACATTTCCAAACTGCTTCTTCAGGGGTGTGAATTAAGGCACAAAGTGTCAAGAGGAAACATTCCAAAATCACATGAGTAGATAAAAACATTAAAAAGTTACTACCAGATAAAATGACATGACAGATTTGAAAAATGGGGCTTGGTCCTGAAGTCTAAAACAGGCTTATAACAACCTCTTAAGAACCCGGCGTTTTTTTTTGGTGACACGTTCGTTTTTCCCTCCTCGCCTTCTAAAAGCCATAACTTTTTAATTTTTCAATCTACATAGACACATGAGGGCTTTTATTTTGCGGGACAAGATGTACTTTCTAATGGTGTTATTCACTGTACTATAGAATATACTGGGAAACCGCAAAAAAATTCCAAGTGGGACAAATTGGGAAAAAAAACGTATTTTTGCCATGTTTCTGGGTGTTTTGCTTTTACAGCTTTCAATCTTCGGTAAATATACTGTGTTAACTGTATTCTACAGGTAGATATGCATCCGGCAATACCAAACATGTAGGGTTTCTGTTATGGTTTGGTACCGTAAAAAAATTCCAAACATTTTCTCTTTGACATTTGCGCTGCGGCACCATTTTGTGCGACCAATAACTTTTTTGTACTAACACCTACGGAAGTCAGTGAGGGGCATTTTTTTTGGGCTGAAGTGTGCTTTTTATCGCTAGCAGTTTGGAATGCATGCGACTTTTTTGATCACTTTTATTCCATTTTTTGAGTGACGTAAAATGACCAAAAAACGTCATTTTGGCGTTTGGAATTTTTTTTCTTCTACGGTGTTCAGTGTACGGGATAAATGATGTTATATTTTTATAGATCGGACTTTTTCGGACGCGGCGATACCAAATATGTGTAACTTTTTTATTATTTTAATGATCTTATTTGTAAAATGGGGAAAGGTGGTGATTTGAACTTTTAACAATTTTTTTTTTGTAGTTTAAAACTTTATTTATTTATTTTTTTCACTGTAACATTTAGTCCCCCTATGATGCTTGACCACTGAATATGTGCATCGTACAGTTAAAATGTGTAACCTAGATCCAGAGCTGGGGGCGGAGATAGCCTTGGGGCTTTAGATGGGGACGTTAGACGGACAGTGATGGTACGGCCCAAGTCCAAAATATTCTCCCTGCTGGAAGGAGCCCAAGGGGGCGTATAAAGGTAGTGCAAGGGGCCATAAGGAAATGTAGACCCACAGCATACTCCCAAAGGGCCTACAGGAAACATTGAAGAAAAAAAAAGTCAAAAATATTTACCTTTTTTTCCTGCATTCTGGCCCTTTTTTTTACCATCGCTTTATCAAAAATCTCACAGAGATAAAGGGCATAACAGAACATCTCCCAAAAAAAACCCGGGTGGTAAGAATCTATGATCCCCCTCCTCCCCCTTCCCTATGAGTAAACACATGTACGAAACACATTTATGTTTTTTTTTTTTATCCAGAAAGAATTTTCCAAATCTGGAAAAGGATGAAGAATCGGGTTTTCCCTACACCTGTTCTCCAAGTAAGATGATTTACTATTTGTTTTTTATAAACCAGTTTATTAAAAAAAGACATGGGCAGGGCAACATACAAAAAAAATTTGCAAAATAACACTTTTTCAACAATAGACACTTGTTATAATAAGTAGCAAAACGACAAACTCAGCATTGATAAGATTTTATATAAAAAACATTTAAACAGGCTTTCCCGATGTGAGGGGGCCTTTAGAAGGGAAATGTCTATAAAACAGGTTTTTAGGCCTTTTTTAAATTTTTTTGTAAAAGACAATGGGCTTTTGGTCGTGACCGCACAAGGAAAGGACGAAAACTCATACAAGGATCAGCACCCGTCCTCTATATTCCCAGGGGGTCCAGGGAAGTGCAGAACCTCCCACGGTATCAGCTCTTAACATTGGGGTCCTTTCGGATGTGATGGAAACGATACGAGAGGGCTCAAAAAACCTTTCCGAGGTTTCCCAAAAATGGAAAATTTAATTTAGAGCACAGTACATTCCCAAACCACGCTCAGCAGGCAGCGGTATGGACGCACAGGTCCTATTTGTAACAACTGGATCCATCATGTGCAGTGATCCCGATACAGCTGCAGCTCCAGATTCAGATGTTAATATATTTTTTCATCCATTGGCAAATTATTCTTAAATTAAAAACTGCCAGCATCTTTAATTAGGTCTGTAGAGCTATTTTATGGTTTTATTATGTTATTCTATAATTTTATGAGTATAAAATAATAAGTGAGGCAGGGGCATACTATGGGGGACACAGAGGCAAGTAGCTACGCTTGGGCCCAGTGTCTAAGGCATTTGATATTATAAATGACATGTGCAGGTAAGGGCAAGCTACAGATTTTGAATCAGGGGCCTAGAACTCCAAGTTTCCCCTGTAAAGTTGGAGCTGGAATCATAGACCCTAGACTACAGGACTCCGGGTAAACATCATGGAAGCCAGTGACTGACTTATGGATTTCGACCTGGGCAACTGAAACCTAAACCGCACCATTGAAGGAAACCCCAATATCAGTTCATGGGGTTCTAATGACAGAGCTTTTTATCCTTACTTCCTATTTCTTTGTTTTAACTTAGTATGTTTAACCAAAAATATTTACCCCACAAATCAATACTCTCATTCTCCCCGTACATAGTCATGTTATATATTTGGGTACATTGTGTATGTATGATGTCACTATGAAACAAAGACACATGGACTTTACTCTTTAGATTTATACACATTGCCTAAACATGGGCTGATAATGATCCACAAAAGCTGCAGTGTCAAAATAAATGTGGCACTTTTGTATTTTGGGGCAGAAGTTGCCATTTTTTAAGGCAAAAAAATGCTAAGAATTTTTTTTTTCATATCTTTGATCAGAGTACAGAAAACCCCGGTGCACCGAATCCTTTTAAAGAGTCCCTTTATCCCTTCAGACAAACCTCTGAAGAAAAGGAGACTAAAAAAACAAACATTTTTCCCCAAATAAGTTTCATTGGGAAAAAACCAGAGCATTTAAACCTGTTTTTCCCAGTCTTTAAAAAAAGCGCGGGCCCCTTTTAAGCCCAGCTTAAATTTTGGGGCCCAAGTGGCACAGGGAAGTTTGATGGATCATGTGAGGGGACAGTTGTAAAGTTCCTGAGCGGGGAGAGTCCCCAGTGCAGGGGGGGCCCTGTAAATCAGCTTCATGTGCACCCAGCAGCAGTGAATACAGATGTCGGGGTGTATGGAGGGGGGAAGCTGAACCCAACGGGGTAATCTCTGTCACATTTATTTCCTTGGTTATGACTCCATGCACAGAAAAAAGTAAATTTATTTTCAGTGTTTTTCATTTTTTTGAAAACACTGAAAAAAAACTTTCTGAAAACTCTCCCCTAGGGCTTATTGTAAAAAAGTCCTGCTGTCTCTACTGAGCTTCTTTTTTTCTTGTTTTTTATTGGGAGTCTTTTGTAAATGTTGTAAAAAAAACGCCAGGCGGGCAGGAAAATTTTCTACAGGGTCCCTTTTAAAGGGGCCCGGGCGTTTTTTTTTTCCGGGAAATTTTTTAATGAAAAACCCCCCCAGGAGATTTGTCCCCCTATAGGGGTTTAAAGTTTTATTAAGGGTTTTTTTAATTTTGTATTCAAGTGTTTGATGTGTCCCCGTTTGAACCGTTTGTAATAAAAGTGATCATGTTTTTGTCGCTTAAAATTTTTTTTCCCCAATTCCAAAATTTTGGCTCTAATGATGCAAAAAATTCGTTTAAGGATTTTGGGCAAAAATCCTTGTCTTGGAAAATTTTTTTTGCTAATAAAGTTTTCCCCTTGTGAGCTAAAATACGTTTTTTTTTTCAATTTTGGCGCTAAAAATTTTTTTTTTACAATTTTTGGGGGGGTTTTTAAAGGGTTTTCTCCCTTGTTTTAAAAAAACTTTTTTTGGGGGGGTTTTTTTTCACTTTAAAAGTTCTCGCTTTTTTTGTGAAAAACTTTTTTTTTACGTTTTTTTGGCGCCCAAAAACTTTTTAATTCGGGGTTTTAAAAACAAACGCTTTTTTTTTTTAACGGATTTTTGCCCCTATTTTAAAAAAATTTTTTTCCCCCACTTTTGTCGCCCAAAAAAAAGTTTTTTGACACCCAAAAAACTTTTTTTTTTTTGGATTTTAATACCCAAAGTAGTTTTTTTCGGTTTTTTGGGGGGATTAAAGTTCTGCTTTTTTTTCGCTAAAAATCCTTTTTGCTTACAAGATTTAGGGGGATTAAAATTTGCGCCAAAATCTGGTTTTTAAAAAATTCCGGGGGGTTTTTTAACAAACCCAAAAAAGGGGGGGGGAAGGGGTTTTTAAAAAGTAGCGCCCAAAAACCCTAAAAAATGACTTTTTTCCCCCAAAAACTGTTTTTTAAAAAAAGTATTTTTTTGTGGACAAAGGGAAGAAAAAATTTTTTTGCGGCAAAATCCCTTTAAAACCCCCCTTTTTTTTAGCGACCAAAAACGGAACTGTATTAGCGCCAAAAATCCGTTTAAAAAAAATTTGGGAGTGCCGAAATTTAAAAAGAAAAAGATTTTTAGCGAAAAAGCGACATAACTTTATTGTGCCAAAAAACCGTAAAAATAAGGGGTTTTTTTTAGGCCAAAACCATAAAAAAAAAAAAAATACTTTTTGCTAAAAAAACGAGATAATTGTTTTAGTGCCAAAAATTTCCCTTTAAAAAGGACTCAGGATTTTTAAAAAATGAAAAAATGTGGTTTATATCCCCTTTTGTTGGGTGGCGTTTTCATCCAAAGGCTTAATTTTTGGGATACATTGGAAAAAACCGGGCTTGAAAACAAGCAAAAAAACGCGGGTAAAAAAACCCGGCAAAAACCTCAAATTGCAAATAAAGGCCGTTTTTTCAGCGCTTTTTTACAGGCGTGGCCAAAAAATCAGGGTTTTTGTATTTTGGGTTTCAGGTCGTTTTTTCGTTTTCCCCGCAGGGGTAGGAAAAGCCTTTGTGTGCTGTTTCCCGCTGTACTGTATGTAGTGAGATCGGATGACCCCTAAAACAAGCAGCCCATTTTCCCTCAGCTCCCCCCGCACAGGGGTTTGGGGTCTTTCCAAAAGATTGATAAAAGGGTTTTTTCCTTTTTTTTTTTTTTTAGTTTTTTTTTAAATTTTTGGAAAAAATTTTAAAAACCCGTTTCCCTGTAAAAAATGGGGGAAACCCCCTGGAAATTTCTAATGGGCTGTATTTGAGAAAAGTCTTAGAATTTCATCTTCTATCAATTTTTGTGTGTTTGTACGGAGGTGATAGGTACTCTTTAAGTTCTCCAATATTCCATCAAGCTCGCCTCCAGTAAATAAGCCATGAGTTCCCGAGAGCTAAATCGGCTGATCGCTGACAATGAGGCATGGCTGCGCCGACCGGAAAATCAAGGTAATTAAAATGTTTGGGCAGAAAAAAAACATCAGCTCATCACTGCGAAAGATGATGCATCAAACTGGGTGTTTGTTCAGCAGGGACTGCAAAAGTGTTTGATAAAAAATGGTATAATTGTAATAAATTCTAATATCTTCATAGGTCTGACCATAATTGTCCATAGACTGCTCAACGGCATCATGGAAGACCTTCTGGCAGTAATGGACATCACATGGACATATATGGTCCCGCTATGGGGAGAAGACGGGTCAGAACTCCTCTGCAGCAAAGAGGAAAAGATGAGAGCAGAGGAAGAAGCCGCTCTCCTTTAAGAGCCGTCCCCACACAGCCCTCCAGAACAACAGGAGAGAGCAGCAGGGATGACCATCGTCAGACAAGTGGATCTGCAGCCAACACCGCCGACTCTGAATTCCAGCGACCAAGTCCCATTCCACCCAGCCGCGGACCCAGGGAGGCTCCAGATCCACGCAGCTGTGCTGTAAATTGTCTTCCTGCAAACAGGCCAATGCCACAGGCAACGCCACAGGGGCAGCTACCAGCACCAGCTGCACAGAATCTCCAAATGCAGATGATGGAGCAGCCTACCACCAGCAGGAGAGCTCGGGAAATTGAGGACCTCCCAAGAAGGAATGTAACATCAGAGGATGACGGCCAGTCATGTGTCATCTGCCTGACAAAATATGACATTGGGGAGCAAGTCACAATGCTTCCATGCGGTCACAGCTTCCATCAAGGTTGCATCTCCTCCTGGCTCTCATATAACACTCGGTGCCCCCTGTGCCGCATCCACTGCTTCCAGTGACGCGGCAAAAAACATCAAAGTTGCAGGAAGAAAGTGAGGAAACCACCTTGTATCCAGCCCAGGTAAGGGACTGACACTTACATTAAGATTAGATTATTTTCAACTGTGCAAATTATTCTCCTTTTTTTCCTGTGTTTCTGGTCTCTCTTTAGTTTATCATCTGCTTTATCAACATCTCACAGAGGATAAAGGGCTATGAGTACAGTAACACCGGTGCCACCGAAGACCTTAAAGAGTACCTATCACCTTCAGACAAACCTCATGAAGTAACAGGAGACTAAAATACAAACACTTTCTCAAATAAGCTTCATTAGGAAAACCAGAGCATTTCACCTGTATTTCAGTCTTTAAAAAAAGCGCTGGCCCTTTAAGACAGCTCTGAAGTCGGGCCAAGTCGGCACATGACAGCTTGATGGATCACTGTGATGACAGTTGTAAGTTCCTGAGCTGGGAGAGTCCACAGTGCAGGGGGGAGCCTGTAAATCAGCATCATGTGCACACCAGCAGCAGTGTAATACAGATGTCTGTGTGCTATGGAGGAGGAAGCTGAAGCAACAGGTAATCTCTGTCACACTATTTCCTTAGGTTATGACTCCACTGCACAGAAAAAAAGTCAATTTTTTCAGTGTTTTTCATGTTCTGAAAACACTGAAAAAACGTCTGACAACATCTCCCATAGACTCTATTGTAAAAACGTCCTGCTGTCTCTACTGAGCTTCTTTTTTCTGCTTGTTTTTTACTGGTAGTCTTTTGTAACATGTTGTAAAAAAACGCCAGAGCCGGGCAGGAAATTTACTACAGGAGTCTATGTAAAGCGCCGGACGTTTTTTTGCCGGAATTTTTCAATGAAAACCCTCCCAGGAGATTAGTCCCTCCTATAGTGGGTATTACAGTTTTATACGTTTTTTCAATTCTGTATACAAGTGTTTGATGTGTCCTCGTTCGAACCGTTTGTAATAAAGTGATCATGTTTTTGTCGCTAACTTTTTTTGCGCAATTCAAGATTTTGACTCTAATGATGCAAAATATATGTTTAAGGATTTTGGCGCTATAATCCTTTTCTTGGAAGATTTTGTTGCTAATAAAGTTCTCGCTTGTGACGCTAAAAATACGTTTTTTTACAGATTTTGGCGCTAAAATGTTTTTATTTACAGATTTTGCCGCTATTAAAGTTATCTCCCTATTGTTGATAAAAATACTTTTTGGGGGATTTTGGCACTATTACAGTTCTCGCTTTTGTTGCTGAAAATACTTTTTTTTACGTTTTTTTGGCGCTAAAATACTTTTTATTACGGATTTTAACACAAACGCTTTTTTTCAACGGATTTTAGCCCTATTAAAGTTATCTCGCTTTTGTCGCTAAAAATAAGTTTTTTGACACTAAAATACTTTTTTTTACGGATTTTAATACTAAAGTACGTTTTTCTACGGATTTTGGCGTGATTAAAGTTCTCGCTTTTGTCGCTAAAAATCCTTTTTGCTTACAGATTTAGGGGATAAATTAGCGCCAAAATCTGTAAAAATCGGGATTTTTTACAGCAAAAGCGAGATAACAGTAGCGCCAAAATCCATAAAAACATGGACTTTAGCGCCAAAATCTGTTAAAAAACGTATTTTTAGTGACAAAAGCAAGATAACTTTATTAGCGGCAAAATCCGTAAAACCCCGTATTTTTAGCGACAAAAGCGAGAACTGTATTAGCGCCAAAATCCGTAAAAAAAAATTTGTAGTGCCGAAATCAATAAGAAAACAGATTTTTAGCAGAAAAAGTGACATAACTTTATTAGTGCCAAAATCCGTAAAAATAAGGATTTTAGCGCCAAAATCCATAAAAAAAGTACTTTTTGCTACAAAAGCGAGATAATTGTACTAGTGCCAAAATCCGTAAAATGACTACAAGATTCCATATAAATGCAATAATGTGGTTTATATCCCCTTTTGTAGGGTGGCGTTACATCCAATGGCTTAATTTATGCATACATTGAAAACCAGACTTGAAGACAAGCAAAAAAACGCGGGTAAAAACCACGGCAAAAACCTCAAATTGCAACAATAAACGGCCGTTTTTTCAGCAGCTTTTGACAGGCAGTGGCCAGAAAACTCAGTTTTAGTATTTGGCTTTCAGGTCGTTTTTCGTCCACTGCAGTGTAGACATAGCCTTAGTGTGCTGTGCCTGCTGTACTGTATGTAGTGAGACTCGGATGACCCTATACAAGCAGCTATGCCCTCAGCTCCCCCTGCATAGTTGGTGTCTCCCAACAGATTGATAAGGATCTCCTGAGTTACAAAGTGAAAGTAAAACCTGTTTCCCTGTAAAACTGAGGGAAACCCTCTGGATTGCTAATGACATGTATTTGAGAAAAGTCTTAGAATTTCATCTTCTATCAATTTTTGTGTGTTTGTACGGAGGTGATAGGTACTCTTTAAGTTCTCCAATATTCCATCAAGCTCGCCTCCAGTAAATAAGCCATGAGTTCCCGAGAGCTAAATCGGCTGATCGCTGACAATGAGGCATGGCTGCGCCGACCGGAAAATCAAGGTAATTAAAATGTTTGGGCAGAAAAAAAACATCAGCTCATCACTGCGAAAGATGATGCATCAAACTGGGTGTTTGTTCAGCAGGGACTGCAAAAG
The DNA here is from genome assembly GCA_025379985.1 of Phyllomedusa bahiana. NCBI lineage: Eukaryota > Metazoa > Chordata > Amphibia > Anura > Hylidae > Phyllomedusa > Phyllomedusa bahiana. The sequence goes on along the minus strand of JAODAL010002219.1, from coordinate 79,461 downwards.
TGTTTTATACAAAAATTGTATAATTGTAATAAATTCTAATATCTTCATGGTCAGGCCATAATTGTCCATAGACTGCGGTCTGCTCAAAGACATCATGGAAGACCTCCTGGCAGTAATGGACATCACATGGACATATATGGTCCCGCTATGGGGAGAAGAAGACGGGTCAGAAGTAACCTGCGATAAAGATAACAGAAAAAGAACTCCTCTGCAGCAAAGAGGAAAAGATGAGAGCAGAGGAAGAAGCCGCTCTCCATTAAGAGCCGTCCCTGCACAGCCCTCTAGAACACAGCAGAGAGCAGCAGGGATGACCGCGTCAGACAAGTGGATCTGCAGCCAACACCACTGACTCTGAATTCCGGCGACCAAGTCCCATTCCACCCAGCCGCGGACCCAGGGAGGCTCCAGCTCCAAGCAGCTGTGCTGCAAATTGTCTTCCTGCAAACAGGCCAATGCCACAGGCAATGCCACAGGGGCAGCTACCAGCTCCAGCTGCACAGAATCTCCAAATGCAGATGATGGAGCAGCCTACCACCAGCAGGAGAGCTCGGGAAATTGAGGACCTCCCAAGAATGAATATAACATCAGAGGATGACGGCCAGTCATGTGTCATCTGCCTGACAAAATATGACATTGGGGAGCAAGTCACAATGCTTCCATGCGGCCACAGCTTCCATCAAGGTTGCATCTCCTCCTGGCTCTCCTATAACACTCGCTGCCCCCCTGTGCCGCATCCACTGCTTCCTGTGACGCGGCAAAAAAAACATCAAAGTTGCAGGAAGAAAGTGAAGAAACCACCTTGTATCCAGCCCAGGTAAGAGACTGACACTTACATTAAGATTAGATTATTTTCAACTGTGCAAAATATTCACCTTTATTTCCTGACATTCTGGTCTCTCTTTAGTTTACCATCTGCTTTATCAACATCTCACAGAGCATAAAGGGCTATGAACAGAGACATCTCCAAAACACCGGATGGTAAGACATCTATGATCCCCTCTCCTCCCTCTTCCCTATGAGTAAATCACATGTGACAGAAACATCATTTATGTTTTCTCTTTTTATCCAGAAAGAATCTCCAAGTCTGGAAAAGAGATGAAGAATCGGATCCGGACGACCTGTTCTCCAAGTAAGATGATATTACTATTTGTTTTATATAAACACAGGTTTTTTAATAAATACATGAGCAGGGCACACAGTACATACAAAATTAGCAAAAATAACACTTTGCAACAATAGACACTTGTGATAATAAGTAGGTAAAAAGACAATCTCAGCAGTTGATAAGATTTTATACTATAAAACATTACATCAGACGTTTCCCGGATGTGAGCGGTGTCTGTCGAGAAGGAACTGTCTATAAAAGCAGGGTCAGGCCTTTTGGTAAGTTTTCTGTGAAAGACAATGGTCATTATGGTCAGTGACCCCACAAGGATGGACGAAAACGTCAGGACGGAGGAGCAGCCGTCCCTCACATCACCGAATTGATCCAGTAGGAGAACTCCACCAGAGAGATATCCCCGTCCTCTATATTCCCAGGATGGTCCAGAGGAAGAGCAGAACCTCCCACTGGATGATCAGGTTCTTAACATGGGATCCTTGCAGGAAAGTGATGGAGCGATGACGAGAGGACTCAAAAAACCTCTATCCGAGGTTCCGAAAATGGAATATGAATTCACTGAGCAGCAGTACAGTCCAATCACACGCTCAGCAGGCAGCGGTATGGACGCACAGGTCCTATTTGTAACAACTGGATCCATCATGTGCAGTGATCCCGATACAGCTGCAGCTCCAGATTCAGATGTTAATATATATTTCATCCATTGGCAAATTATTCTTAAAATGAAAAACTGCCAGCATCTTTAAGTTAGGTCTGTAGAGCTATTTTATGGTATATTATGTTATTCTATAATTTTATGAGTATAAAATAATAAGTGAGGCAGGGGCATATCTATGGGGGCCACAGAGGCAGTAGCTACGCTTGGGCCCCAGTGTCTAAGGCACTGATATTATAAATGACATGTGGCAGGTAAGGGCACTGCTACAGATTTTGAATCAGGGGCCCAGAACTCCAAGTTTCCCCTGTGAAGGATGGAGCTGGAATCATAGACCCTAGACTACAGGACTCCGGGTAAACATCATGGAAGCCGGTGACTGGTTTATGGATTTCGACCTGGGCAACTGAAACCTAAACCGCACCATGAAGGACCCCAATATCAGTTCATGGGGTCGATTGACAGAGCTTTTTATCCTTACTTCCTATTTCTTTGTTTTAATTTAGTATGTTTAACCAAAAATATTTACCCCACAAATCAATACTCTCATTCTCCCGTACATAGTCATGTTATATATGGCTACATTGTGTAATGTATGATGTCACTATGAAACAAAGACACATGGACTTTACTCTTTAGATTTATACACATCGCCTAAACATGGGCTGATAATGATCCACAAAAGCTGCAGCGTCAACATAAATGTGGCACTTTTGTATTATTTGGGGCAGAAGTTGCCATTTATTAAGGCAAAAACTGCTAAGAATTGCTTTTTACATATCTTTGATCAGAGTACAGTAACACCGGTGCCACCGAAGACCTTAAGTTCTCCAATATTCCATCAAGCTCGCCTCCAGTAACTAAGCCATGAGTTCCTGAGAGCTAAATCGGCTGATCGATGACAATGAGGCATGGCTGCGCCAACCGGAAAATCAAGGTAATTAAAATGTTTGGGCAGAAAAAAAAAGTCAGCTCATCACTGCGAAAGATGATGCATCAAACTCGGTGTTTGTTTAGCAGGGACTGCAAAAGTGTTTGATAAAAAATGGTATAATTGTAATAAATTCTAATATCTTCATAGGTCAGGCCATAATTGTCCATAGACTGCTCAAAGACATCATGGAAGACCTCCTGGCAGTAATGGACATCACATGGACATATATGGTCCCGCTATGGGGAGAAGAAGATGGGTCAGAACTCCTGCAGCAAAGATGAGAGATGAAGCCGCTCTCCATTAAGAGCCGTCCCTGCACAATCCTCCAGAACAACAGGAGAGAGCAGCAGGGATGACCGCCGGCAGACAAGTGGATCTGCAGCCAACACCACCGACTCTGAATTTGGGCGACCAAGTCCCATTCCACCCATCCGCGGATCCAGGGAGGCTCCAGCGCCAAGCAGCTGTGCTGCAAATTGTCTTCCTGCAAACAGGCCAATGCCACAGGCAACGCCACAGGGGCAGCTGCCAGCATCACCTGCACAGAATCTCCAAATGCAGATGATGGAGCAGCCTACCACCAGCAGGAGAGCTCGGGAAATTGAGGACCTCCCAAGAAGGCATGTAACATCAGAGGATAACGGCCAGTCATGTGTCATCTGCCTGACAAAATTTGACATCGGGGAGCAAGTCACAATGCTTCCATGCGGCCACAGCTTCCATCAAGGTTGCATCTCCTCCTGGCTCTCCTATAACACTCGCTGCCCCCTGTGCCGCATCCACTGTTTCCAGTGACGCGGCAAAAAAACATCAAAGTTGCAGGAAGAAAGTGAGGAAACCACCTTGTATCCAGCCCAGGTAAGAGACTGACACTTACATTAAGATTAGATTATTTTCAAATGTGCAAAATATTCACCTTTATTTCCTGACATTCTGGTCTCTCTTTAGTTTACCATCTGCTTTATCAACATCTCACAGAGGATAAAGGGCTATGAACAGAGACATCTCCAAAACACCGGATGGTAAGACATCTATGATCCCCTCTCCTCCCTCTTCCCTATGAGTAAATCACATGTGACAGAAACATCATTTATGTTTTCTCTTTTTATCCAGAAAGAATCTCCAAGTCTGGAAAAGAGATGAAGAATCGGATCCGGACGACCTGTTCTCCAAGTAAGATGATATTACTATTTGTTTTCTATAAACACAGGTTTATTAATAAAGACATGAGCAGGGCATACAGTACATACACAATTAGCAAAAATAACACTTTGCAACAATAGGCACTTGTGATAACAAGTAGGTAAAAAGACAATCTCAGCAGTTTATAAGATTTTATACTATAAAACATTACATCAGACGTTTCCCGGATGTGAGCGGTGTCTGTCGAGAAGGAACTGTCTATAAAAGCAGGTTCAGGCCTTTTGGTAAAGTTTTCTGTGAAAGACAATGGTCATTATGGTCAGTGACCCCACAAGGATGGATGAGAACAGAAACCAGAGAGCGGCCAGGATATTAGAGCTCACCCTACAGATAATCCACGTGATCACCGGAGAGGATTACACAGTAGGGAAGAGGGTGTCTGGTGAGTGTGTGGCCCCCGTGTGTCAGGAGGACGGAGCAGCACCCAGAGCCCAGAGCCTCCACCTCATAAACTGATACAGAAGATCCTAGAGCTGAGCAGCAGGATGACTGAGCTGCTGACGGGAGAGGTTTCTATAAGGTGTCAGGATGTCGCTGTTTCTCCATGGAGGAGTGGGAGTATTTAGAGGGACACAAGGATCTGTACAAGGACGTCATGACGGAGGATCAGCCGCCCCTCACATCACTGGATGGATCCAGCAGGAGAAATCCACCAGAGAGATATCCTCTATATTCCCAGGATGGTCCAGAGAAAGAGCAGAACCTCCCACTGGATGATCAGGTTCTTAACATGGGATCCTTGCAGGAAAGTGATGGAGCTATGACGGGAGGACCCGAAAAACCTCTAACCGAGTCAGTGACTGGGGAAGAGCGGAGGGGAGGTCCCGATGGATATCAATCATTAATTAAGAAAACACTTTTGTGGAAAAGTGTGTAGTTGCCATTCATTAAGGCAAAAACTGCTAAGAATTGCTTTTTACATGTCTTTGATCAGAGCACAGTAACATCGGTGCCACCGAAGACCTTAAGTTCTCCAATATTCCACCAAGCTCGCCTCCAGTAACTAAGCCATGAGTTCCCGAGAGCTAAATTGTCTTATTGCTGACAATGAGGCATGGCTATGCTAGCTGGAACTGCAGCTCACACACCCATCAACTAAGGAGGCAACTGCCTAATAAAAAACTGCACATTGGGTAAGTACCAATTCATACCAGTATGCAGAAAAGCCACAATATCATACAAGGTAAGACTGTATAAATGCAAAAATACTGATAAGACAACCACTCACACACCTACTATTCATGAGGGGGGTGATTGCTGGTATTAGAATTGCATATACTGTAGATAAGGTGATACAAAGGGTACCAGTTGTAGAGTTACAACTCTGTGTGGTGCGTAATGATGGCACATTCACCAACCATTCTTTTCATCGTTCATTTTGGGAACCCACATTCTTTGCGTAAGGGTGAATGTCAGAGCCCTGCCACTAAAGGTGTTTTCTAAGGAACTCAGCATAGGACAAAATATGTTGGAAAGCCGTTGACATTTTGTTCTATGCAAGACTGCAGTTTTTGGCACTGATTATCGCAACAACCCTAGTCGGTTTTAGTTTTTGCCGTTGGCCCGTACAATTGAATGTGTGGGAATCTGGCGGAAAAAAACGCGGGACTCCGCAAACACGCTGTATAGACTACAGCACGGGTTTTTCATTTCTGACTAACAGGCAAGCTTTGAGGGTTTTCCAGTTTTCAGTAAGATATAATCACTGTAAAATGGATTGTCATGTAGCTAATATTATGGCCCCATTTATCAAAACTGTCCAGCAGTAAGATTGTCTTTGTTGCCCATAGCAACCAATCAGAGTTCATAGCGACCAATCCAAGCTCACAGCAACCAATCAGAGCTCATAGCGACCAATCCAAGCTCATAGCAACCAATCAGAGCTCATAGCAACCAATCAGAGCTCATAGCAATCAGAGCCCATAGCAACCAATCAGAGCTTATAGCAACCAATCAGAGCCCATAGCAACCAATCAGAGCTTATAGCAACCAATCAGAGCTCATAGCAGACAATAAGAAGTCCTCTTTCATTTCATACAGCCCTCTGAAAAAATGAATTTGGAGCCCTGATTGGTTGTTATGGGCAGAAAGAAAGTCTTAGACCTAGAGAGCTTTCATATATGTCCCCCTTAGTTTTTAAATGAGGCCCATTACGTTTTTTAATTCTTTACCATTTTCAGTATTTCTGCTTGCTGTCAGTAAATAGAAACATTCTTGGTTGCATCCATAGATTGAAGAAAATATGATGATATCCAACTGACATACTGTAGGTGCAGCACTCATTAGGTATATGGGTATGTTCACACAGCTGTTTTTCAATGTTGAAAACTTTAGTGCTGAATCCATGTCTAAAGTCCACAATGAATCAGTGCAGATTTTAGACACAGAAGTTCAATTATGTACGTGGATTTGCTGCTAAATTTAAGGGTGGATTTCAGCTTGATTATACTATGCGAGGATTCAACGCTGAATCACAAATTGACATGTCAGGTCTTTTTCAGCATCAAAATGTAAAAAAAAGCGCCGTGGAAAATCAGCGTCGTGTGCACTGTGAAGCTGTTATTTTAAGTGAAAACAATGTGAAGTGGATTGCAGTCTGTTTTGGATGCTATTTGTGTTACGGGTTCAGCCCGGGATCCACGTATAGTAAAAGTTACAAAGCAGCCGTGTGATTATAGCCTGACGAGCTATCTCTTCTAATGAGTTTGTAAACAAGGCGTTCTCTATTTAACCACACGGCTTATTCTGGGACGGATTGCAGCCATACTGCGCGCCGTATTTGCGCTGCAGTACAGCTGGAATCCGTCCCAGTCATTACGGTAATCCACAGTTCTCATGGATTCCGTCTCTTCTCCCCGCTCGGCGAATCCGCCGCGGGGAGAAAGTGACATGCACATTATTTATGGCGTGTACGCGCCGTGAATAATGAATGTCTATGGGGCGGCCCCCCGCCTCCCCCCTGCACGGCTGCCGGCGTAATTGCGGGGCGAAATCCGGCCCTGCAATTACACCGGCAAGAAGCCGTGTGAACATTGCCTTACAGGTATGTTCACACAGCGTAATTTCAGCAATTACGGTAATTCATAGCTCTCATAGAGAACTATGAATTATGTCTTGTGACATGTCATGCTAGTGGATGGGACAGCGCGTACTTCTAAAACACACGGCGTATTGCGGCGCATACAGTACGCGCCCCAATACGCCGTGTGAAAATACCCTAAGAATGATAAAGTACAGAAATATGATGTATATTAATATAAACACACAGAAAATATTCATGGTCCCTTTCCATTAAAGAAATAAAAAACCCACAATAGTCACTGAAAGAACTTAAAGAGAAGCGGTCAGGTGGTTTATGCTACTCTATCTGAGAGCAAGATGTGATAGAGGGAAAAGCTGAGTTTTGTGATATATGCTCGTGCATCTAAAAAAATTAGAATATCACTGAAAAGATAATTGATATCAGTAATTTAAAGGGGTTGTCTCACTAGAAGGATTGCTGCTTTTTATGTTAATGATCTTGCAAAAACAAGTCACTTTGCAATATGTGTCCATTAACACTGTCCTACCTGTTCTGAGATTCTCCTCTTGTATGGGCTGCATCAGCTCCTCAGATTGCTATAGCTACAGACCTATTTGATCTCTCCTGATAGGCTGCCAGCACTGGTCGCTGTAGCTGCAGACCTGGCTTCTACTGCAGCCTAGTGGAAGCCAGTAAACACGCCCCTGAATTCAAAGTGAAACCAAGAAAACAGGACTGAGGTGAGATGAATCAATGTAGTGAGACAACACCTTTAAGTCAAATAGAGAAACCCATATATTGTATAGACTCATTACAGTGTGAATGACAAGGTTTAATATAATACATTTGTGAGCCCTATAACAAATAAAAAGATCCTGGAGAACCCCTTTAATTTTCAATGATATTCTAATTTTTTTAGATGCCCTAGTAGATGTATAGAATTTGGAGAAGAATTTCTGAATAAAAAGTAGATACAATACTCAAAGGACTCCTTAAGAGACAATAGGAGTCCTGCTTAACCCGCCCACATACCATGATTGACAGCTCTCCCTGTATCAGTGTGTATACAGAGCTAATTGTCAATCACTTTAGATGGGTGGGGTAAGCAATACTTTCAGTTTCACTTTCATGTAACTGCATTGTTAGGCCATGTTCACACGGCTTAAAATGGGCCATATTTCGGTCCGTAATTACGCACCGGAGTGCGCCTATTACGGGCCGAAAACGGCCCATTCATTACGGTAATTCACAGTTCCCCGCCGGGCGGGGAGATAATTGACATGTCACTTTCTAGCGGCGTATACGCGCCGCTAGCAGTGATTCTCTATGGGCCGGCGAAGTGCCGGCCCCCCGCTCACTCCCACGCTCCCGCCCCGCCCCTGTCCACACGGCGTAATTGCGGGGCGAAATTACGCCCTGCAAATACACCGTGTGAACATAGCCTTACTGTTTTGCGCCTAAAAATAAAAATTTTATTTTTTATTATTTTGTTAATATTTTGTAAATCCACCTTTGGCTTTCAACACTGCCTGGATCCTTCTGGGCATGCTGTGGATCAGATTCAAGCACATCTCGACCGAAATCTGATCCCAAGTTTCTTCTACACGTTTCCAATGTTGTTGCATACTTGTCTGCTACTTTAGAATATATAAAATTTGAGGTTCTTAGTGTACATTTTGATCATAGCTGTAATTGCCCATCCACCGCGACAAGGTGACCTCAGTATAGATGGGAACCTACTCTGACATTTTACCTTACTTGGTGTCTGTTCAGACCTCCATATTTTCAGGGAGAGAAGGTCTCCGCTACATTCTGCTCTGATTTAAAAATGTCTGTTTTAGTCCTCCACCTCTTTTTGTGTTAGGCACACATTAGCTGTCCTTTACTCGTACAGGAATTCTTAGAATCTCAGACCGAGGAGGCCCCTGCCTGCCAATTACGGACAACCTTGACTTCCCCCCGGGTGTTTCATCAAATGCTTTTCTGGGCGGCACGAAGCAGTCCCCCCTGCGTTTTTGCACAGTCTCCTCCGGGGGAAAGCTAAAATCGCTGGGTGAGATCTTCGAAGGAAGGAGGCCTCTGACTGCGCTCCTTTTTAATTTTTACAACTTTCTCTTTTTTTTAGTAAAATGAGGCTTAACATTGACTTGTCTAGACCCCTTACGGTCTTCGAGAAGGTGGTAGTTTCCTCCATGAGCTCCAGACACTCCCTGTCATTCATGTACAAGCTGTTAATATCCATTCACTCCAAGCAACTCCCCCTTTATTGCCAATGCTGGGAAAGAGAATTAGGTCTCTCTTTCACTCCCGAACAATGGGAACGATGCTTTCAATTAACCCAGGAGACCTGTTTTAAAATCCTGTCGCGCTGGTATAGGGTCCCCTCTGTCTTGCATAAAATGTTCCCATCAGTTTCGGATGTTTGCTGGAGGTGTGGGAAAGATAAGGGAACTCTGCCCCATGTGTGGTGGGGCTGCTCCTTGCTCAGAGGCTTTTGGCTTGCGGTGCTGGAGGTAAGTGAAGAGGCAACTGGCATCTCAATTCCTAATTCCCCAGAGGCACTTTTGTTCTTTATGTTTCCCATGCCTGTTAGTAAATCTAAAAAGTCTCTTCTTAAACACTTATTGCAAGCCGCTAAGACCGTAATTCCCCGACGATGGAAGTCGTCTTCTCCTCCATCCATGGAAGAGTGGTTTGCAGAAATTAGCTTTGTGCAAGGAATGGAGGAATTAATGGCCCGAACTCCTGAACAAGCACACCGGTTCAATAGAACCTGGATCAGCTGGATGTCCTTCAAGAATTCTCCTTTATACCTCTCCATCATCTCCTAATGTAACACTACATTAGTCATTTTTGATCTTCTTATGGGGAGCCCTTTTTGTCCCCCTTTTTGCTCTAACCTTCCCCTCTCTTTTTTTGTTTGTTTTGTTTGTCTGTTTTGTATGAGTGTGGGTATTGCAATGTCTAGTCCTTTATGCTGTTCATGCTCTCTTCACATGTAGTCTCTGTGTATACGATTCTCTGTAGAAGGGTGCTTACAGTACCCTGCGGTCTTCCTTCTTTTTTTTTTTCTTTTTTTTTTTTTAAAGACTTAACAATTTATGCCAATCTGCATTGCTTACCACAGAATTCTGCTGATGCCAGTGTTCTTGTATACTTCTCTGATACTTCCTAGTAAGGCTTTACTTCCTTTTATTCCTTAATGTTATTGTAACTTCGAATTTTCATTACCCTTATGCTCTACATGTATGCATACTGGATTTTACACAAGTTTGTATTGCATATGACATTTTGTTAAAAATAAAGTTTTCTTTTCAAATAGGTAAAAAAAAAAATGTCTGTTTTTTAGCGTTTATAGCATGCTGCTGATATTGCATTGTGTTTGCGTTGCTTTGCCGCCACGCCAGTGTCCACCTATGCTAATTTATTTAAAATAGTTTTGGATGTGTTGACCAATCATTGTTTTTTGGATTGTTTGCATGGGGGAGTAGTGTAACACATACAGGGAGGATGGAGCAGCTGGTGGTGAAGCACTCCACTGTGTGTGGTTTGGGATACCCAAAAATGGGATTCATGGTGTACCGTGGAGGATGGGTGTGATGCTTGTGTACTGCAACTCTGATGGGTACATTTATCTCTCTCCTGTCACTGTCTCCTCTCCTCTGACTGACTCTCTACTGACAACTCTATGGCCGGTTCATCCGACCGGTATTTGCACTATTTTCAGGCCGTGCACCCGGCCGCAGGGGGGCGGCTTTTCTCCGCGATTAGTGGAGAAAAGCCCTTCCCCTTCACATAGACATGTTCATATTCCACCTGAAAACCAGGCAAAAGAATGAACATGTTCTATGTTTTTCGGACGGCCGGCGGTCTGAAAACCCCGGGGCGGAAAATCCATGCAGTGGGGACCGCTGTGAGGTCCATTTTAAAGATTGTCAGCCGGTTTGCAGACAGTTTTCATTAACGAAAACTGTCTGAAAAACCGTCTGCAAACCCGTGCCGTGGGGACAAGCCCTAACTGTCACCAACTGCAGCTTCCCCCTCTGCACAAGCTGGACCCCCTTCTCCTCTGCTCCACCCCTCAAGCTTGCTGATTGGCTGCCCAACTCTTTCTGACTCACAGTACAATACATACACAGGCCCAAACTGCCTGCCTGAACTATTAACTATTCCCTTGCCATAACCAGGCCACCCCACTCCCTAGTTTCCCATGGCAACTTACTACTGTTAACAACCCAACACAAGTATAACCCTTACAGTGGCTAGCCCCCATTTTGGTTGTGCACTCCGCCCAGCCACATAGACTGTTTTTAATCATAATGTAGCTGGGACCTTCTCTCCCTGAAAATATGGACACCAAGGCAGACATGTATGAAACTTGGCGCATCGAGGCCTACCAAGATCCCTAATCATTAACCCCTCTAATTGCTGTCATACTCATTAATCACTTCCTGGACTTGGGCATTCACAAGCACTTATTTGTTATATGCACTTATATAGTTGTATGGTCTGGGTGGCAGGTTCATCCACTTTTTGTATACACTATCCCATATTGATGAAACTTGGCTGGACCATTGTAAACTGAGCACTTCTCACCCTTTGTCTCACTCACACACCCTAATAGATTGTAAGCTCTTGGGAGCAGGGCCCTCATACCAAGTGTCTGATCTGTAAGTAGCTTTTTACTGTGTAACATTTGTTTTCCTTGTCTGTACTTATACCCTCTAAATTGTAAAGTGCTGTGGAATATGTTGGTGCTATATAAATAAAGATTATTATTATTATTTTTGGGGTCTTTTTTCCAGTGAAAAATTCACCTGAATATATGAAAATGGTGAATGTACCACACAATAAATGGTATCTAAGGTTTGAGACGCCTCGCTTCTGTGTTTGGCGAGCCACAGAATTTTGACGAATTAATAATGTGCCAAACATGTGTATTTGCCATACAGCAATAGCCGACTCACTACAGGTCTTGCTGAGACTTGTGGTGAAACATGAAAGATCTCTACCATAGTTTCTATTCACTGAGATGCTATTCTAACAGCTTTTCTTTATTTCTAGCCTGCTATGATGTTTGTAATTACTGATAATACTACGCTAACTCCGTAAATACACGATTGAGAACTGGATTTATGGTAGATGCTGTATTGGTTTAATTAATTTATATTATTTAATTTTAAATTAATTTTAGATTATATTAATCTTAAATACATTTTATAGGAGATAATTTTATATTTTTGAGTTATTATGTAATTTTATATTCTATAATTTATTATGAAATTCATATAATTAAATTTTATATACTTTGATAACTATTATAAATCACTTTTTATTATTTTACTGCCATAAGTTGAGAAATAAGGGACATTTTTTGCCCTAATGGCAAATCTAGTTCCATTACGACTCCTCAGGCAGAGCACATCGAAATACATTCACCGGCCACTTTATTAGGTACACCATGCTAGTAACGGGTTGGACCCCCTTTTGCCTTCAGAACTGCCTCAATTCTTCGTGGCATAGATTCCACAAGGTTTGAAAAACGATGCTCAATTGGTACCAAGGGCCCAAAGAGTGCCAAGAAAATATTCCCCACACCATGACACCACCACCACAGCCTGAAACCGTTGATACAAGGCAGGTTGGATCCATGCTTTCATGTTGTTTGACGCCAAATTCTGACCCTCCCATCCGAATGTCGCAGCAGAAATCGAGACTCATCAGACCAGGCAACGTTTTTTCCAACTTTCTACTGTCCAATTTTCCCGATGAGCTTGGGGAAAATTTGGGAAAGCCTCAGTTTCTGTTCTAGCTGAAAGGAGTGGCACCCGGTGTGGTCTTCTGCTGCTGTAGCCCATCTGCCTCAAAGTTCGCCTTACTGTGCGTTCAGAGATGCTCTTCTGCCTACCTTGGTTGTAACGGGTTTGGCTATTTGAGCCCACTGTTGCCTATCTATCAGCTCGAACCAGTCTGCCCATTCTCCTTTGACCTCTGCATCAACAAGGCATTTCCGCCCACAGGACTGCCGCTCACTGGATGTTTTTTCTTTTCGGACCATTCTCTGTAAAACCTAGAATGGTTGTGCGTGAAAATCCAGGAGATCAGCAGTTTCTGAATACTCAGACCAGCCCTTCTGGCACCAACAACCATGCCACGTTCAAAGGCACTCAAATCACCTTTCTTCCCCATACTGATGCTCGGTTTGAACTGCAGGAGATTGTCTTGACCATGTCTACATGCCTAAATGCACTGAGTTGCCGCCATGTGATTGGCTGATTAGAAATTAAGTGTTAACGAGCAGTTGGACAGGTGTACCTAATAAAGTGGCCGGTGAGTGTAGGTCTGCCTGTTCGAGCAGTAATGCGCCTAGTTTTGCCATTCCAAATTCAGGAATGTGTCTAATAGTACGAGTGTGGTGCGACGCGCCCCCAGAACGCACCCACATGTTTGGAACATTACAGAGTGTCGAGTCTGGTGCATAAAGCAGCAAATTTGTTCATTCGACACGCCATACATCGGGAAATTAAGCAGACATAACTTTTGCCACATTTAACACCAGAACATTAAACCTGACCCTCTCAGACATGTCGCCCCAAGTGAGGTAAAATGTCAGAGTAGGTTTCCATCTGTATTGAGGTAACCTTGTCACTGGTGGACGGGCTTTTACAGTTTTGATAAAAAATTTACACTAATGGAATAAAAAAAAAAAAATCTACACTAAGAACCTCAAATTTTCATGTATCCTAAAGTATCAGAAATGCTTTTCCAAAAATTCCCATGTTTTCTTTGACTGTTTTTTGGCATTTATAAGTGCTGCTGATATTGTGTTGTGTTTACATGTTAGTTATGTCAACCAGGAGTGACACTGCACCTGGAACAATGAGGTGACATGGACCAGACGTTAGACTACATCAAGAGTGGAATCAAATGTTAAAGGGGTTTATCACCATACAGTTTCACAGAGCCTCCGGCAGTTTTAGACTCGCATTTCCTGGTCAGGCTGTGGGTGGGTCTATAGCAGTGATTGGCATATCAGCTTTGCTGTTCTTAGATATTCCTGTTATAGTGACATGGCTGCATGAGGTTTATAAAGTGTAGTACACAGGCTGCAGAGCTCTAAAGGGTGAAAACTTCTCATTTAGTTAGGTAAGCAAAATCTGTTGCTAGAAATAAGACTCTGAAAGGAGTGACTCACTATGGACAGACTGACTTACTGAAGTCAGCCTGGATCAATCAGATAAGAGACAGAGGAGAGAGAGGTGGGGAGAGGTGGTCGGTAACCACAGAAACTTGTGTAGTCTAAGAGGAGATAAAATCTTTATCTCCTGACCAAAGCAAAGTCAAAACAACAATGTATTTGGTAATAGTCTTCATTTACCTTTCACTACATGTTAAAAGATAATTGTTGTAGTGAGAAAACCTCTTTTACTCTTACAAGCCAGTTAAAAACCCGAACCCTGAATCCAGTTTGGTGATAGGGTTAGCAATGATGTAAGGGTTAGGGCTAGAGAAAAAAGTTGGGTTTATGATATCCCGAAACAGAATTTCTTCAAAAGTCCAGTCAAACCGTTTTTGAAGCGGTCACGGTCCTATTCAGGCAAGACTTATAATTACCAAACTTTGGCTGCTCCTCTAAAATTTTGCTTTTAATGTAATGTCTTATCTTTGAACAATTTTGTTTTTTAGGTGGAAAATCCCTTTAAATGTCTCTATATGGGACAAAAAACAATCGTACATTTAACAAGACTGCAGAATTCCATGCTCTGTCCTGGTTTGACCGTTATTTTCTAATGGGTAACGACCGTAGAATCAGCCTCATTATTATTGCTTTTTCAGCATCATAAGTGATGGAAGAGGCCTGTCTCACCATCTGCCTGTAGGTGCGATAGATTACAGTACGCAACAGCGTTGGACAGCCCGAGCATTAACCCCTTCTTCATGCAGCAGCTTTGGCCATTGCAATTCCAGTTGGCCTTTTTCCATTTTTCCATCAAGTTTGTGTTTTGCAGGATGAATGGTATTTTTAGTAGCAAAATTTCATATATTAGGAAACCACAAAAAGTTTTTTATAGGTTGGAAGGAAGGTCTTGCAAGGGCATAATTTCAACAGCGCACGTGAACACATTTGCGGCATGCAAAACTACGTGCCTCCATACGACGTGTGAACCTGGTCTTAATGTCACCAACTCTGGTCAAGGATAGTTAAGGAGGTTGATTCCCTGGTGGCCTCAAAATTTGATTCCTTGATAAACTAGGCCATGACTAAGGGCGTTCGCCCGAAACGCGTCAGCGGGGTCTGTCTCTACTTTGTTGCCTGATGTGATTTCATCTACTTATGGCCATGTGGATGTGAATCCTGACCACAAATTTTTCTACAAGTCCCGGATGCCACCTTCCCCTGTGGTCTAGGATAGAAGAGAAAGCTAACATTTCCTCATAGTCTATGGTGAGGTCCTCTTTCTTGGTGGTGTGCAATAGAAAAAAGGGATAATACTAGGTGGTCTGGTGGTCTTGCTCACCTCTTCAAGCTCAAGCACCATGTTTCGTCTCTGACAGGAAGCTGACTGTCTCTGCACATCTCTTATAGTCATCATACAGATCACTGCCAGATGGAGACAAAGTGGGCTAAGGGTGTGGTCTGGTCCCACATGGCTCCAACTAACTTTGGACTAGTAAATGCAGACGAAGCGCCGACCGCTGACATCCGGGTGTGGATCCACTGTGATCACCGCAGGCGAGGCGGTAGCTGGAGGACCACGCCAGGGGGTGGAGTCTAAGGGGCCCCTGGTCTTCGCCAGAGCCCGCCGCAAAGCGGGATGGACTTGGCTGTGGGATGGACTTGGCTGTGGGATGGACTTGGCTGTGGGACCTGCGGTGACAGCCGAGGTGCAAGACAAGAATACAGGTAGTGGTATACAGGAACATAGGAGAACATAAGCAGGGCAGGTAAAACGTACTCAGGAACACAGCAGGATACAGGAGGGATAACGTACACATGACACCACAGGATACGGCAGGAACTGGACGGGTAACACAGCAGGTACAGACCAGGAACAGGTGCCAAGGCAGGACACAGAACAGGTGCAGAGACATCAGACGTAACAGGAGACAGACAGAAGGTCAGGAGCTCAGATGACACCGAAACTGAAACAGCATCTCCAGGGTTAAGTCCAGAGATACTGGCAGGAGCTCAACAGACTGCAACAGACTGGACAGGACAGGCAAGTACATAGCAGAAGACAGGCTGCCAGGACCCCTTCACAGGAAGCCCCAGCAGAGAGAAGGCAGGCACGGACAGGCCGATGGTCCAAAGAAGGAACCGCGGCATGAACCGTGACAATTGTTTTGCTAAAAGGTGTGTCCTATATCATTGCCATCCAAAACTGAATCATAGTAAGGGCATGTCCCCACGGCACGAATGACGGCCGGTTTTACAGACGGTTTGCGGTTTTGTAGACCGCCTGAAAAACCGTCCGAAAATCCGCAAAACATTGTACCTGCACATTCTTCAGTCCGGTTTTCGGACGGAATCTGTGCAAGTCAATGCTCATCGCGGAGAAAAGCCGTCCCCCCTCGCGGCAGTGGGGACGGCCGCAAAACAGGACTAATACCGGTCGCATAACCGACCGGTATTTGGCACTTGCCGTGGGAACGCACCCTAAGTCTTGCTATATAAAAGTCGGGGCAACCTTTTCTTGGTGTCTATGATCAGTGCTTGCTGCCAGTAATGGCAAGAACTGGAGCTGCAGTTCCGAAATAAAACAGTAAAAACGACTGCAATAAGTTTTCAATCACTGACCAAAAAGTGTAGACTACAAGTTATCTTTGACTAAAAGAATTCTACAATCTATTTTTCCGTGTGCTCAACCTATTCATAATGTATGTGGGGGGCTCAGCGTACACCTGGTTTAACAAAGGAGAGATTTAAACTGGGACAACCACTAGAAATGAGTGCCCACAGGAGTTGCCAACCGATTTCCACAGACCCTTCAGAGCTTAGACATCTGTATTGATGTGCCTGTGTTGCAGTAGTACACAATTGAGTCACATTATTATGACTTCCTACTTTTGGCATCAGCAGCGTATAGCTTATAATGAAAGTCATGTGTCATGAGCTGTCTTGGTGGGAATATAAGGTGTGCGATTGGCTGTCTTCACATATATCCCTTCTTACTGTCATGGTTAAAAGGGGCAATTTATCAGCATTGCAAAAAGGGATTATTACCATTTTGACCAGTTACCTGTTCCCATGTTGCTGTTGTAAAAGTGTATTGTGAGTGGACAAATGGCACCATTGTAAGTAAGTGACATGGAAACTGTGGAGCACCACGTGCCATTGATGTGATAGGTGAATGTCAGCTTTGAAGGTGTATAAGGGTGGACAGTGGAGCAGCTCAGCACCACAGGGCTAAATAAAAGTTCATGGAACCCCAGTGACGAATGTCACTGCATCTCTACTCACTAAGATGAATCAGTCTTCAAGGCAGAATTGGACCTCAACTGAATGACAAAGCATTGCCTTCTACGATGAGTCACGTTTTCTGTTTCACTAAATGGATGGACATTGACAAACACCCTGCAACCTTTGCTGGAAGAACACAAGCTGGTGGTGGCGGTATTACTTCTTGGGAAATGTTTCTGTGACATGTGGGAGGCGCTCTTAACCAATTCTTGTATGAATCCTTCCTTGCAGATCACCTACACCCATACATGCTGATTGGAAGATGGGATCTTCTAACAAGACAAAGTGAAATGTCACAAAGCAAGAAATAGCTGACATTAGTTTGAAAAGCATGACCAAGACTTTCAAATACCACCATGGCTCCCTGATTGCCCAACTGAGCATCTGTGGAAGCCCCTGGATGGTGGTGTTGTCTCCATGAACCCTCAAGCAGCTGTGGGATGCAGTCAGCTCCAGACACCTGTGATACCTACCAGGACCTTATTGAGTTACTTCTAGCCCATCTAGCTGCTGTCTGTGTGCACACGGTGGTTACTTTGGATATCATAATAAAGTGACTTGACTGTGTAGATAGCAATACAAAGTTCAAGTCAGATGTTCACTGGACTTCTCTTGCTGGCCAGAACCCCTGTAACCTTTCTGTAACTAGAAATCTATGATCAGAATCAGAGGCTAAGACACTTTTTGGGAAATAGGGTTGGTTCACTTAATAATGTGTCAACAGCATCGTTGACAATAATGTGCAATAGAAATGCATAGGGGCACGGTCAGGGCGGTATCCGCATTACTCCTGTTAGGGGACCTGATTAAATTACAACAAAGGGCCCAATGATATGGTGCAAGATAGAAACTGGTATCAGTTTAAATAAAACGCCTCAATAATTGACATATCACTTCTTCTGAAACCAGCACTGACAATAAGTGCAGAAAAACGCATTGTATGAACTACAATATGATTTTCTAGAAGGATCAATGAAAATGAATTGGATGAGCTTTCTAGTGGACAACCCCAGTTGAAATATTATCTTCTTTTTTATTTACACCAAGTTAGACAATAAAAGATACTTACAGAAAACTGTATTCATCAACTTCTGAACTTAAGAGTTGATACCCCCAATTCTGTACTGTCCCAAAATAGTGATGCCTGAAAATACAGAAAACATGATGCAAGTGATAAGGAAAGCTGGCTATACCATGAAGATACATGGTAGATACTTAAAGGGAATGTGTCATCAAAAAATTAGTCATTGTTTAAGTCTCGTTTTATGTTAAACACATTTTTTAGGAATTTTTGGTTGATTTTTTTTTACATTTTTCATATCACTTTCAATATTTTTTAATAATTCTTAAGTCTTGCAGTTTTCACTTTGGCCACTAGGCCTTGTTTGCACTACTTTAACAGCAGTCAGAGAGATGCTTTACAGTAGCTTCATGCACATAAGAGACTTAAGACTGACTCAGTCCTGTTCGCTTCTATAGGAGAGTTTTCTAGTCATGCTCTGTGACCTGGGAAGAAATCAGTGTGCAGGGAGGTGAAAGGGTGAACTGTGACTGTCCCCTCTTGTGACTGGTGGATCCTGTGTTATCTAATCACACTTGTGTCTCCTTTCAGTTTGACCCTCTTTGTGCTGATAGTGAGCAGACAACTGAGAATCTTTCTGTACAGAACAGGAAGTGTCAGATATTATTAGGCTTAGTGGCCAAAGGGAGAACTGCAGGACTTATGGAAAGTGATATGGAAAATGTTACATACATAATTACATAGTTTGTCAGGCCGAAAAAAGACATACGTCCATCCAGTTCAGCCCATTTATTAAAGTGTTGCTAAAGTGTTAAAGTGTTGATCCAGAGGAAGGCAAAAACCCCCATGAGGTAGAAGCCAATTGTCCTCATGTTAGGGAAAAAATTCCTTCCCGACTCCAATCTGGCAATTGGAATAAATCCCTGGATCAACGACCCCCCTCCAGAATCTTGGTCACTATAACCTGTTATATTACATCTAGAAATGTATCCAGTCCCTTCTTCGGAATCCTAGTCACTATAACTTATGTTATCACGCTTCAGAAATGCATCCAAACCCTTCTTGAACTCTGTTAGTGAATTCACATGACAATTTCCTCTGGCAGAGAGTTCCACAGTCTCACTGCTCTAACAGTAAAGAATCCCTTTCTATGTTTATGTAGAAACTTTCTTTCCTCAAGACGTAGAGGTCGCCCCCTTGTTCTAGATACAGTCCTAGGTATAAATAAATCTTGAGCAACATCTCTATATTGACCTTTAATATATTTAAACATATTTATTATGTCCCCCCGAAGCAGTCTTTTCTCTAAACTAAATAACCCTAATCTTGCTAATCTTTCTGGGTATTGCAGTCCACCCAGTCCTTTAATTATTTTTGTTGCCGCCTTTGTACCTGTTCAAGCTCTACAATGTCTTTCCTGTGCACTGGTGCCCAAAACTGTCCACAATATTCCATGTGTGGTCTAACCAGTGACTTGTATAGTGGGAGAATAATGTTCCATCATGTGCATCTATGCCCCTTTTAATGCACCCCATGATCCTATTAGCCTTGGCAGCTGCTGCCCGACACTGGCTGCTACAGTTAAGTTTACTGTCCACTAGGATTCCCAAGTCCTTCTCCATGTCACTTTTACCCAGTGTTTTTCCATTTAACATGTAATCATGTAATGGATTTTTCCTCCCCATGTGCATAACCTTGCATTTATCAGTGTTAAACCTCATCTGCCACTTCTCTGCCCAGGCCTCCAACCTATCCAGATCCCTTTGTAATAACACATTATCCTTCATTGTGTGGATTCCTTTACAGAGCTTAGTACCGTCTGCAAAGATCGATATTCTACTGTGCAATCCCTGTGTAAGATCATTATGAAAATTTAAAGAGGATAGGGCCAATACTGACCCTTGTGGTACCCCATAGTAACAGCGATCCAGTCTGAGTATGTACCGTTATTACCACCCTTTGTTTTCTATCAGTGAGCCAGTTACTTACCCACTTGCACACATTTTCCCCCAGTCCAAGCATTCTCATTTTATTACCAACCTTTTATGTGGAACAGTATCAAATGCTTTAGAAAAATCCAAATAGATGACATCCAGTGCCTCACCCCGATCCAGTCTGGAACTAACCTCCTCATTAGAAGCTGATGAGATTAGTCTGACAGGACCGATTCCTTCAATAAACCCATGCTGGAACGGCGTTATACATTTTTTTCAGTGAGGTACTCCAGGATAGCATCTCTGAGAAAACCTTCAAACATTTTACCCACAACAGAGGTTAAGCTTACCGGCCTATAGTTTCCTGGATCACTTTTTGACCCCTTTTTTGAATATTGGCACCACATTGCTATGCGCCAATCCTTTGGGACATACCCCGTTATTAGACAGTCCATAAATATTAAAAATAGGGGCCTATCTAATACATTACTTAACTCCCTTAGACACATGATAAATAAAAGAACAATACAACTGCTGCGAATTTGTGCGCTATATAAATAAAGATTATATATCATATTATACAACTTAAAAGAACAATACAACTTAAAAGAACAATACAGGCATGAATGATACACTGCATTGTACCTCATGCAAGGCCTGAATGGGTGGAGCATGACACAATGATTTAGAGAATATCAGAGAATGAACCCCTTGTTAAATATATTTGATAAGTTTATAATGTTAACTTTCACTGCAGCAAAGGGTAAATACATTCACATTCTAACAAATACTCATAGTAAATCAGAAAGTTGTTTACAATGGGAAATATCAGGGGGTTGGAGTTGGTTAGAGGGCTATTGCTGGATATTTTGGGCGGCTTTCCAAAAATGAACATCACTGTTAGCAAGCTGAGAGTTACCCCATACTAAGGATATAAAATGGTGTGTGGGGGAACTCGGTATCGGGGCCAAGTAACCTTCCTGAAGGACAGACATCATGTGGGGTCCATGAGCAGAGGAAGACATCTTCTACCCTACTGCATTATTGCAGACACTCAAGATAATTCATGTAAGATATATTTGCTATATTTTATGTAACATTATAACTTTAATAAAGAATGTCATAAATCTCCTCTCTTTTTATAAGACGTTGTTGTGATTCTTCCGATGAACCTAGATAAGTGTTCTATAAGCCAAGATATTTTAAAGGACTCAGGAGATAAAGTAGATTATATCTACTGCTGTTGTACACAGGTTTCTCTTAGTAATCTACCACCTCTCTCTGGTGGTCGTTCTTAACTGATTTCTCCAAGCTGCCCTCTCTAAACATGGTGAGTCACTGCCTGCTGAGTCTTATCTCTAGCACAGGAAGTTTTAAAGATTGAAGCTTTGTGTTCTACAGATTAAAAACCTCCAGCAGTCATGTCACTGTAACATAAATAGCTAGGAGAAGCAGTACCAATATGCCATTCACTGCTATAGATCCACCCACAGCCTGAACAGGAAACGTGAGCCTGAAGCTGGCTGTGAAGATCAGGCTCTGTGAAACAGCATGGTAAGAACACCCATTTAAGGGGCAGGCTTATGGGCTGTGTGTCAGAGAAAGTTCTCCCAAAACTTATTGAAGTAAACCTTGTAGTTACGAGGGATGTGATATAAGATGTCTAAATCTCATACATGTTTTAGGAGGGCTGATTTGTAGACATCCCTAGATCAAATCAGTAGAATTTACTGCAGGTGACAGATCTGCCCCCTAGTGGGTTCAACAGCATCATTAGGGAACTAATGCGACCCACACGTCGGGTCATGGGTGCACCCGTACCCCGTCACTTTTAATTTTTCCCCTAATTTTCCACTGATTTGGGTGCTGGATCATTCCACTGTTGGATTTACTGTGTTTAACAATTAATTTGGATGGGTGTTTGAGAAAGAAAACCATGTTGGAAAACCTTGTCGAAAACCTGATCAAATCCTTGTCCAAACCTCATCTGAAACGTGCTGCATTGAGGCGCTTTTCAGACAAGTTTTGATGCCGATTACGATGCTGGAAATTAGTTTTACAGAAAAGTGTATGTGTTCACATCCCCTAGTGGTCAAGTACTATAGGGAGAATAAAAAGTAAAAAAATAAAAATAAATAAAAAATAAAAGTTCAAAACACTCCCCTTTTCCAATTTTACAAATAAAGAAACACAATAAAAATGTTAACAAAATTGGTGTCATCGCCTCCGTAAATGTCCAATCTATTAATATCTAAAATTATACATCCAGCATGGTGAATGCCATAAAAAAATCCCAGCTCCAATGTTGCAGGTGTTTTTATTATTTTTTTGGGGGGGGGAAGGGGGGATCATTTAGCCTCTTCAAAAATTGGAATAAAAATTGTCCCAAAATAAAAACCACACTTCAGTCGGCAAAAAAAAAACAAGCCCTCTTACAGGTCTGTTTGCAGAAAAATAAAAAGTTACTGGTCTCAGAAAATAGCACGGCAAAACTAATCATCTGGCCCACAGAAAAGAAATAACATGTCATTTATACCGTACCTCCAAAAAGAAAGATGGTGCAATTGTGTTATTTTTTAATTCCATCAAGCTGGGAAGAGCACAGCCAAAGGCGCCGTGCATCAGGTCCAGGAATTTGAATCTGTCTGGGAAGGGGGCGCCATTTGCCCTATTTTTCTATGGCTCCAAAATGCCTTGTCCAGGCCCTGAATGCAGAGATCGAGACACGCCACTGGGCGTAGTTTGAACAGGTCAATGTCCTGTGACCTTAGTGCTAATCCAGTCCTGCTGCCATCGTCCAGTCTCATGTTAACCCCCTGCAGCGATTTTTTTGTCGCATTAGTTTTTTTCTCCTCGTCTTTCAAAAGTCAAAATGTTTTAATTTTTCATCTACATAGACATATGAGGGCATGTTTTTTTTCACATGTTTTTTTCTGCACTGATCCATCAAGCAGTCACGTCTGTGCTATCAGAGCTCACAGAGGCACAAGCCAGAAAGTTTAACATTTTCTATAAAAAAAAAAAAAACCAACAACCTAATTTTAAAAAATACATATAATAGCCACATATTTCTTGTCAATATGTGGGGTAAAAAATACATTTTTTTTTATGGAAGTGTTGCTTTAAAGTACTGTGGACTACAAACACAATAATAGATTGCTTCCCTGCAACACCTTTCAAAACAATTTTGGAAATTGCAAGTAGTTTGCAAGTAATGAAAGCATTTTTCACACCATAAAAAGGAACCAAAAATGTCACAAAACCGCACCGTGTGACAGCAGCCGCCTAAAACACTACTTAAACCAGTGATATTGATGTAATCACTTCTTGAGCACGGCTCTATGAGGGAGCTGTTGTTATATGAACTTATAAATCACTGCTTCACATATTTTTCTAGAAAATTGGAGTGCTGCCATACATGTATATCTGTACACACACACACACAACACACACACACACACACACACACACACACACACACACACACACACACACACACACACACACACACACACACCACACACACCTCCAAGCAACTAACTGAAAAACTGTCCTGCCCATAGCAACCAATCAGAGCTCATAGCAACCAGTCAGAGCTCAGCTTTCATTTTTCCAGAGCTGTATAAGCTGAGCTCTGATTGGTTGCTATGGGCTCAGATTGGTTGCCATGAACGGCACCTCATGGTGCTTATGCATTATCATTATTTTTTCTACATTTTAAACTGATATGGAATAAAGTTTGAAGTTTTAATTTTTCCCCTAATTTTCCACCAATTTGGGTGCTGGATCATTCCTCTGTTGGATTCACTGTGTTTAACTATTAAATTGGATGGGTGTTGGAAAACCTCGTCAAAAAATTAATCAAATCCTCGTCAAAACCTCGTCTGAAACATGCTGCATTGAGGCGCTTTTCAGACAAGGTTTTGATGTGTGAACTAACTCTAATTGCACATTATTCTGCTAATTCCTTAAAGGAGTTGTCTCATTATGAGCTTTCAGCCTGTCAATGAGCCTGGTAAGTTGAACTGAGGGGCGTGCTAGCTTGTCTGTCTCTTCTGCTCCCTCTCCCCCCCTCCCATCAGCACACAGGCAGCTACATAACTTCTATACAGGGGGGGAGGGGTTTGCTGCCAGAGTTCACCCTGTGTGTGCCTGCCTAGGTCTGTTGCAGGAGAGGGCTGATCTATGAGTGTGAAGTGGTGTGCTAATAGAGCAGAGGGGATGCATGTGTTCCTATACCCTCTGCTTAGCTTACAAGTCTCCACATCTCCAGCAACAACAAGGGAAGTGTTACTATACTCAGGATGTCTCACTAATACAGGAGAGCATAAAGTATTCACATGCCTGATCTATATAGTATTAGTATAGTCACAGTTCCAAAGACATATCATGATTATAGTAACACACAGGGTCACTGCTGTCACATCTATCTGTGTAGAGAGCAGGAGGAAGCAGGGACACACAGGGTTAATCCAGGAGCAGGGACACAGATGCCAGAGTCCTCCCTCCCCCCTCCCTCTACTACAGAAGCATTCTGTGCAGGAGGGGCTCTCTGCTCCGACCTGTCTTCAAAGGTGATGAGTCATTCAGACCTGACAGCCAGTAAGATAAGGATCAACAGGTCTGCTACTATAGAAACTTGAGAAGCTGATGTAGTAATACTAACAGGGCTAGCTCAAAATCAGTAGGACATTTGTAATGAACATATATTGCAAAGCTGCTTGTTTTTTAAAGATCTTTTAATTAAAACCCAATCATTGTAGCGAGACAACCCCTTTAAATGCTGTAGCAGAATCCAAAATGTATCCGCCACCTAATAGTCTCTGCTGTGTGAAGGCTCCTCAACCTTCAATCAGTACTCCAACAAACAACAAGCAGATTCAAATGTTGCAAAAGGTTACCAAACATTTATTGACAGTCCCATTAAATATAAGACCACATCTGTAACATCCCGTTACTTGCGTTTAAGTTGTGTTGGCAATCCATAGTAGGTGGCAGGAACATACAAAAGCATTTTTACCAACTGCGATGCTGCGACCGCATAGCCCGGCTACTCCATCTTGGAATGCAACGGTTCTGACAGGCGGGCGTGGCGCAGGGCGTGGACGTTTCGGGGGACCTCCCCCTTCTTCAAGCACGCTCTGCAAGCTTACCTCCTGCTATTTATAGGTAAGCACAGGAGTATGCAATCTACACCTCCACAATATAATAAGGTAAAAAACCTACTACGACAATATTATACATTTTATAAAAAGGCTCTGAGGCCCCAATTTTCATTCATGCCAGCTGGCGCTAGTGTGTTCATCTTATAGATCCATCTTGCCTCATGTTGCAAGAGGAGCTTTTCAATTGATTTGCCTTCCCTCACATTAACTTCCTCCAATACAGCCCATCTCAGCTCAGACACATTGTGATTATTTTCTAAAAAATGTCTGGCTATGCTCGTCTCTCCAAACCTCTTACCTCCCTCATTTTTCTCTACAGTTTTGTTCTTTAATGCCAATCTGATATTACTACGGTGCTCATTGAGCCTGATTTTTATACTCCTCTTTGTCTGGCCCACGTATCCCTTCCCGCATGGGCACTTCAATATATACACCGCGTTTTTTGTATCACATGTGAACGCTCCTTTAATAGGTATATCAATTCCCTTAGTTGGATGTGATATGTGTGAACCTTGTATTATTGCACTACAGTTCTGGCAATTTTTACAGGGATATGTCCCCTTCCTTTCAGGATTCAAAAATGGCCCTTTTTGGCTGTTGCCCCTTTGATGTCACTTTTTACTATTTGACTACCTATAGTACGTCCCTTACGGTACGTAAAAATAGGTGGATCCTTAAATGTTTTACCAAACCTGCTATCGCTTCTCAATATACTCCAATGTTTTTTTAATTATTCTCTTTATCATCTCACTATGAGCATCATAAGTGCTGACAAAAGCGAGAATTCCCTCCTTACCTTTTTTCTTTTTTTTTTTTCTTTTTTGCCTACTGAATAAGACAGAGCGATCAATTTCACATATGTTTTGTGCTATCCCACCATATGGTTCCTGTCATATCCTCTTTCCTCAAACTTTTTCATTATTCTCTGACTTTGTTCTTGGTATATTTGCTTGGTAGAACAAATTCGCCTCACTCTTGTAAGTTGACCTTTTATTATGCCATCAAATGTTTTTGGCGCATGATGGCTCTTTTTGTGCAAAACATTATTTTTGTCAGTCGGCTTAGTGAATAAACTAGTAACAAACCCATTCGAGGTTTTCCTGACCTCAACATCTAGGTAGTGGATGACATCTCTGTCTACTGTGGCGGTAAACTCAATAAGAGGATGAATCCCATTGATATTTTCTACAAATGTTTCAAGTGTTTCTTCAGTACCCTTCCACAGGACAAAGATGTCATCCACATACCGATACCAGGCCATCACATTGTGGTGGCCTTGAGTTTTAAAAATATACTGCTTTTCCACTGCTGCCATAAACGTACTAGCGTAACTTGGCGCAACCGGCGACCCCATCGAGGTGCCTTGCGTCTGTAAGTACATTTCTTCCCCGAATCTGAAATAATTCTTTGTTAGAACAATGTCCAACAATGTCATGAGAAAATTTATTTTTTGGTTGCTCAATGTGGGATCTTCTCCCAGCGCGTCTCTTGCCGCCTGCATCCCCTCTCTATGTGGTATAGAGGTAAATAGGGATTTTACATATAAAGTACACAATTTTTAAGAATATTAGACTCACTGACAGATGTAGAAGATTGTATCATGTGTACTTTAGATGTAAAATCCCTATTTACCTCTATACCACATAGAGAGGGGATGCAGGCGGCAAGAGACAAGACAAGTTGTACTTTATAAGGGAATAGTTTAAGTACACTTATAAATAATTGCAGTATTTTTTTTTATTTTTTTCCAAAAATTTTTTGTTTTTTTTCATTTTTTTTTTTACACCATTAACATTTCACACTTAATAACTTGTTAGATTAATTCTACAGGTTATTACGGTCGTGTGGATACCAAATATGTGTAGGTTTTTTTGTGCGTGTAATTATGCACAATAATTTTTTATTAAATATTTATTTAATTTTAATTATTTATTTTTTTATTCTTTTTTTTTACACTTTTTATGTTTTTTTTGTACTTTTTTTTTGACTCCCATGAAGGGAGAAACTGTTTAAACATTTTTTTAAAAAATTTTTTACACTTAGTAATGTATTAGCATATTCATATATGCTAAAACAAGCTAATCTGTGTCAGTCTGACCCAGGCAGTGATAAGTACAGCACAAAGTGCGTCCTAATCACTGGCTTCATACACAGACAACTCTGGGGCCACGCTAGGTCCCCAGAGCTGACTGTGCAGCCGTTACCCGGGCTCTGTCGGGTCCCCGGGTGTTCCGATCACCCGACAGAGCAAGGGCTCCCTTTGATTGTGCTGCGCTACCGCGCCGCCGCAAGCCAAGGGTTAAAGCACCGGGGTGCGGAGGTTTCCTCCGCTCCCCGATGCCTGCAGGACATGCTCGGGGATCGGGCTGTGTAGTTCAGCCCGATCCCAGCGCAGCTGCGGCAACCGGGCGCCGCAAACCCCGATGTCTGCAGCGACGTCAAAAGACGTCGCTGCAGACGAACGACCCGCACCGGCCGCCGTCAAAAGACGGTGCGCGGTCGTTAAGGGGTTAAAGGAGCGTTCCCATGTGATACAAAAAACGCGGGGTAGATATTGAAGTGCCCAGGCGGGACGGGATACGTGGGCCAGACAAAGAGGAGTATAAAAATCAGGCTCAATGAGCACCGTAGTAATATCAGATTGGCATTAAAGAACAAAACTGTAGAGAAAATGAGGGAGGTAAGAGGTTTGGAAGAGACGAGCATAGCCAGACATTTTTTATAAAATAATCACAATGTGTCTGAGCTGAGATGGGCTGTATTGGAGGAAGTTAATGTGAGGGAAGGCAAATCAATTGAAAAGCTCCTCTTGCAACATGAGGCAAGAAGGATCTATAAGATGAACACACTAGCGCCAGCTGGCATGAATGAAAATTGGGGCCTCAGAGCCTTTTTATAAAATGTATAATATTGTCGTAGTAGGTTTTTACCTTATTATATTGTGGAGGTGTAGATTGCATACTCCTGTGCTTACCTATAAATAGCAGGAGGTAAGCTTGCAGAGCGTGCTTGAAGAAGGGGGAGGTCCCCCGAAACGTCCACGCCCTGCGCCACGCCCGCCTGTCAGAACCGTTGCATTCCAAGATGGAGTAGCCGGGCTATGCGGTCGCAGCATCGCAGTTGGTAAAAATGCTTTTGTATGTTCCTGCCACCTACTATGGATTGCCAAAACAACTTAAACGCAAGTAACGGGATGTTACAGATGTGGTCTTATATTTAATGGGACTGTCAATAAATGTTTGGTAACCTTTTGCAACATTTGAATCTGCTTGTTGTTTGTTGGAGTACATTATTCTGCTACACATAAGTATTGCAGAAAAGTGTATGTGTGTTCACATCCCCTAGAGGTCAAGTACCAAAGGGACAATAAAATTACAAGCAAAGAAAAAAAATAAAAGTTCCCATTTTACAAATATAGAAAAACAATAAAAAAAATTTGAACATAACTGGTATCACCGTGCCTGTAAAAGTCTTATCTATTTTCCCCACCATTGGTTGAACTTGATGGACACGTGTCTTTTTTCAACCGTACTATGTAACTATTAACATCGAAAATTATACATCCGGCATATTGAATGTCATAAAAAAAGCTCCAAACTTACAGGTTTGTTTTTTTTTCCGTCATTTCGCCTCCCCAAAAATTGGAATAAAAATTGATAAAAAGTCACAGGTGTCCCTAAAATGAAAACCACACTGCAGTCAGCAAAAAAAACCAAGCCCTCTTAGGCATAGTTGCCAACCCTCCCGTTTTGGGCGGGAGGTTCACGCTAATGGGGGTCTCCTCCCGCCCCCCCGGCAGGGTTAGCAGGCAGCGGGGGTTCTGTAAATGAATGCGGCGGCGGAGTAGCGTTAGAACGCTGCTACAGCGCCACCTGGGCCGTTCCTAAGGGCGGGCGAGGCGGGCATTGCTCGCCAGAGGGAGCGGGCGCCCGCCTCACCAGACCAGCGATTCTCACTGACTTGTGCAGCCGCACGGAGTCAGTCAGCAGCTGCACGCTACGTGCAGCTGCTCATACAGGGTGGAGGCAGGAGGGATCGTTCCCCTCCTACCTTCTCCCCTGTATGTACAGCGCCTCGTGTGCGCTGTACAATACAGTTATCGTGCGGGGGTGTGACGCACGGATGCACTCACTCCCCCTGTGACGCTGAATCTCCTCGGTCGGCAGCTTCTGCCAGCCCAGGAGATCTCCGGAGCTGCAGGGAACCAGGTGAGGTAAGTAGATTTTATTATTTTTATTAGCTATAGGGGCACTACCTGCATAAAGGGGGCATGACCTGGATAAAGGGGGCATCTACCTGGCTAAAGAGGGCATCTACCTGGCTAATGGGGGCACTGCCTGGTTATTGGGTACATCTGCCTGGCTATTGGGGGAACTACCTGGCTGTAAGGAGCATCTAACTGGCTATTGGGAGCACTACCTGGTTAATGGGGGCACAACCTGGCTATTGGGGGCACTGCCTGGCTGTAAGGGGCACTATCTGGCTGTAAGGGGCACTATCTGGCTATTGGGGTCAGCTACCTGGCTAGAAGGGGGCAGTAACCTGGCTACAGGAGGCTACTACCTGACTACAGGGTTCAAATAGGGCACCGAGATACCTACCTATCGGGGCACAGTTTGGTGGTATCTCTCAGCTCTCCTGGATGCTGAATAGACTATCCAACAATCCAGGGAAGCTGGGTGATGGCAAAACCCTAATTTAGCTTTCTTCCAGAGCCATTGCACAGTGATGTGGAGTGGGGTGTGGCTTTTTTGAGGGGGGCGTTGCTCACAAACAAGATGGGCGTGGTCATGCTTTCTTACTTTCAAAAGTTGGCATGTATGCTCTTAGGGTATGTTCACACGGAGTAATTTCGGCACGTATTTGCGCTCCAATACGGACGAGATGCGTGCCAAAATTACGGTAATCCTTAGTTCTCATAGATAACTATGGATTATGCCTCCTCTCCCTGCTCGTACAATACGATCATATTGTACGCGCGGGGAGATAAGTGACATGTCAATTATTCGCGGCGAATACGTGCTGCGAGTAATGAATGTCAATGGGGCCTGCGGGCTGCCGGCCCGTATACGCGTATTAGCGCGAGTTCTCGAAAGACACGATTTATTGCGTCACGTACTGTACGCACCGCAGTACATCGTGTGAACATACCCTTACAGGCCTGTTTGCAAAAAAATAAAATGGTTATATAGAAAAGAAATAACATGTAATTTATAATGTAACTCCAAAAAGAAAAATGGCACAATTGTGTTTTTTTCCCATTCCATCGAGCTGGGGAGGGCACAGCCAAAGGCGCCGTGCGTCAGGTCCAGGGATTTGAATCTGTTTTGGAAGGGGGCGCCATTTGTCCTATTTTCCTAGGGCACCAAAATGCCTTGTCCAGGCCCTGAGTACAGAGATCGAGACACGCCACTGGGCGTAGTATGAACAGGTCAATGTCCTGTGACCTTAGTGCTAATCCAGTCCTGCTGCCATGGTCCAGATCTCAGTCTAATGTTAACTCCCTGCAGCGATTTTTGTTTTGTCGCATTAGTGTTTTTCTCCTCGTCTTTCAAAAGCCAAAACTTTTACATTTTCATCTACATGAGGGCATGTTTTTTACAGGATAAAATGTACTTTTTCTGGTACCACTGACCTACCATGTAACGTGCTGAGAAACAATGTAATGGGTATGCTCACCTGCATGCCAATGCTCCTGGGTGGGATAGAGCTAGGCACCACCACCGCCTTGTGGTCCGAGTAGATCAGAAAGAGTCCAAGTGCCGCTGTGATATCCACTACCCAATGATATTGAAAATTCGAATAAATTTTATTAGATGCAAAAAGTAAAAAACATACAAAAATACGTAAAGCACCCATGCAAGGAAGAGCAGAATGTTACATGCGTTTGAAAGAGGCTGACGCGTTTCGAAGAAAAGGCTTCTTAATCGTAGCTGAAGTAACAGATGACGTATGCTTATTTAAATACCTGAAGACTCAAGTCACGTGTTGCGGCTCTACCTATGAAAACTGCAACTGGTAGAATAAAATGAAACAACATAAAACGAACATACATAAATACATCGAATATTGTGGAAAAAGACTAATAATAATACATAATATCCTGTCTAATGTTAAGCCCTTTTGGAAGTCTAGTATCTAAATCAAAAATCCAACGGGACTATCTGCTAAGGAGTTTGCAGAGCAAATCTCCGCCCCTTTGGGAGTGTGTCACTTTCTCTATACCAAGAAATGAAAAAGAGCTGACATCCCCCCCCCATGTGTCTCCAAGAAATGTTTTGAGACCATAGAAATGTTGGTAATATTGTTGATTTTATTTGAATCCGAGAGATGTCGCCTGATTCTGACCTTAAGCGGGCAAGAGGTGCAGCCCACATATTGCACCCTACATTGAGTTCAACTCACTAAATAAACTACAAATTTGCTGTTGCAATTTATGAATTTATTAATGCGGTAGTTTTTACCTGTTGAGAAAGAAGTAAATTGGTCTGAATTGTGGCAAAAACGGCATGCGGTGCATTTTTTATGTCCACACCTACAGTAGCCTCCATTGTTCAACCAAGAGCACCGTGAGGTAGAGGTAGGACTAAAAAAACTGGGAGACAGTAAAGATCCCAAAGTGGGAGCTTTTCTTGAAACAAATCGAATACCCGTGTCTAGCATGCTTTGTAATTCTTCCGATACCCGCAAAACTGGCAGATGCTTCTTGATAATGGAAACAATTTGTTTGAATTGGATACTAAAAGTTACAGTGTTCTCAGTGGGATTTACCTGTTCTCTAGGCTGTCTATTCCTTAAAAGACTGGTTCTATCGCAGGACATGATTCTATTGCGGGCTGCATCCAGATCTGAATCTCTATAGCCTCTTTCTCGTAACCGGACACTTGCTTCCACTAGATATAATTTGAACTGCTCGTCATTCGTGTAATTCCTCCGGAGTCTCATAAACTCGCCATAAGGAATATTCCTAGGTACATGACCTGGATGGCATGAATTTGCCAAAAGAGTGGTGTTTCCTGCTAATGCTTTCCTATAGGGGGAGACTTGCACATTACCTCCATTGATTCCCTGCAAAGTGACATCCAAGAAACTGTCAATCTCACTATGGGAAAAGGTAAAATGCAGATTGATTTTGATTTAGATACTAGACTTCCAAAAGGGCTTAACATTAGACAGGATATTATGTATTATTATTAGTCTTTTCCCACAATATTTGATGTATTTATGTGTGTTCGTTTTATGTTGTTTCATTTTTATTCTACCAGTTACAGTTTTCATAGGTAGAGCCGCAAAACATGACTTGAGTCTTCAGGTATTTAAATGAGCATACGTCATCTGTTACTTCAGCCACGATTAAGAAGCCTTTGCTTCAAAACGCGTCAGCCTCTTTCAAACGCATGTAACATTCTGCTCTTCCTTGCATGGTTTTTTACATATTTTTGTATGTTTTTTACTTTTTGCATCTAATAAAGTTTATTCGAATTTTCAATATCATTGGGTAGTGGATATCGCAGCGGCACTTGGACTCTTTCTGATGTAACGTGCTGAGAAACCCCCAAAAATTCTTTGTAAAGTAAAAAAAATTTACCATTTTTTGTTTGGATTTCATTTTTATGAAGTTCACTGATCGGTATAAATGACATTATCTGTATTTTGCAGGTCTGTACAATTCTAGTGGTGCCAAAGTGTTAGAATTTCTTTATGTTTAAGTACTTAAAAAAAAATAATTACATTTACGTTACAGAGTCATTTTCTAACACCTATAACTTTTATTTTTCCATCTATGAAACTAAGGGCTTGTTTTTTGCAGGCTAAAGAACAGTTTCTATTGGCACCATTTTAGGATACACATCTTTTTGATCAGTTTTTATTCAAATTTTTTGATGAAACGACTAAAGAAAATCACAATTTTGGCATTTTTATTTTCTATGGTATTCTAAAAGGATCGCAGTAGCCCAATGCAATAATAAAAAAAGTAATACAAAAAATAAGGACAACCCCTTTAATACGTTGTTAAGCCTCCTTTTATACATCCCCATCTGTTGCACTGATCTTTATATTAAGAAGCACAAATCTTACTTGGCTCTCGACTTTGATGATCTGTTGCACAACGGTCACTTGCCTGTTTGACTCTACAAGTCTAAGAGTATGTTCACATCGCGTTTTTCAATCCAAAAAACAGATTGAAAAACGCTGCAGAAAACATATCCAAACACATACCCAAAGTGTGGTGTGTGTCTGGATGTGTTTTCAGTGCAGCATAACGCACCCTATAGTTTTAAATAGGGCGTCTGCTGCATAAAAAGGATCAAGAATTGACATGTCAGTTCTTTGATCGGATCAGTTTCACGCATCTGAGACGCATGTAAAAAATGTATCATCTGAACGACGTGTGTTATACATTTTTTTCAATGTAAGGGTATATTCACACAGCGTGTTGGATCCGTGATTCATACCCTAAAAAGACCCAAACACACATCAATGTACAGTGTGATTTACATTGCTTTCAATGTAAAACACGCATCGTGTTCAGACAAGTGATTGTCGATGCCTCTTTCTGATGCGTCTTTTGGATCCATTCAAAGAATTGTCATGTCAATTCTTGATCCGAAAGATGCAGTAGACGCCCAATTTAAACGGTATGTTCACACGTTGTACTGCGGGCGCATACAGAACGCGCCGCAGTACATCGTGTGTTTCGGAAGCTCACGCTGATACATTACTCGTGGCGCGTATTCGTTGCGAATAAAGGACGTCACTTATCTCCCTGCGCGTACAATACGATCGTATTGTACGCGCAGGGGGACGAGGCGTAATCCATAGTTCTTTATGAGAACTATGGATTACCGTAATTATGGGGCGCATTTCCCCATGTATTAAGCGCAGTACGCAGCGAAATAAGCCGTGTGAACATACCCAAAAGAATAGGGTGCGTTCCTGCTGCAGTCAAAACACATCCAAACACGCACCAGCATGACAGATGTGTGTGGGATGCGTTTTGGATGCAACTGACACACCGCTTTTGAATACATTTTTCAGATCCAAAAACAGATCCAACACTTAACGTGAACATACCTAAAGGCACACTGAACATTGCTGAATATGTTTTGGGGTCCGTTGTTTGGTATGTAAAACGTACCCAAAAACATTCAAAAACA
Source organism: Phyllomedusa bahiana (assembly GCA_025379985.1). Classification (NCBI taxonomy): domain Eukaryota; kingdom Metazoa; phylum Chordata; class Amphibia; order Anura; family Hylidae; genus Phyllomedusa; species Phyllomedusa bahiana. The sequence continues at coordinate 44,787 of JAODAL010002219.1, read as the reverse complement.
GCGTGTGAACTTACCCTAACAACCTTCTCTTAAGTCAAACATACAATAGCAGACTCTGAGGGATATTTATTAAGACCAACACTTCATATGCCAGTCTAAGGGTGGATTCACACATAGGGCCACATGTATGAATCCGTTTAGGTCTAAAACTCACTCTTTTGCCCATAGGTTACTATGGGCAAAAAAATAGATTTTTGTACTTACCGTAAAATCCCTTTCTCGTCCAATTCATTGGGGGACAGCACCTTGGGTATAGGCCGCTGCCTTCAGAGGCAGACACTAGGCGGACCAAACGCGTCGGGCCCGCCCAGTGGACTATATCCCTCCTGCTGATGCCAGGCTGATCAGTTGGTACAAAAGCCATGGCCGAGAGAAAGGACAAAAGAGACACACCGACCCCTGAAAACAAGACTATGAGGGTGGGACCTGTGTCCCCCCAATGAATAGGACGAGAAAGGGATTTTACGGTAAGTACAAAAATCCATTTTTCTCGCCAATCATTCATTGGGGGACACAGCACCTTGGGATGTCCAACAGCTGTCCCAGAGGGTGGGAAAAAAACAACTAAAAGGAAAACAATTGCTCAGCAGTGATACACCCTAAGCAACTGCTGCCTGAAGTACCTTACAGCCGAGGCTTGCATCAGCCGAGGGCAAGGTATGTATCTGAAAGAACTTAGAAAAAGTATGGACCGAAGCCCAGGTGGCCGCTTTGCACACCTGCAACGGTGACGCCTGATGCCGAACCGCCGAGGAGGCGCCAACCGCCCGTGTGGAGTGAGCAGTAACCGGAAACGGAAGGGACTCACCCTTCGAGCGATAGGCTTCCGAAATCACAGACCGGATCCAGCTGGCAATGGTGGCCTTAGAGGCCGCCAGGCCCCTGCGCGGCCCGCCCGGAACAACAAAGAGAGCTTCCAAGCGCCTAAAGGACTGGGTGACAGAGGGTAGATGCGAGCAGCCCTGACCATGTCCAAACAATGCAACGCCCACTCTCGTGGATGAGAGGGCGAAGGGCAGAAAGAGGGCAGAACTATGTCCTCATTAATGTGAAACAAAGACACCACCTTAGGGAGAAATGAAGGAACCAGACGCAAAACAACCTTGTCCCTATGCAAAATCACAAAAGGAGATTTGCATGATAAAACCGTCAGTTCAGGCATTCGGCGGATGGAAGCAATGGCCACCAAAAATGGCACCTTCACAGAAAGCAAACGTAGGGAGATCTCCCGTAGTGGCTCAAAAGGTGAAGACTGCATGGCCTTCAACACAAGATTCAAGTCCCACGGTTCTATAGGCCTACGAACCGGAGGGACCGAATGCGCGACCCCCTGCAAAAAAGTTTTAACCTGCGCTCAGGAGGCTAGCTTTCGCTGAAACAAAACTGAGAGGGCAGATTTCTGACCCTTCAGGGAAGACAGGCTGAGTCCGAGCTCCAGCGGTGAAAAACTTCCGGAAGAAGCGCCCACTCCGGGGTCGATTGTTGTCCGACTGAGGTGGTCGGTCAACTCGTTTTCTACCCCTGGGATGAAAACCGATTGTTCTGCCCAGCGAAGAATCCTCGCGGTTTCCTGAAAAAACCGCCCAACTTCTGGTGCCGCCCTGGTGATTTAGATAGGCGACTGCCGTGGCATTGTCGGACAGAAACCGAACTGGGTGCCCCAGAATCGTCGGGGCCCAGTGAAGGAATGCCAAAAAAATGGCCCGGAGCTCCAGAGCATTGATCTGGAGACCGTATTCGCTGAGAGTCCAGCGGCCCTGGGTCGTCCAGGAGCAGAAGGCGGCGCCCCACCCTGATGCACTGGCATCCGTGGTGAAGACCAGCCACTGCGGGGGCAGGAACGACTTCCCCTGATGCAACGCAGGGGAACTTAGCCACCAACCCAGATCCTGCCCCATCCTGGGAGGGGCCCGGACCCGTTTGGGCCCGCCCCCGGGACGGCACAGGCTCAGGAAAGGGCGCGGCCTAGTTGCGGGTGGGGGGGGGGCTAAATTTAAACGCGCGGCCATCGCAACGCCGCGGAAGCGGGTAAGGAGCACCTGCAGCCCCTGGGAGGACCATCCCATCCTCCAGCAGCCGATGCCAAGCTACCACGCACGGCGATAACGCCGCGATACCGCACAGTTGCCAAAATGGCGGCGCAGCAAGCCAAACCTGCCCTGCTGCCTAGCGCCAGCAATAGTAAGGCGGGGGAATGTGCCCCCACCTCTGAAACGCCAGCACACTGGTGCAAAACGCCGCTGGGGCCAAAAGCTTAACCAGACAATGACGCAGCGGGCTAACAAGCCCACTGCCCAGTGTCAACTCCGGCTAAGCTGGGGAAACGCGCTCCCCCCCCCTGGGAAGAACCCCAATACCGGGGAAAAAGGGCAACGCTGGGGGAGGCCGCAGTAAAACGTAATTTCTGCGGCCACCCAACTGCATAAAAGGAAAAAAAAAACCGACCACCCCCAAAACAGAGGAGGTCGGGATACTCACCAATCCGACGTCTTCAGAGGCGTCGCGGCATCACCCCTTCGGTACCATGCACCCGGAGGTGAGGCTACCGGAATCCGTAAAAGGCAGTGGAGGCGGCAGGTGGGGACGGGTGAGCAGTGGGGAGGAAGACCAGCCAGCTAAAGAACTGACTGGGTTCCTGACGCCCTCAGGGGGACAGCGTCACAGTACAACTACGCGTTGACGGCCCCCCTGAGAGGTGAGAGCCAGGGGCTCAATCACCTTCCAATGGGTGAGAGCCGTGCGCTCAATCACCTTCCCAGGCGAGAGCCGGGTGCTCAATCGCCTTCCTGCAAAGGAAAGAAAAATAAACTCTGCAGAGCAGCGTCTGCCTCCTACAGACATTAGGCTGATCAGCCTGGCATCAGCAGGAGGAATATAGTCCACTGGGGCGGGCCCGACGCATTTGGTCCGCCTCCAAAGGCAGCGGCCTATACCCAGGGTGCTGTGTCCCCCAATGAATGATTGCCGAGAAAAAATAGTTTTAGACCTAAACAGGTTCATACATGTGGCCCATTGTGTTTTTGCATAACTTTAAAAACTAAAAAAAAAATTTTGGGCAAAAACTGCAGTAGTCAGATGCTAGCTGAAAGTCAATATGCAGATAAGAAATGCTCTATGCTACTTATGTCTTTGTAGGGTTTTTTAAAACCTTGGGCCGGATTTTATTTGTTTAGCTATAGTTTTTCAAATTGCAGCTTTTTTCCGGAAGTTTATGGCATTTTTCTCCCTAATGACCTCCAGTTTTTTCCTTTTTGTACCAAAAAGTGCATGTGTTGTGTGTGTGTTTTGTATGCAAACCAAAAAAAAACACATTTTTTTTCGGATACAGCACCGATAAAATATAAAGAAAATAATCAAGGTGTGCAAGCGTAGAAGTAAAGACCTCAATCCTCCACAGTACAAGTGCTTGAAATGGCAGAGTGGAGGAGTTAAAACGTAGCATGTACTGATTTGGGTGACTGAATTGTCCTTTTTTAATTTTTGGTGGTGCAGCTTTTTTGTATTTGTTTTTTATACAGTTTTTCACATTTCAAATCTTGTAATGGATCACAATTTGTTTGTAATGTAAAATAGGCACCAAGAAAAAAAATGCAACACCAAAAGTATCAATACACACTTTAAAAATAAATAAATAAAAAAAAATGCTACAAAACAGCTTGAAAAAAAAAAACCGCATGAAATATAAAAGTATGTTGCTTTTGAAGCACTTTTTGAAACATCATGTGACTACAGCTCCTATCCTCCACTGCTTCACATCAACCCCAGGAAGGGACGCAATGGATGTTTTTACTAATCAGATACCCCTTGGTCCTCTTTCTATGGTGGGCACTTTGTATGGTACGAAGACCAAATTTCTGTTCGAGCTTTAGTCTATATACCAGCTAGGTTTGATTTTTATGATAACTGTCCCCATTCTTCTATTAATTATATGATATCATGATTTGCACTTGGATCATTGCAAATTGATAAGTTACACTAAGTGAATTATGCATTACTAGGTGGAATTCTAGGGGTGCTGCTGCACTGCAGTCAATCTTCCTTTATTACCTGCAAGCTCCATTCAATTTCCTAAACGGTTTAGAAAGGTGCTAAAGGGGTGTAGTCAATTATTGTGTTCCAGGGTATGTTTCACAAGCTGTGTTGGATCCGTTTTGGACCAAAAAACGTATCCAAAACTGCTGCATAAATCACATCCAACACCCGTGTGCGTGTTTGGCTGCATTTTGCTTGCAGCAGGATCGCAACCTATAGTTTTAATTAGGACGTCTGCTGTGTCTTTCGGATCAAGAACTGACATGACAATTCTTTGAATGGATCCGAAAGACGAATCAGAAAGACGCAAGTAAACACAAATTGGCAATCAGATGTCTGAACGCTGATGCGTGTTTTACATTGAAAGCAATGTAAATCACACTGCACATTGTTAGATGCGTGTTTGGGTCAGTTTAGGATCCGAAACAAGGATCTAAACACGCATCTAAAAACGGATCCAACACGCTGTGTGAATATTACCCTTAGGCTATGTTCACAGGGCTAATTGTAGGGTGTACAGTACGCCCCGCAATTATGCCGGGTGTTTGGGAGCTCGCACGTACTCCCGCTGGCCCCATAGACCATGCGCCGTGAATAAGCGACATGTCAATTATCTCCCCGCGCCTACAATACGATCATATTATATACGCGAGGAGAGGAGGGCGTAATCCATAGTTCTCTATGAGAACTGTGGACTACCGTAATGATTGGGGCACATTTCGCTCATATTAGAACACAGTACGCTCTCAATATGTGACGAAATGCGCCCCAAAATAAGCCATGTGAACACTTCTATCAGAACGAAGTATTTTTGTTAAAACCATTCCTCCTGGAGAAATTTTTTTTTTTTTTTGGCAGTCCTAATTAAAAAGTATATATAAAATATTGTTCTTTTATAGCTGTGATAGTGAAGAGATAAAACTTCTGAATGGCAGGGCAGCCTAATCTCACTTTACTGCAGCTTCTCTGTATGAAGTCTCATTACAAATAGTACTAAATGACATAATGATCACTCTATTGACCTCTGGAGAGGCCTAAAGATTAGACTAGACCACAAGGACAATTACAAGAGCAGTACATGAAAGATAATATGTTAATCTTTTTCTGCACTGGTAGAATTTTAAGCTTTCATCACACTTATCAGGTCTTGCTGATAACACTTCCACCTCTTTGGTCATAGCCAGCTCTGAAGTGATCCATCAAGCATCCTGACTTCTGTGCTATCAGAACTCACAGAGGCACAAGCCAGAAAGTTTAAAAATTTTGATAAAAAAAAACAAAAAAACATAAGTCACGTATTTCTTGTCAATACAAACACAATAATAGATTGCTCCCCTGCAGCACCTTTCAAAACAAATTAGGATATTGCAAGTAGCTTGCAGGTAATGAAGGCAGGTTCACTGCAGTTCTGCAGCATAAAAAAAGCACCAAATATGTGACTAAATCGCACCGTGTGAGAGCAGCCGCCTAATACACTACTTAAACCAGTGATATTGATAAAATCACTACTTGAGCACGGCTCTATGAGGGAGCTGAAATGTCGCTGCCATTGTAATACAAAACCAATTGTTTGGAAAAATATGTGAAGCAGTGATTTATTAGAGTGCTGCCATACATGTATATATGTACATATTCACAAACACACACACACTGGGCCTCACTCCTCCAAGCAACTAACTGAAAAACTGTCTTTCTTGCCCATAGCAACCAATCAGAGCTCATAGCAACCAATCAAAGCTCAGCTTTGATTTTTCCAGAGCTGTATAAGCTGAGCTCTGATTGGTTGCCAAGATCTCTGATTGGTTGCTAAGAGCAACCAAGACAGTCTTAGGCCATGTTCACACGGCTAACTGCCGGACGTAATTCAGTCCGTAATTACGCGCCGGAGTGCGCCAATTACGGGCTGAATCTGTCCCAGTAACTACGGTAATCCACAGTTCTCATAGAGAACTATGGATTACGTCTCCTTTCCCTGCTCGGCGAATACGCCGAGGGGGGAGATAATTCACATGTAAATTACCAGCGGCGTGTATACGCCGCTGGTAATGATTTTCTAGGGCCGGCGAGGTGCCGGCCCCTCGCTCCCTCCCCCGGTCACACGGGTTAACTGCGGGACGTAATTACGCCCCGCAGTTAACCCGTGTGAACATAGCCTTACGGTTAAACAGTTTTGATAAATGAGGCCTACTGTGTCCCACTGTATGACATCTGCTTAACATACATGTTATTGTAAGGCCCCGTTCACACGGCTTATTGCCGACGGATTTGTGCGCCGTATTGAGCGCACAAATCCGCCGTGAATACGGGGCGGGACGGGGACGGGGCCGGAGCGCGGCGGGGGCGCTAAATAATGTGCATGTCACTTTCTCCCCCCGCGACGGATTTGCCGAGCGGGGAGGAGCGACGGATTCCACTGTTCTCAATGAGAGCAGTGGATTACCGTAATGACTCCGAGGGGTTTGGCGCCGTATTGAAGCGCAAACCCGGGCGCGGAATACGGCCCCAAATTTCCGTCGGCAAATTAAGCCGTTGTGACGGGGGCCTAAGGGTATGTTCACATGCATATAGCAGAGCATATTGTATGCTCTGCTATACGACGAGTGTTTTAAAAGTACGTGTTGGCCGGCCCCCATGCACTTTCATTTTCCCCAGCCGTAGGCGCAGGGATGAAGGGACATGTCACTTCTTTTTCCTGACGCGCAGTACGCCACCTACCATTTCCTGACTGACCCCGTGCAATGCTATTGCGTGGGTGTCGATTGGTGGTCATGTCAGCCAGGAGCCTAATGAATGCCCCGGGGCTGGACATCCTACTGTCCTTGTCATAGGAGAGCTGTAATGGCACATTGTTCTGCGATATATTAGTATTGCAGAAGAGTGTATAAGTCTTCACGCCCCTTAGAGGTGTAGTAGCATAGGGGGATTGAAATTCCAAGTAAAAAAATTATATATATATATATTAAAAGTTCAAACACCCCCTTTACTCATATTACAAATAAAAAATTTAACATAATTGGTATCGCCACATCTGTAAAAAAAAAACAATCTATAATAAATCTAAAATCCAGCTGCATATGTTTCCGAAGGGGATGTTATTTTTTTGGGTCATTTTCCCTCCCCAAAAATTGGATAAAAAGTCACAGGTATCAAAAAAATGAAAATCACAGTTTAGTCATTAAAAAAACCCAAAAACATACGCCTTTCGATGTGTGCTTCGGTCCGTCTATGGACCCAAGCACGTGTCTAGCAACGTGCAGTGTGTTTTACATTGCTTGCAATGTAAAACACGCATCGGTGCTCAGACGAGTGATCGCCAATGCGTGTTAAATTGCGTCTTTCGTATCTGTTCTAAGAACTAACATGTCAATTCTTGATCCGAAAGACGCAGCAGGAGCCCTATAATAAACTATAGGTATAGGATGTGATCCTGCTGCAGCCAAAATGCAGCCAAACACACACCTGCGTGTTAGATGTGTTTTGGATCCAATTGACACTGCGTTTTTGGATGCGATTTTCAGATCAAAAAACGCTGTGTGAACATACCCTTATAGGTCTGTTTGCAGATAAAGTTATTGGACTCCTAATATAGCGCAGCAAAGCAAATAAAAAAAAAAGTCATCTGGCCCATAGAAAAGAAATCACTTGTCATTTATAATGTAAGGTGACAAATTATTTTTTATCCAATAATTTTCAGCTGTAGCTGAAACTTAACTTTCACAAGAAATGCAGGTGAAAAATCACCTTGAAATTTGTTACACAATTTTTCCAATTACGGCAATACCCTACTGTCACTAAATGGCATTCGTGACTACAAAGACAGACACTGAGCCATATGTACTGGCAGCAACAAAGTCTTTTATTTCAAGCAAGGGAGAGCCCCACAGATTAGGCTTGGTGCACACTAGGTTTTTTAAACAGATCGGATCCGTTAGTTTGGTGACGCAAAGAAAAATGGCGTGCTAAAACAGATTTTGAAAAAAAAATTGTAGCTTTACACCTCTTTACCAATGTACTAGGCCTCCAACTAGAAAAAAAGTGGCACATCCCTGTCCACAGTAATTTCTCCCATGGAGTAACGGTATAGAGTAAACATGGCGTCTCCTGTCAGTCAGTCAGCAGCAGGGTTAGATGACATCTATGAAGGAACTGAATAAGAATAAAGGTGGAATAATTGCTATTAACATGGTTATACCAGAAACTGCTTCACTGTGTGGTTACTTGAAGAACTGCTGTCATGTTAATAAAAACCAAGTAGAAAGAAGGGCAGAGAAGAATTGGTGGCATCTTCTTCACAATGACCGACTTAAGACGCTGCTGGAGCCAGTCCTACTGGAGAAATTCTGCTCCTCAATAACCTACTATTGCCTTGATACCAGGAGGGGTCACACTACCTGTGGTGGTCACATGATTGACACCATGTTTACTTCATGGAAGCCATTACTATTGATGTGGGCTATATTGGATGTGGACTATAATCATTTTTTCTACTGCATTAGTATAATGTAGGTACAGGAGCAGAATTTTTAATACATTCGTTCTACTAAGATTCATATAAAACTTATATTTTTTGTTACTCTCCTGGAACTCAGAGCTAAGCACATAGGATGACAGCAATAATAAAGAAAAGTTGGCTGTCCCATTACGGTGATAGCGTCGCAGCTGCAGACAGATATCATCCTGTAATCTTAGCCAATATGGCAGTGGCACTTTAAAGGAAAGGTTAACACTGGGTTGATGCACTGAACAATGTGACCGACTTTCCTTTAGAGTGTGTCAGGTTGTGCATTTGTATTTTACAGTTTGACATCTATCCTGCGATGGTAAAAAAAAAACAAAAAAAAAAAAACGGGTACAACAGACAAGTGTTGAATAGAAAAATATTTACTGATGCCACATGGTATAAATACAAATCGTCAGATTCTCCGTTCTGCCAGATGCGCTTGACTACACCCTAGTTCTTAATACAAAGTAACGACTCTAGGACGTCAGTGCTTTCCGTGCCATTTCCAGAGCTCCTTCCTGTGTCTCATTTCCACCAATAAAGCCACTGGCATGAACAAAGATACAACCAGGAATGCCACTGACGGAGGAAAGGTCATCTGCTCGAAGCCCACGCCAGTCCTCTGGTAGAGAAAGCCTAGAAGGGAACAAGAACAGGATTACTAATGCTACCCTCCAAACTGGTGTCAACTAGACAAAAGTAAATAATCTTTAGGCTGAATCCCCACTGCATCTGACAAAAAGCGGCTGAAAGTCGGCGCCGAAAACGAGCGGAGAAAAAACCTGTGGAGACAACAGGTTGTTTTTTTATCGTCGTCTATGGGGCTGCCTGAACAAATCATTTTCTGCGGTTTTAAAATCCTAAAATGGCTGAAAATACGATCACATTGCTATGTCGTGGAGACATAGCCTATGTGTCCATATATAACTTTCCTGCCAACACTGGATTTTAAAATAAGTAAAAAGACCATGTTACTCTAGAATAGACCCTTTATCAAAACTGTGTGCACTCTGACACACTAGGAAAACATACAGTCTCCTCTTACAGATGATGTCGAGAGAGAAAAGGCTATCTAAAGACAACTTACTCCCAGCAGCTCACTAAAAACATATAAATGATCGGCTAAGTAGAGCCTCTGACTATATTCACACAGCACCACCACACAAAAATTTATAGTAGATCAAAAATAAGATTTTTCTCAAATACATGCCATAAGCAAATCAGTGGATTTTCCTCAGTATTACAGGGAACCAGGTTTTACTTCACTTTGTCAGGCAGCGGTCACAACCTGGTAAGATTACTTCTGTAGTAGATACCAACTGTGCAAGGGGAGTAGAGAACATAGCTCCTCCTCCATAGCACACATGAATCCATATCATATTACGGGTGAAATGCTTTCATTTCCCCAATTAAACACATTTGAGAAAGTGTTTATATTTTAGTCTTCTATTACTTCATAAGGTTCTCAGGAGCTGATAGATCATCTAAAACTTTTGTGTACAGTACTCTTCAAAAGTATGACTACTTTTAAAAAGTAAAATGCAACGTTAAACAAAACAGAAGTAAAAAATCAAACATTTGGTGTGACCACCTTTTGCAGTCCTGGAATCGATGATCCTGAGGCTCCACAGAGCCTTGATCTCATCATCATCCAGTCTGTCTGGGATTATATGATGAGACAGAAGATCTGTGGTTATTACTCCAAGATGTTTGGAACAACCTCCCTGCAGAGTTCCTTCAAAAACGAAGGACTAGTGTACCTAGAAGAAGGCAAAGGATCACTCCAAATACTAATGTGATTTCTCTTTTGTTCACTGCTAAAAATAAAACTATTAACACTTCTATTTCTGAAAGTGTTTTTACTTTGCAGCATTTTTTCCCCACACCTGAATAGGACTTTTCCACACTTTTCTGCTGCATATTTTGCATCCAAAATGGTGTCAAAATATTTAGTGAAGTACGCAGCAGAAATCTAAGGGTTGGATTTCTGCCATGTAGGTTACCAACAGAAAAAAGTAGGATGTGCACAGACCCTTAAAGGGGTTGTCTCGCTACACTGATTGGGTTTTAATTAAAAGATCTTTAAAAAACAAGCAGCTTTGCAATATATGTTCATTACAAATGTCCTACTGATTTTGAGTTATCCCTGTTAGTAGTAATGCATCAGCTCCTGAAATCCCTATAGCAGCCGACCTGTTGATCTTTATCTCACTGGCTGTCAGGTCTGATGACTCATCTGTTTCTGAATACAGGTCTGAGCACAGAGCCCCTCCACAGAATGCTTCTGTAGTGGAGGGAGGGGGAGGGCTCTGGCTTCTGTGTCTGTGTAGCTGGATTAACCCTGTTGTCCTGCTCCCTCCTGCTCTCTACACAGATTGAGGAGAGCAGAGGTGAGGCTGATCTGTGGTCAGTAGATGTAACAGCAGTGAAGTGTGTTACTATAATCATGATGTGTCTGTGGAACTCTGACTATACTAATAGAACAGATCAGGGGGGCATGTGAACGGTTCATACTCCTCCCTTCTCTTCTGTACTAGTGACACATTGTGATTATAGTAACACTTCACAGCTGCCCTGTGTCTGTTCTGATAGGGTTTGTTTGTTGTTGCTGGAGAGGTGGAGATTTGTATGCTAAAGCAGGGGGTATAGGAACACTTGCATCCCCCCTGCTCTGCTATTAGCAATCACAGCTTCACAGACCTCTGGCTCCACACTCATAGACCAGCCCTCTCCTGTCTCCGTGGAGCTGACAGTGCAGCTGATCTAGGCAGGCACACACAGGGTTAACCCTGGCAGCAAACCCCCTCGCCCTCCCTCTGCTGTATAGAAGTTCTAGAGGAGAGCTGTCTGTGTGCTGAGGGGAGGGGGGAAGATGGAGGAGAAGAGGCAGACAAGAAGCAAGCCCCTAAATTCAAAAATCCTTTGCTGCCAGAAGCATTGAAGTAGGCTGAAAGCTTGTAATGAGACAACTCCTTTAAATTGAGCAAGGCGTCAGATCTACACAATTTACTATACTTTCATACATACTAAAGTGGTAAGTACACTTAGTGCTGTAGTATACCTCTTTGGTGATCTCCCCCTTTACATGCAGGTAAAGAAGCAGGGAAGCAGGTGGAACTGGATATCTGCACAGCCCTCAGATCACAAATGCTTAGATCTCAGGAGATTCCAGGATATTTTTCTACAGTTCTGGTCATGAGAAGTCATTGTTACTAACCGATTCTGAAAAGTGTTGGGACCTGTGGGGACACACTGCACCCTCCACTTTGCGCTCTGATCTGGATAGAGGACGTATTTAATTTGTTTCTCTAGACTTAGCTCCTTCTCCACCTGGAATAAGTGTTCCTTCCAAGGGCATCCACCTTGGGCCAAGACCACCACTTCTCCACTGTCATCCACCTGCAAGACACACAGCAGTTACTATTGCATATTGCTACGGACAAGCAGAATCTATACATGGCCTCAAAGTAAAGCAAGCATGGCTACTAAACCTGGTATCGCTGTCTGATGGCTTCCTCCACTAAAGCACGAGCCGGCAGCCAAGATCGGTGGTAAAAGTCCAAGCGTGACACAAACTCTGTCCCTGTCAATTCCATTGCCTTCCTAAATCCAACCTGTAAAGTACATTTATTTGTGAACAAGTGACAGAAAAAACATTACACAAGAAACACAGACTTACATTGTGAAGCTGCAAAATTTATGGCCTCATACACAAGATACATAGACGCCCAAAATATTCTGCTGTAATTCCCTTTAGGGTGAAGCAATCTCAACCAAAATAATCCGCTCTATACCTTGTATGTGTAATTGATTGGCATAAAACGGAGATCACTCCCAACATCACACATAACGCAGACACATTTTGGCGCCGCACTCCATCTTCCTGAACGTTTCGGCAACACATCAGGGGAAAAAGCAGCAATTTTACGCCTGGAATCAGCGAGAGTGACTTTTTTCTCTAGATCACTCGCTCTAAGTTCTCCTGAATGAGTGACACACTAGACAGCAGTTTTGCCCTTTCTTAAGTTCTCCGACACGTTGAATAAAGTCTCCCGGTATCTTGTACTCTGGGTCTCAGAGGATTCGCGGGAGGCTGCTGCAGACTAATGTTAAACATTGTGATTGCGTCCCCGCAACATATTCAGACAGCCTTTGCCATGAGAAGAGATCAATAATCCCACTGTTTCCAGTTTCCACACCATCTTCTGATTAACACTCTTTGAGGGATGTCACAAACACTGTATTTCTCCCTGAATTCAATGACATTGCTTGAACAAATTGGTGACGAAATAGCTGTGCACCATAAAGCCGCGCTGCTCAATACTGTGCACCACCACCCAGATGAGAAATCAGCAACTGTGTAAAGGAGCGCAGGGGTATGCACCCAGAAGTCACAAGTGGAGGCTAAATGTGGCGTCGGCTGTCCGGCGCCTACGTCAATGCTCCGATGTGGGGGGCATCCGGGCTTGTTTAAGGGCATGTTCACACGGCACGTGCCGCAGTACACTGGGTGACAGCCGGCTCCCATTGACTTTCACACTCCCCGGCGCATAAGTGCAGGGAAGTAGTGACCTATCAATTTATTTTCCCCACCGCATATTGTACACCAAGGAAAACGTCGGGTATTCATAGCTCTCAATAAGAGCTATGAATTACCGTAATTCCAGGACGTATTGCAGCACAATTATGCACCGAACCACGCCGCGCAATTACACCGTGTGAACATACCCGAAGGCTCCATGTACTAAGAGGCACATTGCACAATGGTTCAGACTGCTTCATCCTAGGAAAATTACCACCAAATATTTAGGGGCTCTTTCGCGTAACTGTATATTGCAATGTTTTTGAACTCCCTCAGCTGCATGCATAAAATACTACAAAGTTAGCTACAATTGCTGAGATCTACCAAGACCTGCCTGGTAAATCATCCAAAGCTGTAGAACTATTTTTCCATCTCTCCTAGTCAAAAGATCATGCAACATTATGCTGATAATTACCTGGCAGTGTTCAATCCCCTGCAGCACCACCGCTGGGCAAATAAAGCATAACAGTCCCCAATCAAACCTAGGTGTTGTCTGTGTAATGCAGGAAAAGAACTGGACCCATCCTGCGTTGCTAATTACCGACCGGTATCTAACCTTCCCTTCATCTCTAAACTCCTGGAACGCTTGGTCTACTCTCGCCTAATCCGCTATCTCTCTACAACCTCTCTCGACCCTCTACAATCAGGTTTCCGCTCTTTACACTCCACAGAAAACTGCTCTATTAAAGTCTCTAACGATCTCCACACTGCTAAATCTCAGGGTAAATACTTGTTGTCGATTCTGCTGGATCTCTCGCAGCATTTGACACTGTTTATCACCAAATTTTCCCAGCATGCTCCCCCCATCGCCTCCAGGACACCGCTCTTACTTGGTTTTTCTTCCTACTTCCTGACCGCTCCTTCAGTGCTCATTTGCAGTTCTACTTCTTCTCCTCTCCCTCTTCTTTGGGGGCTCCTGAGGGGTCAGTTCTTGGGCCACTCCTCTTCTCAATCTATACAGCCCCCATTGGCCAAACCCTCAGTAGATTTTGGGTTCCATACCATCTCTATGCTGATGACACCCAATTACACACCTCTTCCCCGACATCACTCCTCCCCTCTACAAAACACCATTGAATGTATCCGCGTCTCTGACATCAGTCCTCTCTCTAACTCCAACAAACCTCACAAAACGAACTCTGTTCCCCCCCCCCCCATCTACTACCAACCCCATCTCTATTTTCTCTCGTGTGTTAGCACACCATAACTCCTAGGCAGGCCCGATGTCTTGGGTTATTCTAAGACTCTGATCGGAATCATTTATCATCCCGTCCATATACCAATCCCTTGCCCCCCTTCACCTGCACTCAAGAACGAACACCAGAATCTGTCCTTTTCTCACTATCGAAACTATCAAACCTCATGCTCTTATTCTTTCTCGCTTATTCTGTAACTCCCTCTCATCGGTCTCCACATCGCAAACTCTCCCCCTCCAATCTGTTTGAATCAGCTAAGGCTGTTTTCTCTCCAGCCGCTATACTGATGCCATCTACCTGTGTCATCAACTGCACTGGTTGCCCATCCAGTCACAGAATGACAGCTAACTAATCACTTCACCATAAAGTCTCTCCACAGCGCTTTTAAACCCCATTGACATCTCCTCCTCATCTCTGTCTACCACCCTGACCGCCCTCTCCGTCCAGCTACGAAACAACTACAACCACAATCATCCGAACTCCCATGCCCGCTTAAAGATTTTGCACGTGCGCACCCATCCTGAACATCCTACCACGTACCATCATGGCACAATCCCAGCCTTCGCTTTAAGAGTGTCCTGAAATACATCTTCTGAGTAAGGACCTACCATGATCCTAATGCTAGCCCCCACCATCATCAACACATTCTGTCACTCCCACACTAGGCACCACAGCACTTACTGTAAGATCACTGTCAAGTGGCAGTTTTCACCAATTTTTATGATAAACTCCCCAATTTATGAAACAAGGCAACCATTGAAACATTAGCACTTCTCCCCCTTTGTTTCCCACACACCCCAAGATTGTAAGCTCTCACGATGCAGTCCTACAGCCTTGTGTCTCATCTGTAATAGCATTCACTGTGTAATGTCTGTCTTTGTCTGTAATTAACCCTCTACATTGTAAAGTGCTGCGTTTTGCGCATAAAATAAAGATTATATTAATAAAGTAACAGTCGCCGAGCGAGACACACTCTTATAACTCTCTCCACTATATAAGAGAGGAGTGACCTGAACAAAGGAACCCCATTAAAAATCTTCAGGTTATAGAGAATGTAACTCTGACTGGAAACCCTTTAAGCATGTGTGGCCTCCCAGTTCCTCATTGATCAACACAATGAAGGGATGAATCCACTGAATAGGGACCAAAATAATCCTAAATGTTCCATATTCTGCACTGGAACGTAGTAGAGGTGGCCCCATGATTACTTACAGTGCTCCTGATCAGATGTTTTAGTAATCTAAGTTGGTGCCTACAAGCTGGCATAGTAGGGAAAGAAATAAAAACCTTTCTAAATCACGAATACAAAAAAACTACACAGACACCGATCCCCATGATCTTATTAGAGAAACAGAGTAGTGATCCAGACACACAAATGCCTGGGTACACAGCAAATTAACACATGACACAAATATGCAGAAGAACAGATACTGAACCCACTCATCACAATGAAAAACACAATGGACCACTGTCTAGGACTAAAACTCACTTTGTTGCCCATAGCAATCCGAGCGCCCCTCATTTTTCCAGAGCACGATATGAAATGAGAGGGGAGCTCGGATTGGTTGCTGTGGGCAACAAAGTGAGACCGATATCACAAGCATTAAAGGGTAACAACAACATCTATTACATAGTCTTTTGAATATGCTTGATGTATTTATTTATGGATTATACATTTATCTTGTAGGGTATTCCTTCTTGGGTCTTGTTCTTTTTCATGGGCAAACTCCTAAAAGAATAGGGAAGGAAGGGGGGTAAGTCAGCCTCTATTATTTGAGGCCACCTCCCCATTATATATTGCGGACCGCAGTCTATAAGGTACAGAAAATACCCTTTGAATTGTATCCATGTTTTCTATTAATGAACATGTCTGCTTTTCTATATATTTGCATTCTTGATCTCAGACAGGTACGTCAAAATACACGTTTAATCATACCACTGAATTCATGTCTTGCCTCACTTGAGTAAAAAACTGTATTAGTGTTCGTAATTTAGACATCATATATTACGAATTTGCAATTGTCTTGTTCCTCTATAAACTTCCCCTTTTGAAATTGTCCCTTGAGGAGATCTATTGTTATGTATATAGGGGGGATCGAAACATGTTGGGACGTCTGTTTAGTCTTTAGTCTAGAGGAATTTTTTTCATGTTTTCATACACAGGGTGAGGTTCCGGACAGGGCCGCCCTTATTGGGGCGATTTCTCCGTGTTAGTAAGTTAGGGTGAGCTATAGTGTTTTTTTGTCCTGGTCTCTGACCTTTTTGTGATAAGTAGTGTTGTCCTTTCAGTGTTTATTTTTTAACTTTATTGCTATTGATAAAAGTTATATTTTAAGGTTCTTCCTTTTCTAGTATAAGTAAATTAACCAGGAAGTCTTTTTTGGCATCATTTTCCCATTATTTGGTTTTTTTTGTTTGGGTTGCAGGGGCAACAGGACCACTTACTGTTAGACATTTTTTGATAAATAGCACAAAAACACCACATACAACTACAATAACAAGGCCTTAAAGGGGGTATCTCTTTTTAGACCCCAATGCTAAACAAAAATGCCATAAAGTGCAGCAGAGAAGGGGGCCGATCACAGTAACAGGCGAAGAGCGCCTACATTTTTTTTTTCGGGCCCAAAAATAATGGGATAAGGCTATTTTCATAGGGCTTTTTCCCGACAAAATTGAAGGGACGGATTTCGCCCCCAATTACGTCGGCTGCCGTAAGCGGGGTGGGGGGGGGGCCCGGCAGCTCCCCGGGCCCCATAGACATCATTTTTGGGCGCGACGCCCAAAAAAATAATTGACATGACTTTTCTCCCCGCCCCGTATTTCGCGAGCAGGGAGAGGAAGGGAATCCATATTTTTCTCTATGAAACTGGAATTACCGTAATGACAGAGAAAAAATTTCAGCCGTACGCAGCGCAAAAAAGGGCGCGCAACGGCTGAAATCAGTCCCCAAATCACCCGGGAACAGCCCTTAAGTAAAGAAAAGCCCGCTTTGTTAAGTCCTAATCCTTTGTCTGCCTAAAGGGGGATGTTAAAGGGTTGTCTCACTACGAAGATTATAGTTAAAATTGGGGGCCAAAAATCTAAGGGTTACTCCTGTTTCTATTGGCAAATGCTACGTTTAGAGAACGGGGTGGTTTACAGTGCTTAGCAACGGTGTTTGTTTTCTGGTCAGGGAAACATTCCCTTTCCGCCCCTCGTGCACATGCAAAGGAAAGGCAGTAAAAGGAGGGGAGGGGTTTGTGTATTGGGGGGCATGGAGAGAAGCATGAGAACATCAGGGGGGTTTGTGTATTGGGAGCGACATTAGGATAAAGGGATAAGAGCGGGGGGGGTTATAGGCACCACAGGGATGGGGGAGAGGCAGTGAAGGGAACAATACAACAACCCCCCCCTGCAGCCCTCACGCTTCCCTCCTTGCCTCCAATACACACATCCCTGCCCCCCCTCTTCACCCCTTTTCCCTTTTGCTTGCACCCGGGCAGGCCCAAAATGCTTCCTGACCATAAAAAAAAACCCCTTTTGCAAAGCACAGAAAACCCGGGGTCTCTAAAACCGAGCACTTTGCCAATATTTAACCAAGGACGTACACCTTAATATTGGTCCCCACATTTTCAACTATGATCTTCGTAGTGAGACAACCCCTTTAAGCAGGATGTTAAATACTAATGTATATGTAATGTAAACGGTAAACTTCCCCCTTTGCTGACATGTACAGTTGACTGTGTCTATACCATCTAGTCTAGTGTCTTAAAGGGGCTGTCCACCTCAAACGATTTTCCGGTCTCTGGTTCCGGTGCACGTCTCTGCCGACATTGGGTCACTTCCAAACAGGGATCTCACAGTTGCGGCCGCTGACAGGCTGCGGATGTCACGTGTCTCATTTACACCACTGTTTGGAAGTGAACACTCTGAGTGATGTAAGCAGAAGCATGTGACTGCTGTGTCCCAGCTCGCCCTCCCCGTTCAGAAGTGACGCAATGTCAACAAAAGACAGAAAACAGGCGCGGAAAGGGAATAAACTTTTTTTTAAAATTTTTTCTAGGAGTTTCATCTAGACATCTAGGGCATCTAGACACATCTATCCTTCAGTATATTTGACAAAAGCTGGACTGTACTTGAATCGAATATGGTTAAGTTACTTTTGGACATGATGTGAGGAGAACCAAAATGCAGGAGGGCCAAGAATGACCTTCAACATAGCATCTCCAAAACAGAGACATGAACAAAAATCAACGTCAGATCAATTTGTCCTGTAACATTTACATCATTTATGAAGAATACAATACATTCCGGCTTTTATAAGAAACCCTCCTGAATCCGTCTGCTATAGCCTGAACAAGAATTGTCAGAAATGTTTTATTTACACTGGAGTAAGGTCAGGAGCGGACTTGTTCGAGAAATAGGTGGGGGTGTTATCGGTGGCACCAGCACCTACCAGACACTTCGGATATGTTCACACGCCGTTTTGGATCCAATTTTGGATCCGAAAATTGCATCCAAAAGTGCTGCATCAATCGGATCCAAAACGCATCCAACACGCAGGTGAGTTTTGGCTGCAGCAGGATCGCACCCTATAGTTTTAAATAGTCCGTCTGCTGCGTGTTTCAGATCAAGAATTGACATGACAATACTTTGACCGGATATGTAAGACTCATCAGAAATACGCAAGTAAAATGCATCGGTGATCACTCGTCTGTATGCCGATGCGTGTTTTACATTGAAGGCAATGTAAATCACACTGCACATTGTTAGATACGTGTTTGGGTCCGTTTAGGGTCCGAAACATGGATCCAAGCATGCATCTATAAACGGATCCAAAAAACACTCCAGTTCACAGCACGATGGCCGAACTAAACTGGACCCAGAAGCTAGCAACTCTGGCTTTTAAGCTAACTGGGGAAAAAAATCACAGGTGCAGCTAATTGCTTGAGCAAGATGAAAAACTGCACACCAACTTAACACCTAGTCACATAAACGGATCCAAAAACAGATCCAACACGCCGTGTGAACATACCCTTACAGAACATCAAGGATTTGCCACAAGTGTCCGAGATGGAAACAATTTACTCAATTTACCAAGGGAACCCATCTAAACAACCCCATGGCAGAGTCATTACTTCTGTATCCTGATCGGGTTCATTCCAGCGTGGGTTGAGATGTCCAACTCGGGAGCTCAGGGTGGTGGTGATGTTGTATCTCTGCTCCCCATCAAACTGTGACACGCCATTGTCTATGGCATCAATTTCTTCCAAAAAATTCTCATACATCTAGAAAATAGGAAAATCATAGGTTACAGGTTTACCTAACACATCCAAGTCATGACTTCTTTAAAGGGGTTGTCTCACTACAAGGATTGCTTTTATGTTAAAGATCTTGCAAAAACAAGTCACTTTGCAATATGTGTCCATTAACAATGTCCTACCTATTTCTAGATATCCCCTCTTGTATG
The DNA here is from genome assembly GCA_025379985.1 of Phyllomedusa bahiana. Lineage (NCBI taxonomy): Eukaryota > Metazoa > Chordata > Amphibia > Anura > Hylidae > Phyllomedusa > Phyllomedusa bahiana. The sequence continues at coordinate 25,027 of JAODAL010002219.1, read as the reverse complement.
GGCTGCATCAGCTCATCAGGTTGCTATAGCTACAGACCTGTTCAATCTTTCATGATAGTCTGCCAGCACTGGTTGCTATAGCTACAGACCTGTTCAATCTATCATTATAGGCTGCCATCACTGTTTGCTATAGCTACAGACCTGGCTTCTACTGCAGCCTAGTAGAAGCCAGTAAACACGCCCCTGAATTCAAAGTGAAACCAAGAAAACAGGACTGAGGTGAGATGAATCAATGTAATGAGACAACTCCTTTAAGGTGTCCAGATCTCCCATCTATGACCAAACGCTTGTCTTGGACATGGACATTGGTCCAGGTTTACACATAAAACGATAATTATAGGTTAAAAGAAACCACATAAAATCAACTGAATAAAAGATATGCAAGTCCCAAAGCTATTCTAGTGCCACTTGCCTTGTCATATAAGATGGGTATAATAGGGTCTTCTTCATCCGTTCCCAGAAGTGTAGCAAGTATCTGTGTGCCAAAGTGGGCATATACCAGGCCAGCACTGCTTAGCTTAGTAACCCACGGCTTGTCAGGGTATAGGCTCTGCATGGTTTCACAGAAAGATCTGCAAAAGGGAGAAAAATAAACTTCAAAAAGATCCAAAGACATATGAAAATAGATCATACGAGTCAAATACAAGGCCCGCACTTAATTTTATGTAGCCCATGAGTGCTTAGACACATTGAGCAGGGATGGACAATATCCAAACCTCCACTTTCCCTGGATGATGCAGCCAATGCTTGGCAGGGGCGCCAGTACAAGAAGTGGGCGCCATCTTGGATTCAGAGCTCCAGCACGCACTTCCACATCACTATGTTCAGCAACTCACTGGCGGTGGCTTGGACAGTCCTACCCTAGTCACTCTCCAACAGGGCACCCAGAATACAGACACGGCGCTTGGTGAAAATGAGTTTGACACCCCCGCTACTCAACCACCCAATCTATGTACACATAAATACACACAGATATCTGTGGCTTCACCTCTGATGATGGTCATAACGGTTCCGGGAAGGATCATATTCTCCACCTACATCGACGACAACATCACATTGGGATAAAAGCTGCGGGTCTCGGGTTCTTACAATATCTGCATCCTAATAAGAGACAGAAAACCCAAACTACATTATATAATCGGGCACATTTCACACTACCATTCACTTAAAGAGGTTTTACCAGGAGGTAAAATCCCCTGCAGGGGTTGCTCACCACCAGCTGCGATACGACCGAGCACGAGAACGTGTAGGGTGGCACTTATGGCTGTTCTCTCCATTCACTTCTATAGGAGCGCCTCATTTTCATGCACGCAGCTAGCTGTGAGAAACAGTGCAGGGAATTGTACCTTGTGGCAAACCCCCTTTAAGGTTGGATTCACATAACAAAAAAACAAAAAAAAGGAACCGCAACGTAGGCGCAGCCCATGGACATTAATGAAACAAACACAATCCTATTTGGACTACATTCCTCTTTTTGTCAGCACATTATGCTTTTCAGCCAGGACACAAAAGTATGGTAGACCACAGAAAGTGTGTACCGCCGGCAAGGACGACTACAGTCGTTCTTTTAATGTCTATAAGCGAACTGCCACATTTTTATGATTATTTTTTTAACCCTTTAATCCCTCCAAAGAAAAAAAAAAAAAATATGACTTCATTTTTTCCCTCTCCGCCTTCCAAAAGCCATAACATTTTTATTTTTCCACCTACATAGACATATGAGGGCTTTTATTTTGTGGGACAAGATGTACTTTCTAATGATGTTATTCATATTACCATAGAATATACTGGGGAACGGTAAAAAAATTCTAAGTGGGGCAAAATGTGAAACAACATGTACTTGCGCCACGTTTGTGGGAGTTTTGTTTTTGCGGTATTCAATTTTTGGTAAAAATTGTGTATCTGTATTCTACAGGTTGATACGCATCTCCCAATACCAAATGTACAATTTCCGTTATGTTTTGGTACCATAAATAAATTCCAAACATTTTCTACTTTTGAAATTTGCGCCGCGGCGCCATCTTCTGCGACCAATAACTTTTTTGTACTAACACCTACGGATGTCAGTGAAGGTGGTTTTTTTGCGGGCTGAAGTGCACTTTTTATTGCTAGCAGTTTAGAATGCGACTTTTTTGATCACTTTAATAGGACACGAAATTACCCCCTCCCTCCCCCCCAAACTAATAAAATAAATAAAAAAAAAAAAAAAAAAAAAAAAAAAAAAAAAAAAAAATCGCAATTTTGGCATTTGGAAATTTTTTTCTTCTACGGTGTTCAGCGTACGGGATTAATAATGTTATATTTTAATAGATCGGACTTTTTCGGACACGAACGTTTAATATTTTTCTATTTTTTTTTATACTTTAAAACTTTTTTTTTTTAAACTTTAACTCCGTGTCCCCCTAGGGCGCTTCACCACTAGGGGTGCGATCATTTATACAGCCTAACGCATTGCATAGACAATGCATCAGAGTGTACAAAGATGGCGATTTCCCCACTTCCTGCCTGGGGCCGGACGTGGGGCAATCGGAAACATGGCAGTGATGGAAGCCTTCACACGGCTTTCAGCTGCCATGTTAACCAATCGGGAGCTGCGGGCATCCCGATCGGAGCGGGGAACGGTGCGTAGCACCGTTTCCCATTCATTTAGATGCCGCGGCCATCTTTGCCGCAGCCTCTTAGGGGTTAAACAGTGCGGGAGGCAGCACCGCCCCCCCCCCCCCTTCCCCCTCACACGCTGTAACCGCCGGGTGTTAGCTGCAATAAGCCGCTAACACCTGCCGGCTGTGGGTTGATACCACAAACCACTGCGATCTAGCTGCACAACTCCTTAACGTCACCAGGACATACCCATACGTCCAGGTGGGTTAAGGTGTTAAACACAGAACCCCACAGATCCCTCTGATTTAAGGATTTTCTCACCACACTGTTTGCCTGGCTCACCAGTCTGTCGTCTCAGGCTGTGGGTGGTTCTATAGAGGCAATTAGCATATTCAGCTTCTACCCTGACAAGTATGGGGAAGCTAATCTTCATTCAACAAAAGCTGTGAGCACTGAATAACTTGTTCTTATCTTAAGCAGATGATAATCTTGTTAGAGTTCATTACTTTTTCTCTGGAGCTCAGTCCTGTCCGTGGGGTGACGTCACCCTCTGCTAATCAGATAACAGACGTCCAGCTGGTATCCAGGTTACCATAGCAACCTGTGTGCACCAAAAGGGCCGATAAAATGTCTTCTCATGACTAAAGTAAAATCAACAAAGCATTATATTAGAAAAAGTCTAACGATCCCTTCATGTTGAAAGCTAATCTTTGTAGTAAGAAAAACCCCTTTCACTCCTTAACAACCCTGGATGTATGTATGTCCCAGGGTTGCTAAGGAGCTTTGTAGCGGGATTGCAGTGTGATTAGATGCTAATGATGGATGGGAATTGCAGATAACATCCAGCGATGGTGCCGGCGCCATCCCGCATGGTTTAACCCTTTAGACGTCGTAGAAAACATGGATGCACTGTCTAAATGAATGAGAAAGTTCAAATCCCTCCCCCCCCGTTTTGCCATTTTACAAATAATAAAAAAAAAAAGTTACACATATTTGGTATCGCCGCATTCGAGAAAGCCTGATCTATTAAAATATAACATAAATTATCCCGTACGCTGAACACCGTAGAAGAAAAAAAATTCAAAACATAAAATTGCAGGGGTTTTTTGGGTCATTCCATGTCCTCTAAGAATCGAAATACAATAGATCAAAAAAGTCGCATGTGTTAGAAACTGGTAGCAAAAGAAAGTACACTTTAGCCTGCAAAAAATGCTCCTCACTTAAGTCCTTAGGTGTTAGTACAAAAAAAAGTTATTGGTAGCGGAAAATGGTGCCGCGTGGCAAATATCAAAGATCGAGGTTCTTTGGGTTTTTGGTACCAAAACCTTACAGGTTTGGTATTTCCAGAATCGTATCAACCTGCAGAATACAGTTAACACATCATTTATACCAGAGAGTGAACACCCTATAAAAACAACCCTGCAAACATGGCGCAAGTACATTTTTTTTCACATTGTGTCCCACTTGGGATTTTTTTTGCGGTCTTCCAGTATATTCTATGGTATGAAAAGCCCTCATATTCCTATGTAGATAAAAAAAAAAAAAAAGTTATGGCTCTTGGAAGGCGGGGAGAGAAAAACGAATGTGTCAACCAAATAAAGGTTTTTAAGGGGTTAGTAAATAAAGCGGTGTGAGCCTAGCCTTAAACACTGGTCAGGAGCTGCAGTGACAGTGGTGTCAGATTTTACAGGAGGAGAGCACAGTATGGCGGCAGCAGCAGCAGCTGGGATGGAAGAGAATGCGAATCCTGATGGGAGTACGGTAGCTCAGTGGTTAGTACTGTTGCCCTGCAGCGCTGGGGTCATGGGTTCAAAGCCCACCATGGATTGTTGTAGACGGAACCACAAAGGAGCTCGACGTCCTAGTGGGGGATCAAATCAGTATATTGATTGACACGTGCCAGAGAGCAAGAAACTATATTTACTATTTTGCCATAGGCAAACTTGAACTCTATCAGTTCTCTATCTGTAAAACACTAAAACGTAACTTTTATTATGTATAACTCTTTACCTCTATACATAATAAAAGTTACGTTTTAGTGTTTTATAGATAGAGAACTGATAGAGTTCAAGTTTGCCTATGGCAAAATAGTAAATATAGTGATCAAAAGTCACTCTCTGTTCTCTTGCGAGATTCTCATTTTTTTGGAGACTATTAGAGAGCAAGAAAATCACAGGCCGACAATTCTCAGTCTAATAAGTTCTCTAACTTTTATTACAAAAAACACAAGTTTTTATAGTTGGGCGTAAACAACATTCCATAAGCAACATGTGATATTACATCCACCCTCTTGATTGGCTCTTATCTATATATTTGAATAACACAGCCCACCTTTGTTTGAGAGAAGCAAAATAGTTTAGGCCAGTGGCCATCTTGGTTATGTCTTGGCACAACAGGGTGTGTCTGGACACAGGCACCATCTTGTGGGTGAAATAGACATTTCACCTAATACATTCCATAACAGGATAACACCTGTAAGGAGTTTGTATGTTCTCCCTGTGTTTGCATAGGTTTCCCCCACAATTCAAAATTACGCTGATTAATCTGAAATTTGTACTGTGAACCCCAATGGGGACAGGGAGCAATCCCTGTACAGCGCTACGGAATATGATGGCGCTATATAGATTATTCCCTCTTAACACAACTGCAGGGTGCTATTCACTTGTTATGACCTGATAGGCCTGCCATGTTGCTACAAAGCTTTTTTGTTAAAAAAAAAATCCTCTGGTATTGCTGCACCTTGATGGTACCAATAAAAACTGTGCACGAAAACCCCCCACAAACCCTTGTGCAGCTCAAGTGTTGACATAATACAACATAAAACCCTGAGCTATAGGTCTGTGGTGTAACAGAATGAAGTCACAGTGTGATTTTTACCCCACGTGAGCCATAGAAATTTAAAATAAATCACTTTTTCCCCCAAAAATTTTTTAGATGTTTTATGGCACCTTTAAAAAACACTACTCAAACCACAAAGGCCATTATGGCTATAGGGATAAAACAATAATAAAAATAATAATAATGAAAATGTATGGCTCCCGGAAGCCAGTGTCACCAAAGCACAGGCAGGTGATAAGGAAGGGGTTAAAACTAAAACTGGGGTAAATCAGTAAAACATGCTGGTTATTTCAATAAACTTTATTTACAAGCACTAGAAGAGACAATGTGACAGGTAGACCTGTACGACACATGTAGTGCAGGGAGCACGTCGTGGTACCGCAGCTGCTGCAGCACACGCTTCTCTTACTCTATAGGGCTCCAGCGTCCGCAGCAGGTAGCACGCCAGCGCCTCGTCGCAGTGGAAGGTCCCGTTGTGGGTGCCGATCTTCGGCGCCATGAGTCGTTCCTCCCGCCGGGGCCGCTTTGGGTCTTCAGGCATCAAGAGTGGAGGGAAACCGCCTGCAGAGATGGAGAAGCGGGCGCGGCAGAGCAGATGGAGGGTGCGGGATGGCCGGGCCCACCACACCATGTGGAACCAAATAGACCGGGGAGCGGAAAGGATAAAAGTGCGCACCGGGTGTTTCCGGAAGCCGCTGCTTCCATGGATAGTCAGGGGGTTTGCCCATAGTTCATGAGCGTGGGCTCCTATCCCGGGATGTACCATCTGTGGGAGCGGGAGTGTCTGCTACCTGCAAACATTACCCTCATCATCGTCACACTACGTAAAACCCCTTTAATATATACACAATGGGCCTCATTTATGAAGACTTTCTAAGCGTAAGACTGTCTTTGTTCCCAATAGCAACTAATCAGCTCATAGCAACCAATCAGAGCTCAGCTTTCACTTCTTATACTGCTCTGGCAAAATGAAAGCTGCGCTCTGATTGGTTGCTATGAGCAACAAAGACAGACTTACTGCTTTGCACTTTTTGAGCCCCAATAAGTCCCATTGCTGATACATTTCCAGCACTACTATGTTATTTGTCTTAGCTCAAGTAACAAATACACGTCTATTTCTAAAATCAAAACAACCAACCGTATTTATGCCTATTCCTGGTGACAGCATGATCACATCAGAGGGTTTTTAAAAAACGTAACCGCATAAGATAGAATCATAAGACCAAATTTATATGGAAAAACCTGTCCATGACTTGTTACAAAGCTTCTATATCAAGTGCAAAAAAGTCCTTTATTCCTTCATGCGAATGGGCAACATTTCAGCTCCCTCACCAAACCTTTGTCAAGTTTATATACAAATATATATAACAATGTAGTAAATGCTCTAAATAATAATAATAATCTTTATATAGCGCCAACATATTCCGCAGCACTTTACAATATAGAGGGAATAAGCACAGACAAACCAGACATTACATTATAAAAAAGCTACTGACAAATGAGACACAGGTGTGAGGGCCCTGCTCGCAAGAGCTTACAATCTATTATGGTGTATGGGTGAAACAAAGGGTGACAAGTGCTTGGTTTACAATGGTCCAGCCATGTTACATAAATATGGGGTAGTATACATAAAATGTGGATGAACCTGCCATCCCAACCATACATCTATATACAGATAAGTGCCTGTGGGTGCCAAAGTGCAGGAAGTGACGAATGTGTGACAGAATTTGCTCTAAAGCAGGGAAACAAAGTTACCGTAGGGAGAACATAGCCTTTATTAGGTCTCAATAAAATAAGAAAATCAGTTACGCATAAACATCTAGCTCGCACAGATCTCTTCCAAATACGATACAAAATAGATTGGAAAAATCAGAACAGAAAGATCATGACAAAACGGGGGCTAACACTAACGAGACCCTAAGAAGCTAGCAATACATTAACATGTTACTTGTAAAACCTCTGTATTAGTGCAGTACATGCCGTGATCGGTGGTCTAGTAACACCTCTTGACAGTGCAGTGCAATACTACATATCCTGTACTGCTCTTACATGTATTAGTGAGGTGCATGCAGTGATTGGTGGTCTAGTAGCCCCTCTCTACAGTACAGTGCGGTGCGGTACCACATGTCCTGTTTTGCTCTTACATGTATTAGTGAGGTGCATGCAGTGATTGATGGTCTAGTAGCGCCTCTCTACAGTACAGTGTGGTACTACATGTCCTGTACTGCTCTTACATGTATTAGTGAGGTGCATGCAGTGTGCAAGCAGTGGATTGCGTGCTTTAGTTGGGGTGCCTGATCTCTACCCAAGTACAGTGCGGTACTACATGTCCTGTACTGCTCTTACATGTATTAGTGAGGTGCATGCAGTGATTGGCGTCGAGTAGCACCTCTACAGTATAGTGCGATACTACATGTCCTGTACTGCTCTTACATGTATTAGTGATGTGCATGCAGTGATTGGTGGTCTAGTAGCCCCTCTCTACAGTACAGTTCGGTACTACATGTCCTGTACTGCTCTAATATGGGTCAGGATGAGCAGTTCTTTTGGGCATCAGGTAAAGGTCCATTGTCTGGTACATTGGGTCCTCATTTAATAAAACTGTCTAATGGTGGATGGACGAGGTGGTTTTCTGTGCTTCTCCTGAATATGCTTCATATGTGTAATCCAATTAAGCTGTCACACTTCAACCACCCACCTCTCTGGACCGAATATACTTTCTAACACTTCTCTTTTCCTTTCATATTCAGTCTCTTGCCTTCTAGATTATGTCTGTTGCCAACAATGGACTTGTCTATTGGTTAATTTTATATGCAGGGAAATTTCTCCAAATATGCAAACAGTGTGGTGAGAAAACCCCTTTAAGCTTTTCTTCCCCTTGTTGTGTTGGTCAAAAAACCCTCCAATATGATCGTGATCTGTTCATGAATATAAATGAATCAGGTTGGATAAATAAGACACAATTCTACCATCGCTTTTGTATTTTTTTTTTTTTATTACACAGTTTGCTCTGACCACTTGGAAGCTGCTGTCCATAGTGACCACAGGAACTAGTTAAAAAGATCAAGATCAGAGTTATCTCTGGTTGCAGCCATTTCTGTGGCAGGCTGGCTTTCAATCATAGACCTGCTCTTGCATCTGATGTTGTGTACCTGCACCCTTACCATGCCATACATTTATGGTACTGGTCCCTAGTTAACAAGGGTTTGTCCCAAAGTGAACACTTGTCATCCACGTTGTACTTTAAATTGGAGCCGGGACGCTTTGTGCCGGCCATCACAGAAACATTGTGCAACCAATCTTCAGCCTGTTTTGACAGAAAAAAAAAAAAGAAAAAAAAGCACCATAATTCAATTGGATGATGATTTTCTATTTCGTCTGGTGAAAACATTTTACCAGAATTTGGTTCAGGCCGAAACCAACCTAACCCCAATTTGAAGCACAACAATACTTGTCACCTATCCACTGGATACTCCCACTGATAAGTGTCTGATCGCTGTGAGAACCAGCCCTGGGCCCTCATGTCCATCTTTTGAAGGGAGCAGCAGTTTTGTAGACTTGACAGCCAAATAGAGTGCTTTGCAACCATTGCCATGTTCAGAGAGAAGACCTTTGTTCTCAGGATCAGTGGGAGTTTCAGGGTTCAAACCGCCACCAATCACACAGGCTACCTAACCTGCGGAATAGTGATAAGCATTTAACATTGGAAAACCCCTTAAAATAACAAGAGTTGACCAAGTGGTGTGTCACAGGGACACATCGGATCACGTACACTGGCACTCGGCTGTGTTTCTACCAGTCATGTGGGCAATGCAGGTTGTGTACCTCTGCTCTAAATTAAATTGCTTTATCAAATACTGGGCTGAAGCTAGGTTTTCCATACCATGCACTGTATTAAATATACAGAGAAGATAGAGAGGCGCAACAGTTCATAGGCTACTCACTGTATCCTATATATCCTTCACTTAAATGCAGCAGGATGTGTAGGAAGCTGGCCCTTTGGCACTTTACTGGAGGTTTCAGAAGTCAGACCTATGAATATCAATTAGCCGTCAGCCTGGGTCGTCATAGTGAAATGGACTTAACTCCAATCCCAGCCATTTAACCTTTAAGATACTGCAGTACATAGTCAATGGCATCTTGGTGGTGAACAGAGGTAGGGAGGTTCCCTCTGTCACCCATGGGCACCCTTGCTACGTCACTGATGGCTTCTAGGTCTGCCATATACAGGAGCTAATTAGAGTCTAACAGGCCGTCACCATAATACATAGCAACACAGTAATGTATTATAAAAGCAATCGTGTGCTGTACTGCCATATTGGGACTATATAATGATAAAAAGCAAAAAAAAAAGTTGAACACAAAAATACAGTGATAATAAAAAATACGCATCATAGGTATTGCGGCACCCATAAAAATTCAAGCTATAAGATTGTGTTATTTAAACTAAAAAAAAAAAATACACACCACAAATGCCAGAATCTCCAACCCCCCCATTTAGCTTTACAAAAAAATATTTTTTAATTGCCAATTCTGACTTATGGCAGGTCTCCACAACATAGTACTTAAAGGGGTGTGGTCAACATAACCCTTTCCTCAAAGTATAGACTGTACTGCCCAGTTTGGGTCGGGCAAGAGGAAGTCCAGCCCCCTACATCTCACCTTGTTGTGCAGCTCTGATTTATCGCGGTGGAGCCTTTCAAAAGAGGCATGGCTTGAAGAGAGTGGATGTGGTATGTAAAAAGTGGCTGCAAAGTGAGGGATCGCCACAAGGCAGCCAAACTTGAGCTACACCGCTGCTTCTGTGCACTTTGTGATTTGAGTGATGCCTGTCTGAAAGATACAGACTCCACAAAATTACGAGGAATGATTGTGCCAACCCCTCTCTCCTGTTTTCCTTGGGTTACTCTGATATAGATACTATAAAGGTCCAAAAAAGAAAAAAAACTTTGCAGTAACATTTTGTTATTACTAATTGTCCGCCATAAATGCCAGGGTTTCAAATACATAAGATCAGGATACATACAAACATGTACACGGTGGCATAGGTCAATCAATACAAGTTAATAAACCTGAATAAGAAATGTAACCCACAAGCATTGTCAATCATCTCATAATTAGTGCATTTCTATGGCATAAGTCTCTAAACTGGGCTTCCGCATGCGAATGAAATCATTTGCTGGTACAAATTTACTAAAAATACTGGGAACAGCAAAGCAGCGCAATATCATCTGCAAGCAACCGCTATTGCATGCAAAACTGACCTTACAAAATAATTGAGGCCCCAAATAAGACAACTTGACTCATTGAATTTGAATGCCTTTATATATTTCAAATACAAAATAAAAATAAAACAAAGAAAATTCTGAATAAATTAACCCCTTGGCTGAGGAAGCAGTCTCTGAGGCGACGCTCGGCTGGTGTCGGCTGTAGTGAAGGGGTTTACTGCACTGGCAGATGTGGCCCGGGATACTAGTGATCACCCTTCACTGCAGGAAGAAGGAGCAGGATCTGCTGTGAAGAGACTCTGTGGGTGCATTCTCTGGGTACCGGACTAAGCCTTGGATGTCCCCGCCTGAGCCGTTGTCAACTGCTGGATCTTAATACTCATCATTTCCATCACCGCTGCAGAGAGAAACATAAGAAGCGTCATAAACAGCTGCACAGAACATGTATATAAATGTATTTTGTGTGTTCCAGCACCACCGGGGGCCGTCAGCCCCAGACACTGCAGCAGTGTGTCACCTGTAATATAGAGCCAACACCTGCTGTGTATGTAGCAGGCCGGGTCCATGCACTCCCTGTGCCATAAATATATGGCAGATGGCACAAAGGGGTAAAATGTACTAACATATTACTGAACAACTCAGTGCTCTGTTTGAATACGGAGCTCCACATGTCCTGCTGGGAGTTGGCCTCAGACCAGGAGATGGCCACGCTTGCAACGCTCTCCCCATTTTTCTGTGGCAGCACCGAATACAGCTGTATGCTCAAATATATTAAATTCCCATACATATGAATGGGGGACTGCTGTACAAGCAAAGCCCTCTCCCCGTTCAATGAAGCCGCTTTGTAGGCAAAACTCCTTTAATATAGTGACTGTGCCAACATTTGCCGCCAGTGGCCCTACGGCGCATCTCCGCGCGTCGCTGCGCCAGTGGCCCTACGGCGCATCTCCGCGCCAGTGGCCCTACGGCGCGTCGCCGCGCCAGTGGCCCTACGGCGCATCTCCGCGCCAGTGGCCCTACGGCGCATCTCCGCGCCAGTGGCCCTACGGCGCATCTCCGCGCCAGTGGCCCTACGGCGCATCTCCGCGCCAGTGGCCCTACGCGCATCTCCGCGCCAGTGGCCCTACGGCGCATCTCCGCGCCAGTGGCCCTACGGCGCATCTCCGCGCCAGTGGCCCTACGGCGCATCTCCGCGCCAGTGGCCCTACGGCGCATCTCCGCGCCAGTGGCCCTACGGCGCATCTCCGCGCCAGTGGCCCTACGGCGCATCTCCGCGCCAGTGGCCCTACGGCGCATCTCCGCGCCAGTGGCCCTACGGCGCATCTCCGCGCCAGTGGCCCACGGCGCATCTCCGCGCCAGTGGCCCTACGGCGCATCTCCCGCGCAGTGGCCCTACGGCGCATCTCCGCGCCAGTGGCCCTACGGCGCGTCGCCGCGCCAGTGGCCCTACGGCGCATCTCCGCGCGTCGCTGCGCCAGTGGCCCTACGGCGCATCTCCGCGCGTCGCTGCGCCAGTGGCCCTACGGCGCATCTCCGCGCGTCGCCGCGCCAGTGGCCCTATAGTGCAATTCCGCGCGTCGCTGCAGTAGTGGCCCTATAGTGCAATTCCGCACGTTATTGCAGTAGTGGCCCTATAGTGCAATTCCGCACGTTATTGCAGTAGTGGCCCTATAGTGCAATTCCGCACGTTATTGCAGTAGTGGCCCTATAGTGCAATTCCGCACGTTATTGCAGTAGTGGCCCTATAGTGCAATTCCGCATGTCGCTGCACCAGTGCGCCTATGGTGCATTTCCGCACGTTATTGCACTAGTGCAATGTAAAACATATCACCTTGTTTCATGGCATGTTTTTCCTGTAGCGCGGGCTGAATCTTCTCAATTTGCTTCGTGAGGAAATCAATCTTCCTCTTGAAGAAATCTTTGGCGTTATCAGCAGTCTAGAAAGAGATTCATAATGACCAAGACAACAGAGAAAAGACAACTGGTAACAGATACGAAGTGTAGCCACCACATGGCACGTTATATTATTCTATAGCCCGTATTCTCTATTCACTGACAGGAAACTAAGACGATCAGCAAGTCATTGTCTGGTCTCAAACAAGTGGTCACAGGCTACCATGTCTACAGAGGGAGGAGAATAAGACACTTACCTTCTCCACATAATATCCTGTGCCCACATCTATGAGCACATTGGATACATCATTGAGTGTACCAGGCACATACATCTGTGGGAAGGTGGAAGTTAAGGAATATATGCCAACTGACTGGCCCTCACCCTCTCAGGACCAAGCTATTTATGTCCATAAGGAAATTTTTTTTTGCCTCCTCATTTCATAAGCAATAACTTTCTGTATAAGGACACCCAGCTACTGGAGACCTTGCTTTTAACAGGACCAGCCATATTTTTAAGCATCATTTTCACCCAAGTGCAATATGGTGATTTTTATTAGTATAAGGGAATGCATTAAAAAAAAACAAAAAAAACTGCACAACTTACAATATATTTACTGTTAAAATTAAAGAGTATAACTGAACGTGTCAAGAGAAGTGTGGTCAATAGAGATGTCAAACCTGATTAAAATAAAAAAAAAAAAAACACATTTTTTATATTTGTTTGAGTTATTTACTTTACTCTTTCAATATTTATTTTTAATTCTTCTTTAGGGTATGTTAACACGGGGTAATTTCAGCACACATTTCGCCACATATTTGCCCTCTAATACGGGCGAGATGCGTGCCGAAATTACGGTAATCCATAGTTCTCATAGAGCCTTCTCTCCGCTCGTACAGCAAGCTCCTGAAGCACACAATGTATTGTGGTGTGTACTATACGTGCCGCAATACATTGTGTGAACATAGCTTTAAGCCAGGGAAAAAGTCAGCTTATCATAGCTCTCAATGAGTGCAATGTACTTTGGCCATATAGCAGCGCAATTACATGTTAAAGTATGCCCTGCAAATACGCTGTCTGAACATATCTTTAGGGACCCTACAGTCATATCTACACAGTCAAGTGACATTATTATGACCAGTAGCTAATATTCTGAGTAACAACCATTTGCTGCACAGACAGGAGCTAGATGGTAGTGACTTAGTAAGGTCAGGTTGTCACAGGTACCTGGAGCCATGCCGACTGCATCCCACAGCTGCTGAAGTAAGTGGACTTGTCATGTATATCTATTGCAGGAAAATGATGAATCTAGGGATTTGATCAAATCACGGAAGATGTTAAAATCTGTGGGGTCATTTCCCTAAAGAAAGTCAGTGATTTAATCAAATCCCTTAGTGAAAAGCTGAAAATCAACAAGTCAGGAGACTTGCACAGCTCTATGGGCCACATGTATGAAAAAGGTCTAAAACTCATTTTGTTGCCCACAGCAACCAATCAGAGCGCCCCTCTCATTTTTCCAGGGCAGTATATGAAATTAAAGGGGCGCTCTGATTGTTGCCCATAGCAACCAAAGTGAGTTTTAGACCTAGACAGTTTTCAGACATGTGACCCTATGTTTCGCTTGTCAGGACACACTTCAGACTCCCCTTACCTCCCCGCTCCCCTCCTACGGCGTCCGTGCCAGCCAACGCCGCGCTTGGTACCTCAGTTGGAATTCTAAAAGAATGACTACTTAGAAACGCTCTTCAAATAGCTACTACAACATACAAATGAAAGAACATTATTATTATTTATGAATTACATTCACTAAAATTGTTGAAAATGACATTAAAAATATATTTTTTTTAAAAAAAGATCAGCTAAGGTACCCATTTCTTTTGTCCACTAGTTTTGAAGAAATAATTTGTGTTTCAATGACTATTGTTGTATTACCCACTCTACATTTCATAATGCATGGTTGACTAAATAAAGACTTAATATCGACTAAACAATTTGATTTCATCTTTTCACTAAAACACTTCAGGGATTTGATCAAGTCACCGAGTTTTTTTTTTTTAGGGAAATGACCCCACAGAGTGGTTATTTTAACATCTTCTGTGATTTGATCAACTCCCTAGTTTCATCATTTCCCTGCAAACATGAATATACATACACACACACTTTTTCCAGCATAAGGGACAGGACCTTCTTTACACAGGGCGAAAAGGAGTTAAAGGGGTTATACAAGATTTAAAAAAAAAAAAAAAAAAAAAAAACCTGGAGGAAAGCAGTTCATCCAGAAGTTGTATCTGATGCTGCAGCTTAGCTGTACTGAAGTAAATGCTATAATGCAACAGTGTTGACCTGTTGACAGGTGTGACACCATCTTTCGGGGGGGGGGGGGGGGGGGGGTAGGTAATTTTCCCTAATCCTGTGTAAAACAATTTTAATGACAGATCTCATCAACAGCAGCAAGTGACCAACTGTTCTGATTGTAACAATGTTAAAATCCCTTCAAGTAAAAGAAGTAGAAGATGAAGTTTTCCATGTATTATTAACCCGCTATCAGAAGGATACAGAACTTGTCAGAGGAACAAGCACTTGTTTCCCTGTGAACAAGAAAAAAAAAATGGGAATATGAAGTTATTAAATATAAATGGCCACAAGTGGCTGCTGATGAAGGTCCATACAGGGCGGTGGTCACTTACCCTCATTGCTCTTATGTAACACACTCAGACATTCCTTGGCCTCTACGTACTTGGTCTGCACCACTTTCAGCTGCGCAATAGAGGAGGAAAGGAACTCAACTTCCTACAATACAAAAACAAGATTCATTCAACAAAAGGCACAATTTTATTCCCCAACCAGTTCCTGATCGGGGACATTTTCCTTCATACACAAGGGTTTGAATGCTATAACGCCTCCAGGCACGCTGTTATTCTACTAGTTGTTTTGCCTTGTTTTCCTGTGACCTGTAAGGGCACATCCCCACGGTAGACACCAAATATCAGTTGAATTATCCGAACGGTATTTGCTCTGTTTCGTGCCGTGCACACGGCCGCAGGGGGCAGCTTATCTCCACCGTTTGCTGAGAAAAGCCCTCCACCTTCACATTCCGCCCGAAAACCGGTGGAAAATCCGTGCAGTGGGGACCGCTGCGCGGGTTTTCCATAGAGGTCCATTGTAAAGTTAGACAGACGGTTTACAAAACGGAAAACAGTCTGTAAAACCGTCCAAAAACCCTTGCCGTGCGCACAAGCCCATACATATGTATATACACAAACATATAATTTTTATTTTTTCAAATAATGAGGAAAAAGATTTATTTTTTTTTTAAAGCAAAATGTGGTTCTTAAATCAGTTTTGTAATGGGGTTACTTTTCAGACTCCCAAAATATATAATAAGTTGGTCCAGTTAGTTCGATGCAAAGAGCAAGAGGAATTGGGTCCGGCCAGTGCTGCTGCTTCCATATCTTCAGCCTCATCACATGAGGAGTGTAATTGATGACATGGAGCAGGCAAAGCGCTGCCACAGGGGAAAAGATTCTGCTCCCATAACAAACAGATTTCAGCCAAATTTTTCACCTGTTTTCAAAGAAGTAGAAGAGTTCAACCATTCATCAAAACCGACTGTGGCTGAGGCAATTCCTTTATACCCTGACATTGTTAGAGATGTTGCCCCTGTGGTCACCGCTTTGCCCCCAACCCAAGTTAGTGTAGAGAGGCCGTTCTCTAGCCTGGAAATAATGAGGTCAGATGTGAGGTCATGTATGCAGGATCTGATGGAGGCCATACTATTTCTCAGAGCAAATTCAGAGACTCCACGAATGTTCCTCCAGTGTTTTGCATAGTTACAATTTTTTTGTGTTTTAAAGTCATATCCAATAAATATATTTTACACTGACAAGCAAAATGGTAACAATGTTTTGAACCTGTGACTTTCAGGCTCCATATGTCTCCATCCGCTACAGCTTTGTACATGAGGCTACTGTAATTTTATATACAGTCATCTTACATATCTTATACATAAATGTGACTTGCAAATATTTAGCATTTGCTTAGTTCTGCAGATTCTTTCCTGTAACTGCATTGTTACCGTTTTGCTCCTAAAAATCAAAATGTTAATTTTTATTATTTTGTTAGTATTTGGGAAATCCACCTTTGGTTTTCAATACTGCCTGAATCCTTCTGGTCTCTGGATCAGATTTAAGCAGGTATTGACCAAAATCTGCTCCCAGATCTCTTCTACACATTCCCAATGTTGGTGCAGACTGGACTTGGCTACAAATACAGCTTTTTCTTCAGCTCTACCCACAAGTGTTCAAAAGATCAAAACATAGTTACCCTTTTGCTTGTCAGTGTCTGTTCTACCTAAATATCTTGTTTATTGTATCTTAAGGTGATAAAAAGCCTGATGTTACAATTTAACTACAGTAAAGTAATCACTTAAACATTCGCCATGAAGGCGTGATTCGGAGGTTTGGGAAACTGTGGAGTCGGAGTCGGGGCTTTGTCTTGCCGACTCCACAGCCCTGCTTAAAAAATCCCATGTTCAGGAATGAGGTTACTTAAGTAGATTTCTGGTGTTCTCATCAGGGCTGTTGAGTCGGAGGCTTTTTTTCAGGAGTCGGAGTCTTCATAAAATGGACCGACTCCCAAAATATATAATAAGTTGGTCCTGTAAGTTCGATGCAAAGAGCAAGAGGAATTGGGTCCGGCCAGTGCTACTGCTCCAATCTTCAGCCTCATCACATGAGGAGTGTAATTGACCTGGAGCAGGCAAAGCGCTGCCGCAGGGGAAAAGATTCCGTTCCCAGGGCAAACAGATTTCAGCAAAATGAAGATCAACCATTCATCAACACTGACTGTGGCTGAGGCAATTCCTTTATACCCCGACATTGTTAGAGATGTTGCCCCCGTGGTCACCGCTTTGCGCCCAACTCAAGTTAATGTAGAGAGGCCGTCTCTAGCCTGGAAATAATGAGATCAGATGTGAGGTCAGTGTATGCAGGATCTGATGGAGGCATTATACTATTCCTCAGAACAAATTCAGAGACTCACAAATGTTCCTGCAGTGTTTTGCATTTTTAAAATTTTTTGTGTGTAAAAGTCATAAGTAAACCAAATGTATGTTGAACTTGTGACTTTCAGGCTCCATATCTCTCCATCCACTACAGCTTTCTACATGAGGCTACTGTAATTTTATATACAGTCATCTTACATCTCATACATACATTTGACTTGCAAGTATTTAGCATCTGCTTAGTTACAGTTTTGCTCCTAAAAATCAAAGTGTTATAGGGGTTGTCTCACTACAAGGATGACTTTTTATGTTAAAGATCTTGTAAAAACAAGTCACTTTGCAATATATGTCCATTAACAGTGCCCTACCTATTCCTAGATATCCCCTCTTGTATGAGCTGCATCAGCTCCTCAGGTTGCTATAGCTACAGACCTGTTCGATCTCTCCTGATAGGCTGCCAGCACTGGTTGCTATAGCTACAGACCTTACTTATACTGCAGCCTAGTGGAAGCCAGTAAACATGCCCCTGAATTCAAAATGAAACCAAGAAAACAGGACTGAGGTGAGATGAATCAATGTAGTGAGACAACCCCTTTAATTTTTATTATTTTGTTAGTATTTGATAAATCCACCTTTGGCTTTCAGCTCTGCCTGAATCCTTCTGGGCTCTGAATCAGATTCAAGCAGGTCTTGACCAAAATCTCATCCCAGGTCTCTTCTACACATTCCCAATGTTGGTGAAGACAGGACTAGGATACAAATAAAGCTTTTTCTTCAACTCTACCCACAATGTTTCAAAAGATCAAAACATTGTTACCCTTTTGCTTGTCAGTGTCTGTTCTACCTAAATAGCTTGATTATTGTATCATAAGGGATAAACAGGCTGATGTTACCATTTTACTACAGTAAAGTTATCACTTAAACATGCGCCGTGTATGAGGGAGTTAGGAGTCGGGAGTTTGGGAAATTGAGGAGTCAGAGTCAGGGCTTCAGCTTGCCGACTCCACAGCCCTGGTTCTCATATATGTTAGGATTCAAGGTCCGACAGGAGATCTGAAACGCGTCACCCACTTATGCTTTAGGTTTCTCTTTTTTGATTTTTAAACTTGAAAACCACAATGGCCTCATCAGATGTCAGTAAGGGGTTAATCAGATATCTGTCATTAGGCGATAGAGCCCTTGAAAACCCCCTATCTTTGCCCCTAGGTGGGGGTCCCCGGTGGGGTCCTCTTGCATGGTTTTACAACCCGTTTGGAGTCAGTGCCAGGGGCCAGGGCTGGGACCCACCTATATATATTTAAAAGGCAAAAACCCGTGCCCCGGTCCCTAACCAAAAACTAGGACCACTGCAGCCCACACCCCTACTACATGGCCCGGAGAACCACAATCCCCCCGGGGTTAGGAGTCACCAGCTGCAGAGCACTATACTAGAATGAGGAGCAGCCAGAGGTGGTGGGACTAGAAGTGTCAGCATGCAGCGGGCGCCCTAGAGACAGGCACATGACGGTACCGCACATAAGCGCTTGTGTGGACGAGCCCATGCGTTATTTTACCTGGTCCAGCTGACTTTTCAGTCCCTCGAGCTGCTGCAGAGACAGATCCGTGATGTTCACAGTCTGCGCCATCTTGGAGGAGGAAGGGCTCCTCCTTGTTGTACTCATGTTACGGCAGTTGCAGCGCTTTCGGTGATTCCCCGGGTTTGGGGGCTCTGCTGTCCTGATTCACTATGGAACGCGGTGCCGGGATTACTGCGCGGCGCGGGATTTGTGTTTCAGTTTAAGTTTGTTGCGATTGATGACGTCAGGACCGGGTAAAGGAAGGGTTAGCGCCCAAAAAATGCGCCCAAATTTCAGGCAACATTGTCATTCAGTTTACTGGTGGTTCCCCGGTGGGGCTGCATTGTTGGGACACATCATGTTTGTAAAAAGTTTGATTGATTTACCTTGTGGGAGGAAGGAGAAACCATCAATGGGCTTTGTTTTTATGGCATAAAAAATATAGTGTCTGGAGCAGGATAATTCCAGAGGAGTCAACTTCATACATTCTTAGCTCCCTTGGGGGTAATTGTCCCTCTGTCTTCAAACCCCCCCCCAAACCCCGACCTACCCGCCCCCTCACCTAAAAAATCGGAATCCCCCCATTCCCTTTAAAGGATTTTGCGAAAGAAAATTGAGTGGGAAATTTTAAAATTAAAAAAAAACTTTTTACCCTTCATCTTATAAAAAATTTGCACCCCTTTTTGTTTTTAGTGCTCCTTTAGGTCCTTGTTTACAGCTCTCTCCGGGGATACACCCGTGACAAGAGCTTCTCAGTCCTGGGCACCCAAAGCTCAGACACACCCCTTCTCTCAGGCAGCACTAAGTGTTCAAACCCCAGGTGCTGTCCCCTCTCTCCCGTCCCTTTTACTTCTTTGAATTTGTCAAAAAGTGCAAATAAATAAAAAAAACCCCCAATCATGTCGTGCATTGATAAAAGGGGAAAAAAAAATCCAAAAGGGTTTAAATTCCCCGAGGGATTTGAATAAAGGACCCTTTTGTGTATAGCAAAATGTTTTCTGAGCTACTTGTAGTAAATACAATTCTAAACATAATTCTTAATAAACACTTTCTTTGAAAGAGGAAAAATC
The DNA here is from genome assembly GCA_025379985.1 of Phyllomedusa bahiana. Classification (NCBI taxonomy): domain Eukaryota; kingdom Metazoa; phylum Chordata; class Amphibia; order Anura; family Hylidae; genus Phyllomedusa; species Phyllomedusa bahiana. The sequence goes on along the minus strand of JAODAL010002219.1, from coordinate 4,841 downwards.
CCGGGGTGTATTGCTGGGTCACATGATATCAATTCAAACAAAACACATGCACACCCCCCTTTTGAGCTGAAGATGGATACAGGAGGGATGAGAAGTGTGGCAAAAAACCCTTTAACCCCGTTTCTCCAAAAATCGGTCCAGCCCTTGTCATCTCCCCCCTTGCTTCTGCAACAGTTTTGTGGTCTTTATTAGCACCTCGCTCCCTTTTAAACCACCCTCAACTCTGCTCCCGTCTACCATCTCTCTCGCTATCTCTGCCCCTCCCCCCCTGCCGAGAATTGTTAATTGCTAAACCGATCTAAAGGCTCCCATAACCTCTCGCCCCCTACATTTCCGCCCCTAATAATAAATCTTTAATTAGCGCCAAATTGCCCCAGCCTTTAAAAATTGAGGGTTTAATCAGGGCCCAAAAAACAGAATTACATGAAATAAAATTACAGTGAGAATGGTGTGGGGCCTGTTGGAGAGTTTTTAATCTATAGGGTGTATGGGTGAGATGAAGGGTTAAGAAGTGCTAGGTTTACAATGGTCCAGCCGAATGAGGTGGTATACATAAAAGTTGGGCGAACCTGCCACCATGACAGTACATCTATATACAGATAAGTGCCTGTTAGTGCCCAAGTGCAGGGAGTGACAGATGTGTGTGATAGCAGTTAGGGATCTTGGTGGGCCAGACCGAAGATGTGTTCTCAGGGCCCTCTTAAAACTATGAGGGTTAGGGTTTTTTGACATGGCTTATTTGTGGGCATACAGAACGCCCCACAATTATGCTGGGTGTTCGGGAGCTCGCAATGCCGGCCCCATAGACCATCATTACTCGTGGCGCGTAAGCGCCGTGAATAAATGACATGTCAATTATCTCCCCTCACGTACAATACAATCGTATTGTACAGCGGGGAGAGGAGGCGTAATCCATAGTTCTCTATGAGAACTGTGGATTACTGTAATGATTTCGCTTATATTAGAGCGCAGTACGCTCTCAGTACATGGCGAAACGCATCCCAAAATAAGCATTGTGAACTTACCCTTATGCCTGATCGCCCACGGTAGCATGTTCCATGTGCTGCTGCACATGTGAAATCTTTGAGATGGGCATGGGAGGTTCAGATGACTGAGGAATGTAGTCTGATATCATCAGCAGAGCGGAGATACCGGGTAGTGTGGTAGACAGAGATGAGGGAGGAGATGTGAGGGGTACAGCACTGTGGAGAGCTTTATGGGTGATGGTGATGAGTTTATGTTGTATTCTGTACTGAATGGGCAACCAGTGCAGTGACTGACACAGGCACCAGTATAACGGGTGGAAAGAAAGACAAGCCTGGCTGCTGCCCTTCAGGACAGATTGTAGAGGGGAGGTTTGCAAAAAGAGGGAGACCGATAAGCAAGGAGTTACAGTAGTCAAGACGACAATGAATAAGAGCAACAATGATAATCCCCCGATACCTCCCCTCACGAAATCTCCGCTCCTCACAGGACCTTCTTCTCTGCTCTCCTCTTATCAGCTCCTCACACAACCGTCTCCAAGACTTCTCCCATGTTTCCCACACTCTGGAACTCACTGCCCCCAAAACATCAGACTCTGTCCCACTTCACCAGGTTCAAAAGAAAACCTAAAAAAACCCATTCTTCAGGATGCCTATAACCTACAAAAACCCCTGCTTCCTTCCCCTTTTCACAAACATGTCTGCCCTGCACCTTTTGTTTTTTTCCCACCTTTCCTTTCCCACCTTGCGGGCAGGGTCCTCTCTCCCTCTGTATCAGTTGTTGACATCTTTGCCCACCATTTGTACTTGTTTGATTTGTTATGTATTAACCCCCGGAATGGCAGCGCTCTGAAATCTTTCGCTCTAAAATAAAGAAAAATAAACTAAATGGGGGTAGTTCCTTTTGGGATTTTTTCCAACCCGACTGTGTCCTCAGCAGGAATCCAAGGGATGGACTCGGATTTTTACTTTACAGAGGTGTTATTCGCTTCTGGTTTAGATGTGGATGAGCCTCATTAATATGGGGGCCTCATCTACATCACTCCTGCCGGAGCGGAATCCAAGGAAGATCTACTCGAAGAATGGAAAGCCCACCTTTCTTTTTCCTGTCCACGTTTTGAAACCCATCTGAGAGAATTTTGCGTGTGCACTACAGCGCGGACCGGCCATGAATGAATAGCAGTCAGCTTGCACAAGGGTTTTCTATGGAATCTGTGTCGATTTCCTTGTTAATATCCATCATTGGAATTTACCTTCAAGGGGTTTTACCAAGAAGTGATTGAGAAAGTCTTGAGAAAAGGGACGTTGTGTTTCTGTGTTTAAAAAAACAAGTTCCCCCCCGTGAGTATTCCCACCTCCCGTGCACATTTTCCCAGGCTGATATTAGTCTGTGTAGTGAGTAAACATTTTTGGCTAATCCACAGAGGGTAAGTATTGTACACAACTCAGGGTTTTGTTTTTCCCTTTATCTGCTAGGGAGAAGATGTTCCAAGCGGCAGTGTTCTTTTTTTTTATGGACTGCTGCAGGGGGGGGGTGGAGGGTGGGGGCTGAGCAGGGAACCAGGGAGCGCCTGCATGTTTACGTCAGATAATTATACATTACAACCAGTGGATTCTCAATAACAAAAAGGCACAGGCTCTTTTCTCCCACTCCCTTCAAAGCTCATTCATGTGCAATGACATAAGATAAGAAGTGCAAGCAACGCAAGCCGGGCCAGATCAGCGCCTGTCAGTTCCTGTTCGTAGCTAATGTAAACAGTCAGGAAACTAAAGCAACTTAGTCAGGCTGTAGGCTCTCCACAGTCAACACTTTTTAATAATCGACATATATTGTAGAAAAGTGATCAAATACCCATTTCAGAGGATCCCACGTCAACATTAGATCGTGGCAAAACCCCTTTAAGAAGGAAAAGTCTTGGGATTTTGGACATCACAGGATAGATAGACATGGTAAGGATATGCAAATGATAAAAAAAATATATCTCAGTCAATCAGTATTGAATATGAGCATAACATGCAGAAATCCCTGCATGTTCATGTCTTGGCTGCTATCAATGAGGTTATTAAAGGAGTATTTCCACTTCATTCATTAGCTTTAAACGTGTAGGAAAATGTAAAAAAAAACTATTACCAAATACATTGCTGTTCTGATTTGGCTTTGTTTAAGTGTTAGACGAAATAAAGGAGATCTTATCACCTTTCTGTACACAAGCCTCCTAGGTTACTAACCACCTCCTTCTGCTCTCATTGGTTCAGTAGCCCTGTCTCATCATGGTGAGTCACTCCAGCACAGGAGCTTGTGTATCTTTGTTACTGAGCAACTCTTACCCCTTAGAGCTCTTTATCCTTTTGCCCTGCTGTTTGTATCCTTTTCTTAGCAATGTCCCTCTAACAGGCTCAACTAGGAATAGCAGAGCTGATATGCCAATCACTGCTATAGAACCACTCACAGGCTAACTAGGAAGTTACATGGTTAGTACGCTTGAAAAAAGACATCAAGTTCAACCCAAGGTGAATAAAATATGCTTGGAGGGAGAGAGATAAGGAGTTTTTTAAGCTCAGTTTCCCCTACTAATGAACAATTTGAAACCCTTAAGGCAAAAACCAATCTGTCCTAAGGGAGATTTCATTCCTGATCCAGAAGTTGCCATCAGAATGGATCTAGATGTTTTATATGGCTACATACATACGTATGAATATTATTTAGTAGTATGCGGTTATCTGAGCCTTTCTTGAAACTCTCACCTTTTCCTGCTGTGACCAGCTCCTCATGCAGCTATTCCACCGATTAAAAGTTCCCCTGGTGAAGAACGCTTTATTCTTCTGGACATTGAATCCTTTTTTTCTCCTGACAAAGCAAGTGTCCCCTTGTTTTTTGAGGGGGCTTTACATGAAATATATTTTCCCCATACTCTTTGTAGGGACCAAGACTAAATACGTTTCTTTCTTTTTTTTTTTTAAACATAATTTTTATTCAAAGTTTTAAATAAATAAATAAACAGAATTGGGCACAAGAGAAACAAGGTAGTGTCAGCTTACAACATACAAAACATAAAAAATATATATGTCATCATAGGAATAGAAAAGTAACAGTCACAATATAAATCACCAAATAACCTATATATAGACAATAGAGTTAACACAATTATGAGGTAAAGCTGAGACTCTATGCACTGGCAAATAATACAATGCTAGCCTCCCCGCAAAAAAAATAAAAAAAATTAAGCACAAAACCAAAATAAACCATAACTATAACCTGGCACTTGGGTCTTTTTAATACACTAAATCGGTTAAACCAGGGCGGGGGTTACTACGGGCTGCTCTAGAATCAGAGATGAGATAAAGATACAGTGAGGGTCACGGTTCCTTGGCTGGAGGTCGGGTGGGAAACCCTAGATGGGAATCGCGGTGGGAGGAAAAAGGCCGTTCTCGCAGCCGGGCAGATGAAGATGAGTCAAGTGGGTGATTTTTCAACCTCCAATCGATCCAGTTGACCGCTAGACGGGAAGTAAGATACTAGGATGTGTAAACGAAAGGCTTCATGACTTCCCTAATCCTCAAGAGGTGTAGAAGGTTTTTATAAAATCTCCCCATTTTTTTAAAGAATTTAGAGGACTGGGTCCTTTGGTTCTGATGACGTCCAGTTTGTCCATCTCTAGTGGTGTTTGACGGAGCAGATCACTTCTTGGACTGAGGGGACATTAGAATCCAACCCTTTTGGGAAAATAGAGATCGTTTGGCGTTAATAGAAAGATGTGCAGGAGCGGGGGAGGTTTTTACAATGGGTTTGGGAGGTTGTGGAATAACAGCTGGACCGGGTCAAAGGGTTTAAAACTGTAGGGAGGAATTAGATGTTCA
>JAODAL010002218.1:0-202326 GCA_025379985.1 Phyllomedusa bahiana | reverse complement strand
GCTATTGCCGGGAAATGTCCTATTTAGGTCTGGCCCTTCCTGCCGGCCCTCGCCGGATCCTTAGTGTGTTTACCTCTGGAGAAAGCGTTCCTAGTCTAGTCTAGTCTTGTCTTTCCGTGTACCGTACCCTTGTCTACGTTTATCGACCACGTATCTTGCTGCCTGCCCTGACCGTCTGCCTGTCCACGTTTACGATCCAGAGCTGCCTGTCCTGACCTTCTGCCTGTCCCCGACCACGAGCTTGCCTTACGAATCTGTACTACGTCTACCCTTGGCCGCCACCGCAGGCAAGTCCCGACAGTGGAACGACCTGTAGGACTCCCGCCGCAGCAAGTCCATCCCGCTTTGCGGCGGGCTCTGGTGAATACCGGGACCTACTTAGATTCCGTTCCCTGGCGTGGGCTTCCACCATCGCCTGCGGTGGTCCAGCGGATCCACTACCCGTCCGTTACAAACCACATTGCTAGACCTGCAGGAAAATGTCCCCCTAATTCTGTGCAGCGGTGTGGATGTGACTGCAGGTCTTGCACCTGTTCTGTAGGCAGGGTGAGGTGCCATTTTTAGTTGGGGCCTTCAGGGCACTCCGGACAATAATACGCCACAGGTTTGGTGGTTGCCGATAGGAAAGGAGAGGGGGGTCTGGGAATATGTCTTTGAGTCTGTTGTCCCTATGTAGGACATGCTGGAGTTCCTTGGCAATCTTTCGTAGTATCTCCAGCTGTGGGTTGTAGGTTAAAACTAGGGGCATTCGTTCTTCCTTCTGGGTCTCTTTGTATGTGAGTAGACCGTCTCTGTTGATGGCGGCCACTTTGCTGATTTGATTGTCCGTCATTTTGGCCTGTATCCCAATTGGAGAAATTTCATCCTCAGATCCAGGAGGTGTTTGTCCAGGTCTGTCTTGTCGGAGCAAATACGATTGTATCGTATAGCCTGGCTGTATATAATGGATTGTTTTGTGTGCTTGGGGTGGAAGCTGTCATTCCTGAGGTAGGCTGTTCTGTCTGTGGGTTTGTGGTATACTGATGTGAGTAGCCGGTGGTCTTTGATGTGTATTGTGGTCTCCAGAAAGTGGATTTTTCTCTCTGAATAGGTAAGTTTAAGGTTGATGGTGGGGTGAAAGTTATTGAAGTCATTATGGAATTTAATTAGGGCCTCCTCGCCCACAGTCCAGATGACAAGGATATCATCGATGTAACGGAGGTACATCATGGGTTTGGTGGTGCATGTGGGTAGATACGCTCCTTCCAGTTCAGCCATAAAGAGATTTGCATATTGGGGCGCACATCTGGACCCCATTGAAGTTCCCATTCGCTGTAGATATAGGTCCTCTCCAAAGGTGAAATAGTTGTGGCTGAGTATGAACTGTATGAGCTGTGTTACTGGTTTTGTTGGGAGGTTTAGTTTTTCCAGATGCGTCCAACATGCTGCTACTCCATCCTTGTGGGGTATGTTTGTATACAACGATTCTACATCCATGGTGGCCAAAATGGTGCCCTCAGGAAGTGGACCGAGGGCATTGAGTTTGTTAAGAAGATCCGTGGTGTCCTGGATGAGTATCTCTGACCAGGGGTTTTAGGAGATTTTCCACCCAACCTGAGATATTCTCTGTCAGAGTCCCAATACCAGAAATGATAGGCCTCCCAGGGTTGCCATCTTTGTGGATCTTGGGGAGCATGTAGAAGCAGCCCGGCCTGGGATCCGCTGGGATGAGCCCCTCTCCCTGCCCTGGACCCGAGTTGGAAACTTCTTGATCATATCCTTTAGCTGTCTTATAAATTCCTCTGTGGGATCACTTTCACGTTTGGAGTAATGGATGGAGTTGGTCAGCTGTCTGTTTGCTTCCTGGATCTAGTCAAAGGTGTTCATCGTGACTATTGCGCCCCCTTTGTCAGCAGGTTATATTATTATGTCCTGATTTTCTTTCAGTGAAGCGATAGCCTTCTGTTCCTGCAGGGTTAGGTTATGGACCTGTTTCTTTTGTTTTCCCAAGATCTCAGATTGTACTTTGCTTCTGAAACAGTCAATGTATTTATCTAGTGCTGCATTAATTCCAGGCCGTGGGGTCCAGGTTGATTTTTTGGTGGGTTCCTTATGGGCTGCTCTCTCAGAGTCGCTGCTGTATGGAAGGTCTTTGTCATATAGAAGTATTCCCTCAGTCTCATTTTTCTGAAGAACTCCTCCATATCATTGCAGAGTTTGACATGGTCGGTGAGTGCTGAGGGGCAGAAGGAGAGACCTTTGGAGAGAACTGACCTTTCGTTGTTGTTTGGCTCATAGGAGGAAAGGTTCACCACACAGGTCTGCTGAGCTGGGCTGGTGCTTGTGGTTATAGTAATAGGGCTTTTTTGTCTCAGTCTATGGAGCTTTTTCTTTTTGTAGTTGATGAGCATGTCCTGCAGTTTCTGGTAGTATGTGTGGAGTTTGGCCTTCATCTCCTCTGTATCATTCTCCAGTGATGTCTTTAGGGCCTGTATCTCCTCCTGTGTTTTCTCTTGTTGTTATAGGAAATTTTTAGCATGTAGTTGCACAGCTTTTCAGATGTTCGAATACATAATTGTTCTGCATATCGGCTGTTGTAGGTGTGCCGGGTTGGGTTATGCAGAATGAAGCCTTTTGGGATGAGCCTTTCCTTTTTGCATTTTGTTAAGAAGAAGATGTCAATGAGGCATGGAGAGATACTTATTTTAGACTGGCACATAGGGCCATATACGGTTTCAACATCCTGCCTCACCCGTCTTCCCCGGATCGGATAATTGCTTGTCCAAAGTGCACAAAACCCCTTACAGATTTGAAGCATGGCATCTGGTCATGTGCAGCCATACAGGGATTCTGGGTGGCACTAGCTCAGATGCTAAGGAGTAAAATGTCTATAAATCTCCCAGTAACACCCCAAACATATTTATTCCATAATCTCCCAGAAAGTACAGGGGGACAGAAAAAAAAATCTCAGAAAAAAAACAAACTTGTGCATATAGTCCTAATGGCAGCTAAGATGTGTCTGCTTAGGGAATGGCTGGCAGCAAAAACTCCATCAATGAAGATGGTGGTACAGATGGTTAGGGAACATATGGAGATGGATAAACTCGCAATAATTTATAATAAGGAAGCACAGACAGGGAAATTTTTTGAAGTGTGGGAACAATTTATTACGGTATTCATGACGGATGTGGAAATCCAATCTTTTATGCAGACATTCTCTGGAACCACGTGGTACCTGAAGCACCAGATGGCGGGGTCCCTGGGTAGGCTTCAGATCAATTAGATAGCAGATGTAGGTAGTGGAGGGGAGGGGATATTAGGCTTTTCTCCTCCTAACGTACCTACTAGAATGTGTGCTTCCACCTTTGTTTTTGCATGTCTTAATTTTGCTTTTGCTCCGATATGTTATGTTTTATTATGTCTTGTTTATAGAAGTCATTAATACCTGTATATGGAGTTCGGGACAACTATATGGTTTGAATTACATGTCAATATAGGATGCTTAGCGAGCTGGTTTCTATTGTTTGCTGTATGTACAATCTTGAGATGGCATGTTGTCTATAGTCTCTATACTTCTTACAATGATATGTTATTTTGAAAAAATTTATAAAATAATAAAAATTTTCATGATAAAAAAAAAGAAGAAGATGTCGCTGTTGAGTTGTGCAAGTTTCTTTTACTACTCAGAAAAAGTTTGGGATATTTGGCTTTTGGTTTAAATTTCAGGATGAACTTAAAATTTCTTGAATTTTTTTTTAAATGAACTAAATGAGCCCCTCTCTTCCCTTTAGATGTACATGTCCAACTGTTTGATGTTTCAGGAGTTTTTGCACAACTTGCTGATCTCTGAGAAGAAGCTTAATGGCAAAATTCCCAACAGGTGTTTGATTCTTGAATCGCCCAATAAATCTAGGGGATCGATTTGAATTGGGATTTAAACAGTCCTCCTCATCCTGCTGTTCTCATTGTGAAACCAAGACAGCATCTTACAATTGATCCACAGAACCTCGTCATTTTGAGGCTTCAAGCAGGATGGTCTCAGATGGAAGTGGCCACTGAGCTTAGAGTGTCAAAGAGTGTCATTATCAGATTGTATCAGAGATACAGAGAGACTGGAAGAGTCACAGAAAAGCAAAGAAGTGGGCGTCCTTTGGCTCCATCACACACTGATGACCGCTTCATTGTAATCAATGCCCTGCGGAACCAGATGATGAATGCTACACAACTCCAGGCACGTTTAAGGGAGGTGAGAAGCAGCTGAGTGTCACATCAGACCATTTGTAACTAGTTACATCAGCGTGATCTGCGTGCTATACGACCAGCTAGGGTACCTATCCATGCTGATGCACAGCGCTCTCCTTGATGTCTCCAACATTGTTGCTCAGAGTGAATCTACTTTCATCACTGAACAGCACTGAGGACCATTGGTCCTTTGTCCAGAGTAAATGCTGCCTGGCCCATGCAAGACGATGATGCCAGTGCGTGTGGTCAAGTCATCTAGCATGTAGACCACATTGATGTAAACGGTTACGAATGGTCTGACGTGACACTTGGTGCCTCTCACGCACCTTAAACGTGCCTGGAGTTGTGCGGCATTCATCATCTGACTCTGCAGGGCATTGGTTACAATGAAGCGGTCATCAGTGTGAGATGGAGCAAAAGGACGTCCACTTCTTTGCCTTTCTGTGACTCTTCCAGTCTCTCTGTATCTCTGTTGCAACCTGCTGATGACACTCTAGGCTCAGTGGCCACTTCTGTCTGAGAGCATCCTGCTTGAAGCATCGGAGTGGTGAGGTACTGTTGATCAATTGTAAGGTGTTGTCTAGGTCTCATGATGTCAAAATGTGAACAGGATGATGAGGAGGACTGCTTACATCCCAATTCAAATTCATCCCCTAAATGTATTGGGTGATTCAGGGATCAAACACCTGAATTTTGCCATTAAGCTCCTTGTTAGAGATCAGCAAGTTGTGGAAATAGTATTGAAGCATTGAACAGTTGGACGTGTTCATTCTAACACTAAGAGATGGTCTCATTTAATGCATTTAAAAAAAATTAAAACATTTTATGTTCATCCTGAAATTTCAACCAAAAGCCAAATATCAATAACATTTTGTGAATAGTGTATCTGAATAACCCAGCAAGAAATGGGTGAGGAGGCCTATCTTTTAGACCAGGCATCCTCAAACTGCGGCCCTCCAGCTGTTGGGAAACTACAACTCCCATCATGCATTTATATAATCTACAACAGTGGGCATGATGGGAGTTGTAGTTTCCCAACAGCTGGAAGGCCGCAATTTGAGGATGTCTGTTTTGGAACAGAACATGGCCACCATCTTAAAGCTGCCATTTTGGATCAAGTACAAGTTTTTCCAATTGGAAGGTGGCCACGAATTGTCTCAGAAATTGATTGCCGCAATCAGATTTGCAAGATCTCTTGTAATTCAAAAGTTATTAATACAGAAAGTTGCAGCAACAACAAGGCTGTTTGACATGTTCATTGTGTTTTCCCTGGTGCTGAACACGGAGCTGAAGGCGCTGGATCCAATCATTATGAACCTGCTTGAGAACTGTGTGTGTTGATAACTTTTGAACCACAAGAGACTTTCAAACCTGAACGATTTCTGAGACAATCCTGGCCTTCTTTGATTTGCTACGTGACCACGTTCCTATTGGAAATACTTGTACATGACCCAAAATGGAGGCCGTGTTCTGGACATAGCTTAAAAGATAGGCCCATTACTTGCTTGTGTAATAAGATATGTCATTATCCATTTTGTTTCTGAAATAAAAGGGTGTCCTGGGAATTTTTACTATATTTACTATTTTGCCATAGGTAAACTTAAACTCTATCAGTTCTCTATCTATAAAACACTAAAACTTAACTTTTATTATGTATAACACTTAACCTCTATACACACTATTTAAAAACCTGATTTCTAACCTCTCAATTTAACCCTTTCTACTTCTGAAGGAATAGCTCCTTTTCTATTATCAAGTCTGATGGAACACCACTTATTAACAGGAAAACCATATATATACAGTAATTTACTAACTCCAGTAAGGGATCCCAAGCATCCTACTTGGGCAGTCATCCCTAATCTAATGGACACAAGACAGATAAGGCCCCCTTGTGATACCCTCTGCAGCGGGTGACCTTTGTAGACAGAGGTGAGAAATCACAATTTAAAACGTCATGCCTGACCTCCCCAACATGTTTCACCAGCTAAACTGGCTTCATCAGGGGTTAGTGGTCACTGGGAATTTTTACTCACCCTGTAGCATCATTTGCTATACATTTTAATGTTTCTAACTAAAAAACAGTAAAAATTAGGTGTTCATTGACCTTAACGACCGCCCGCTGTCTTTGGACGCATTCCAGGTCGTTCATCTGCAGCGACATTTTGGCGTTGATGCAGACATCAGGGTTTGCCCTGTCGGGTGATCAGGACTGCGGTGACCCGACAGAGCCAGAAAACGGCTGCACAGTCAGCCCTGGAGACCTAGAGTAGCCCCAGGACTGTCTGTGTTTGAAGTCAGCAATAAGGGCAGACTGTGTGCTGCCCTATCTGCTGCGAAAATCATACTAAATGTAAAACAATTATCCCTTCATAGGATTTAAAAAAAAGTAAAAAACATAAAAAAAATGTGTAAAGAAAAATAAATCAAATAAATAAAATAAAAATAAATATTTAATAAAAAATAATTGCGCATATAGTGCACACACAAAAAAAACTACACATATCCACACGACCATAATAACCTGTAGAATTAACCTAACAAGTTATTAAGTGTGAAATGTGAATAATTTTTTTTTTTTAAATAAAAAAAAATCAAAAAAAAATTATGAAATAATTTATAAGTGTGCTTAAAGGGAATCGGTCACCTAGATTATGCCCCTCTTGCTGAGGACAGCACAAGCCAGTGTCAGACCTGCTGTTTCCAGCGCTGTGTCCCTTATTCTGTAAGATGCAGCAGTTTTAGAGCATTTACCCCTCAAATCTTATTCATGAGCAGGTGTTAGCCACGCCCACCAACGTCTAGCCCCGCCCACTGACAGTTATTCACATGTTTCTACCTATTCAAAGTAATAGATTTGTCAGTTGAGGTGGGCGGGGCTAGCCTCAGGTGGGCGGGGTTTGAAAAAACTGACTCTCTGAAGGACTCTTCGAATGACTCTTCTGGCTGAAAACTGCAGATTTGAGCAATAAATACACGAAAACTACAGCATCTTACAGAATAAGGGACACAGCGCTGGAAACAGCATGTCTGACACTAGCTTGTGCTGTCCTCAGCCAGGGGGACAAAAACTATGTGACAGGTTCTCTTTAAACTATTCCTCCAAAAAGTACAACTTGTCTCGAATAAAACGAGGCCTCAAACAACTGCGTCATTGAAAAAATAAAAAACGTTACGACTGGTGAAACGTAAGGAGGCAAAAACTAAAAAAATGTTCTGGTCCTTAACTACTTTTCAGGCGTTCGGCTTAAGGGGTTAAACTTAATTTGCCATTTCTCTGAAGTCCCCAACCTCCTGGCCTATTACTGTCGTGCTAAATTCTGCTCCTCTCATCTGCTGGAGGTTTGTGCACATTTTGATTGTTCATGATCAGGTCTGACTATTACCAGGGTCATTCTGTTCCACACAATAAGTTTGAATGGATCTTATGATAAGTTATTAATAAAAATATCCATGCGAGTCTAACCCTAAATCCTAACAACAAAGCACTTCTGACCTCAGACACATGATTTCAACAAGAAGTTCCTCCAGCTAAAAAAGACCAAGGAGTTCTGCAGGAGATAGCATGGATGACACATCCTCAATGGCAGACAGAAGCCAGCAAGACAACTGTAGTGTGAGGAAGAAGTGTTACACGATTTTCAAGACTGAATGAAATGTGATATCCTTGTAAATCTCTTCATCAGTGACTCTAGTAGAACCACTGTAGTGGGAAACATAAAGGGCGGTCACATCACATAGTGATTAGATTTATAATTTGGATACATTTTTTTAAAAACTTTCAGATTTGTGGTTGTGAAAACATAGTAACATAGAAAATAAGATTGGAAAAGGACACAGGTCTATCAAGTCCAACCTATAAACATACAGTGTTGATCGAGAGGAAGGCAAAACCCTCTATGAGCAGGTGCCAATTGCTCCGTACAAGAGGAAAAATTTAGAACAATTGCTTATATATATTTTCCTGTAATGTCATATTTTTCATTTAAATGGGTTGTCTCACTACAAGGATTGCTGCTTTTTATGTTAAAGATCTTGTAAAAACAAGTCACTTTGCAATATGTGTCCATTAACAGTGTCCTACCTATTCCTAGATATCCCCTCTTGTATGGGCTGCATCAGTTCCTCAGGTCGCTATAGCTACAGACCTCTTCAATCTCTCCTGATAGGCTGCCAGCACTGGTTGCTATAGCTACAGACCTGGCTTCTACTGCAGCCTAGTAGAAGCCAGTAAACACTACTGCTGAATTCAAAATTAAACCAAGAAAACAGCACTGAGGTAAGATGAATCGATGTAGTGAGACAACCCCTTTAAGCCCTTCTTGAGCTTTGTCAGTGAATTCATCATCACAATCTCTTGTGGCAGTGAGTTCCACGGTGTCACCGCTCTTACAGTAAAGAATCCTCATCTGTGATGATGGTGAAACCTTTATTCTTCTAGATGTAGAGGATGTCCTCTTTTTACTATAATAGGGCCCTGCTGTAAAAATTTCATGTAGATCTGTATACTGTCAATTCACATGTTTTTACATGGTAAGTCCCCTATAAGCTCAATAAACCCAAGTGTGATGGCCTATCTTGATATTTCAATCTACACATTCCCTTAACCAACCTGGTCGCCCTCCTCTGCAGCTGCTCCAGCTCATCTATGCCCAATTTCGGTGCCCAAAACTGTATATACTATTCCAGTTATTTGTACAGAGGCACAACTTTGTTCCTGTCTTTAGGATTTTTGCCTCTTATAATGCAACCCATGACTTCATTTCCCCTGAGTGCAGCTTCTTGCCATCAGTCCCTAAATTTATGACTAGTGTCCACCAGTGTCCCCAAGTCTTTTTCAGCTGTAGATTTACCAAGTATTATATTGTTTATAGAGGCGTAACTTGAAGCTCCGGGGCCCTAGTGCAAAAAGTGAAATGGGCCCCCCAGCTGCCATGTGCCACTTATATTGCTGGTGTTTCCTTATGTGGCAGAAGGGCTTTTGGGCCCCCTCAAGCTGAAGGGCCCGGTAGCGACTGCTACCTCTGCACCCGCTATAGCTACGCCCCTGATTGTTTACTCCATAACTGTAGCTTTAGTTTCCTCGGTCAAAGTGTTTGACCTCACATTTATCCCCATTAAACTTCATTTGCCATTTCTCCGACTAAGCTCCCAACTTCTCTAAATCCCTATCCCTCTGTAATATTCTATTATCCTCTATCTTACAGAGCCTTGCATCACCTGCAAATACTAAAATTCGATCTGTAAGCCATCTTCAAAGTCATTAATAAATACATTAAAAAGAACAGGGCCCAATATCCCTGTGGCTCCCCCATTAGCAACTCATCAAACCAATTGTGAACCTATTTCCATGTATTTTTCCCCACTCCCATCATTTCCTATCAGTTTTTGCACCAATTGTTTATGTGGCTCACTAACAAATGCCTTTAAGAAGTCCAGATAGACAACGTCCACAGTCTTAAAGAGAACCTGTCACATAGGTTATGCCCCCCTTGCTGAGGACAGCACAAGCCAGTGTCAGACCTGCTGTTCCCAGCGCTGTGCCCCTTATTCTGTAAGATGCTGCAGTTTTCATGTATTTAATGCTCAAATCTGCAGTTTTCAGCCAGAAGAGTCCTTCAGAGTGTCATTTTTTTTAAACCCCGCCTACCTAAGGCTAGCCCCTCCCACCTCATCTGACAAACCTATTACTTTGAATAGGTAGAAACAGGTGAATAACTGTCAGTGGGCGGAGCTAGTCTCTGGTGGGCGGGGCTAATACCTGCTCATGAATAAGATTTGAGGGGTAAATGCTATAAAACTGCTGCATCTTACAGAATAAGGGACGCAGCGCTGGAAACAGCAGGTCTAACACTAGCTTGTGCTGCCCTCAGCCAGAGGGGGCATAAACTATGTGACAGGTTCCCTTTAACCATGTCCAGTGTAGAACTTACCTCCGTATAGAAACTGGTCAGATTAGTTAGACAGTACCAATATCTCATGAAGTTCTGCTGGTGCTGATTTATAACGTTATTTTGTGACTCCAGGATAGTATCTCTTAGAAAAATCTTCAAGTATTTTACACACAATGAAAGCTAAACTTACAGGCCTATAGTTATCAGGGTAACTTTTTGTCCCCTGTTTGAATTGGCACCACATTTGCCATACGACCGCCCTGTGGAGCCGACCTTTTAATTTTAAATACCAAAAAACAAAGGTCTGTCTATCACGGTAATTAGTTCCTGCAGAACTCGTGGGTGAATGCCACCTGGGCCTTGGAATTTGTTTATTTCAATGCTTTTAAAGGGGTTGTCTCATCTCAAAGTTTCATAGGATGCATGAATGTAATAATGCTGCTTTGCTCTGTCACTTCCCGGTCAAGATGTCTGTAATTAGCATATGAGCTCCATGTATTCAGACTAATTACTCTTTACATTAGCTGAGAAGCTTCTCCAGACCTCAGAGAAGGTAATTTAGCTAATCTAGAAAAATAAACATAATAAAATGTTTGTCAGTCTAGATTAAATAAATTACCTTCTCTGAGGTCCAGAGAAGCTTCTCAGCTAATGTAAACAGTAGAGTAATTAGTCTTTTGTCTGAAAGATCAGATAACACACAAGCTCTCACTGTCTGGAGTTCTGTGCTGCTGCTGCTACCTGTGTGATGACATCACTCCCTGCGATCAGATAGAAGAAACAGCAGGGGAGAAAAGAGTACACAGGTCCGTAACTAGGGAAACCAGAGAGAGCACAGAAGGTGATAAAATCACTTGTAGCTCCTTAACAAAAAAAGATGAACAACCCAATATATTTGGAAAACGTCTTCATTTAGTGTTCCCTACATTTTGAAAGCTAATCTTTGTAGCGAGACAACCCCTTTAAGGCTGTCCCTGCACTTCTTGCTGGATTAAGTAGGTGACAGTCAATGGAAAATTTATTACTAATCAAGTAATCTGTCATTGGGTTTTCATGTGTAAAGACAGTAGAGAAGAAGGCATTTAATAGACTTGCCTTTCCCTTATTCTTCTCCACCATTACACCCAGATTACTTTTGAGGGGGCCAAGACTTTCAGTTTTAGCTTTCTTGCTAACTATATAAGAATATTTTGGGGTTCCCTTTGCTTTCTCTGGCAATCTTTGCTGTCTTTATTTGTTTTTAACACAATTTATTTTTATCCTTGTGAATTATTAATGCCTCTTCACTATGTTACTGCTTAATGCTGTAAACGCTTCCTTTTATTCACACAGTTTTATTTAACCACATTGGTTTTCTCCTGTTTCTAAGGGACTGTGAGGTTTTTTGGTCGGATTTTCAGACGGTTTTTGGATTTGAAAAAGCTTCCACACAGACTTTAATAGAAAATCCGTTCAGCAGTCCACACGGAATTGATTTTCTGCCAGACGTTTTTTAACCCGCCAGCCTTCCTAAAAACGTCGAACATGTTCAATCTTTTCCGGTTTACGGGCAGAATATGTGCATTTCAAAGGTGAATTCGCAAACCGCGGACAGAACCATCCCCCAAAACCATGAAAAAGACAATAAAATACCGGCCGGATTCTTAAGACCGGATCCAACGGGTATTTTGCCACTGCCGTGTGGACGCACCCTAAGACATTTATTCCAGTAAGGAATATTTTTTAAAGTATCTTGTGATGATGCTTTTAAAAATGTCCCATATAGTTTTTGTACTTTTCTCTTTGAGAACTTTGTAGCAGTTTATGGTATTCGGGTCATTTTATAGTTGATGAAAGTTAGCCCTCCTCAAGTTTAGTAAATAAAAAAAAAGAAAATAATTTTATTATGTTGTGGTCACTTTTACCTACAGTGCTTTGTGAAAGTATTTGGCCCCCTTCAACTTTTCAACCTTTTGCCACATTTCAGGCTTTAAACATAAAGATATAAAATAATTATTTTTTTTGTAAAGAATCAACAACAAGTGGGGCACAGTTGTGTAGTGGAACGAAATTTATTGGATATTTCAAACTTTTGTTAAAAAAAACCCCTGAAAAGTGGGTAGTGCAAAATTATTTAGCCCCTTTACTTTCAGTGCAGTAAACTCACTCCAGAAGTTCAGTGAGGATCTCTGAATGATCCAATGTTGTCCTAAATGACTGATGATAAATATAATTCACCTGTGTGTAATCGGTTTTCTCCGAATAAAGGCACCTGCTCTGTGATAGTCTCAGTGTTCTGTTTAAAGCGCAGAGAGCATCATGAAGACCAAGGAACACACCAGGCAGGTCCGTGATACTGTTGTGGAGAAGTTTAAAGCCGGATTTGGATACAAAAGATTTCCCAAACTTTAAACATCCCAAGGAGCACTGTGCAAGCGATCATATTGAAATGGAAGGAGTATCAGACCACTGCAAATCTACCAAGACCCGGCCGTCCCTCTAAACTTTCATCTCAAACAAGGAGAAGACTGATCAGAGATGCAGCCAAGAGGCCCATGATCCCTCTGGATGAACTGCAGAGATCTCCAGCTGAGGTGGGAGAGTCTGTCCATAGGAAACAATCAGTCGTACACTGCACAAATCTGCACTTTATGGAAGAGGCAAGAAGAAGCCATTTCTCACAGATATCCATAAAAAGTATGGTTTAAAGTTTGCCACAAGCCACCTGGGAGACACCAAACATGTGGAAGAAGGGGCCGCCTGGGAGACACCAAACATGTGGAAGAAGGGGCTCTGCTCAGATGAAACCAAAATCCAACTTTCTGGCCACAATGCAAAACAATATGTTTGGTGTAAAAGCAACACAGCTCATCCCCCTGAACACCATCCCCACTGTCAAACATGGTGGGGGCAGCATCAGGGTTTGGGCTTTCCTTCAGCAGGGACAGGGAAGATGGTTAAAATTGATGGGAAGATGGATGGAGCCAAATACAGGACCATTCTGGAAGAAAACCTGTTGGAGTCTGCAAATACCTGAGACTGGGACGGAGATTTATCTTCCATCAAGACAATGATCCCAAACATAAAGCAAAATCTACAATGGAAGGTTCCCAAATAACCATCTCCAGGTGTTAGAATGGCCAAGTCACAGTCCAGACCCGAATCCAATGGAGAATCTGTGGAAAGAGCTGAAAACTGCTGCTCACAGACGCTCTCCATCCAACCTCACTGAGCTCCAGCTGTTCACAAACGCTCTCCATCCAACCTCACTGAGCTCCAGCTGTTCACAAACGCTCTCCATCCAACCTCACTGAGCTCCAGCCGTTCACAAACGCTCTCCATCCAACCTCACTGAGCTCCAGCCGCTCACAAACGCTCTCCATCCAACCTCACTGAGAACCAGCTGCTCACTAACGCTCTCCATCCAACCTCACTGAGCTCCAGCCGCTCACAAACGCTCTCCATCCGACCTCACTGAGCTCCAGCCGCTCACAAACGCTCTCCATCCAACCTCACTGAGCTCCAGCTGGTCCTCTCCATCCAACCTCACTGAGCTCCAGCTGTTCACAAACGCTCTCCATACAACCTCACTGAGCTCCTGCTGTTCACAAACGCTCTCCATCCAACCTCACTGAGCTCCAGCTGCTCACAAACGCTCTCCATCCAACCTCACTGAGATCCAGCTGTTCACAAACTCTCTCCATCCAACCTCACTGAGCTCCAGCTGTGGCCAAGGAAGAATGGGCAAGAATTTCAGTCTCTCCATGTGCAAAACTGATAGAGACATACCCCAAGCGACTTACAGCTGTAATGGCAGCAAAAGGTGGCGCTACAAAGTATTAACTTAAGGGGGCCAAATAGTTTTGCACGCCCCAATTTTCATGGGGTTTTTTTGTACAAAAGTTTAAAATATCCAATACATTTTGTTCCACTTCACAATTGTGTCAAACTTGTTGATTCTTCACAAAAAATGTAAATGTTATATCTTTACGTTTGAAGCCTGAAATGTGGCAAAAGGTTGAAAAGCTCAAGCGGGCTGAATACTTTTGCAAGGCACTGAACATAACCACCAACCTGTACACTTGATATCCTGGTATATTAGTTAAGATTAAGTCCAAAAGTTCCCCACCTCTTGTTCGGTTCTGCACTAGTTGAGAAAGGTAATTGTCTTTTATTACGGTCACAGCCTGTTTCCTTTGTTGGACTTCTAGATTTCTGTTTCCCAGTTTATTTCAGGGCAGATGAAGTCTCCCATAAAAACTACAGTACTCTGCTTTGCTGTTTCAGCTATTTGTCTTATTAGTAGATTTTCTGTTACTTCCATTATACTTGAAGACTTATTGCAAACACTATAAAGTATTTTATTGTTTATTCCTACTTCCCTTATTTCCACCCATAAGGATTCCACATTTCACATACAAGCACACCCTTCCTCCTTTATCATTCATGTGATATTAACTACCCAGTGATAGGTGTCCAAGTCTCAGTTATTCCAATAATGTCATATTTTTCTTCTAACATTATCAATTCTAATTCCTCAATTTTATTACAGAGGTTTCTGTCATTAGTATTCATACATTTTATGTGGGTTTCTACTTAATATACCTACTTCTATTATCGGTCTTCACTATTCTTACCTCTCCTTCTGTTCCACCCGCAGTTATATTACCTAGGCCCAGGTCACTATCTACATTGTCTTCCCCTCCTTTATTATTATTAACTCACCATCTAGCCCCAACCTAAATACTCCTCCAACCAACCATCCATTTGATTTTCTCCCCCAATACAGTTGCATCCTCCCCATTTATCCTCTAGCCAATAGCAAAGTCGACCCAGTTCTCCAGGAACCCAAACCCCTCCTTCTTACACCAATTCTTGAATACAGGTAGTATTTTAGAAAATACTACAATTGAGGACCTTGCCTTGAGTTTTTAATTAATTAATTTTTAAGCACCCTCCACCTACCTCTAATTTTGTCATTGGTGCCAGTGTATATTTTAACTTCATAAGTAATAATGTCAATATGCAAAATGCTTAAAAGGGTATTCTCGTTTCATCATTTGGTAGCCGTTTATACTGGTTGCCAAGCAGAGCTTCTGAAATGGAGGGGTGTGTTTCTCCTCCCAGCAGGGCGTATCTTCTGTCTCTGCAGACACACACCAAAGTGTGCACATGAGAATTCATTCTGTGTGAGCCAGGGTAAGGGAAAGGTTCTCAGCTGTCGTTGGACGTTCAAAACTAAGTGTAACTCCATAGTGTATATCTACATTTCTCGCTCTCTTTACATACTTTGTAACTTGAATGGGCATTTGATATTCAGGACTCTGGGAAAGAAGGGTGATTTTTTTTTTTCTGTCTCTTACACATAGTGATATATATCCTGCAGATTATTACACCTCTGACCTCACAGATCTCCAGAACAAAACTATATGCTTTATCTGTGTTCACATGGGACTGTAGATGATCTGTCTCTCTGCTGTAGGACCTCTGATCGCTGTCAGTGACAAACCCTGCATGCAAACATCACACCTACCACTGATAGCTGTCAGTGACAAACCCCGCACGCATACGTCGAACCTACCACTGATTGCTGTCAGTGACAAACCCCGCAGGCATATGTCGCACCGACCACTGGTTGCTGTCAGTGACAAACCCTGCACACATACGTCGCACCTACCACTGATTGCTGTCAGTGACAAACCCCGCACACATACGTCGCACCTACCCCTGATCGCTGTCAGTGACAAACCCCGCACACATATGTCGCACCTACCACTGATTGCTGTCAGTGACAAACCTCGCACGCATACGTCGCACCTACCACCGATCGCTGTCAGTGACAAACCCCGCACACATACGTCGCACCTACCACTGATTGCTGTCAGTGACAAACCCCGCACTCATACGTCGCACCTACCACTGATTGCCGTCAGTGAAAAAAAAAGCAAACCCGCATGCATACGTCGCACCTACCACTGATTGCTGTCAGTGACAAACCCCGCACACATACGTCGCACCTACCACTCATTGCTGTCAGTGACAAACCCCGCACACATACGTCGCACCTACCACTGATTGCTGTCAGTGACAAACCCGGCATGCATACGTCGCACCTACCTCTCATTGCTGTCAGTGACAAACCCCGCACACATACGTCGCACCTACCACTGATTGCTGTCAGTGACAAACCCCGCATGCATACGTCGCACCTACCATTGATTGCTGTCTGTGACAAACCCCGCACACATACGTCGCACCTACCACTGATTGCTGTCAGTGACAAACCCCGCACACATACGTCGCACCTACCACTGATTGCTGTCAATGACAAACCCCGCATGCATACGTCGCACCTACCACTGCTTCCTGTTATTGAAAACAGTGAACCCCCGCACGGATACATCGCACCTCTCTCTCTCTTTTCCGTGCACACGTCCCCCTGTGCGCTCCCGTCTGCGACCTGTTTCCTCCATCTCCCTCAGTCGCGCGTTCCCGTTTATAACCGGGGGTGGGAACTGGGCGTAACCCGACCGGAGCTCTCACTTCCTTCCCAAGCACTAAACAAACTATAGCACTTTGCTTATGGTAACCAAGGACAGACATGCTTAGATTGTTGGTCCCCCCACTTTATAACTATAATCTTCGTAGCCAGAAAACCCCTTTAAGATAATACATGTGAATTTTCTCCTTATACGTTTTAGCATATATTTTGTATTAAAGGTGAGACTTTATTGAAAGAAATTTTACAAACATTATAAGTGTAATACATAAACTAAACCAACGCATTCCCCTTCATAAATAAGTCCTCAAGAAAGCAGCACAATACAGGAAAAAAAAAACATATTTCATAATATTATATACAACAAAGCAATCCTTTGTGGCAGTATCAACATAAAGTCAATGATCTACATTCTCTTGGAACGTCCATAGCTATAAAAGAGGCTGTAGACAAACGAGTGCATAGTAAACATAGGTAAATGCATTGGTGGAAGGTAAACATCGGTGCCGCACTACAATGAATTGTAATTTAGGCTTTGTTAGAAACAGTATATAAGTACTGTACTATTCCTGGCCCCAGCATGTAAGGGAAAGCATACCCCAATCATCAGACACGGTATGAACAGTCACTTCCACGATCCGAAAATAAATATCTTTCATGTGGAAACTTCATTGTGAATAAATAATATTCCAAGGCCACGCTGCAATTTGTCATACATTAAATAATCACACATTAAGAGACACGATCAATCATTTTAAGAGAGTACCTTCAACCACCGTCTTCGTACTGCACCTTGTGTTGTGTTGCAGTGTTAGGGTGCTAAAGAGCAATGTAAAATCAGTATCTATTCCTCTTAGTTACTTCCTCATAGTATAAAGCAGCGTAGAGATGTCACAATTCCTAAACACAGTCATTTACTGTATCTCTGCACCACTATATATATGACAGCACTTCCTTAATTAAAGGGTTTTCTCACTACCAGGATCGCTGCTTCTTACATTAAAGATCTTGCATAAACAAGTCATTTTGCAATATGTGTTCATTACCAGTGTCCTACCTATTCCTAGATATCTCCTCTTGTATGGGCTGCATCAGCGCCTCAGGTCCCTACAGACCTGTTTGATCTCTCCTGATAGGCTGCCAGCACTGGTTGCTATAGTTACAGACCTGTTCAATCTCTCCTGATAGGCTGCCAGCACTGGTTGCTATAGTTACAGACCTGTTCAATCTCTCATGATAGGCTGCCAGCGCTAGTCCCTATAGCTACAGACCTGTTTTCTCTCTCCTGATAGGCTGTCAGCGCTGGTCGCTATAGCTGCAGACCTGTTCAATATTTCTTGATAGGCTGCCAGCGATGGTCACTATAGCTACAGACCTGTTCAATCTCTCCTGATAGGCTGCCAACACTAGTCGCTATAGTTACAGACCTGTTTGTTCCCACTGATAGTACAGCAAAATAATGTCTCTCACCTAGTGTTACACTAGAGGTGCTTGTGGAAAAGAGTGCTTTAAACTCTTCAGACTATAATAAAGACTATAATAAAGAAATAATTCCACAGCACTCATATGAATGTATGCTTATAAGTGTAAATTATTTTTATAGTAAATTTGAGAAATTTAACAAAAATTAGTTACAGAGGGTAAGTTTCCATACATAAATAGTTGATTATTTATAAATCTATATGACTTAAGGCAGGGCCGGGACGATGGGTAGGCTAGGGTAGGCGCCCGCCTAGGGCGCCACTTCATCCCAGGCAGAAAAGGGGGTGCAAGGAGGTAGCGACTGGGCTGAATTTTCCATTTGGGGGGCGCTTTGTGCCTTATTTGCTAGGGCACCAGAATACCTTGTCCCAGCCCTGACTTGAGTAAATCGTGACCATGCGGAACGTTTCGGCTGTTGCCACAGCCTTTTTCAGCCGGATCACTGTAATGAAGAAAGCATTCTTATGCTTATACTTCATGCCGTCCTCCTCCCTTCATTCACAGCTATTCATACCCGCGGTCTCGCATTGGTAAGACACTGACCTTCTTGTTTTCCACCTTATTAATCTGCTGTTGGTTCCATAATTACTCATACAACTCATTTTCCTCACCATCTATAGCTTCCATGGGTTAACCCTGGACATTCTGGGCTTCCATACACATTACTCATTCCCCAGCATATCTCATTGGGTGAGCTATATACCTCCCCTTGTTTTTTCCCCTCCCCCCTTATTTGTCTCCTCACTACTATATTCATGTGTATCACTTCTATTTCTAAGATCCATTTCTTTTCTGTCATCTATTCATCTGTTTTTTTCAGTCTTCTCTTTAATTCCCTATTTTCTTTCCTCAGGTCCACTGGTCGTTTCCTGTCATTACATATTCCCCCCTTTTTTTCTCTTATTGTTTCTTTCTTTCATGTCTTCTTGCCTATCAGGTGCTCCATATGCTTTTTCCCCTACAGTGATCTGGCCGAAAAAAGCTGTGGCAACAGCCGAAACGTTCCGCATGGTCACGATTTCCTCAAGCCATTAAGATTTATAAATTATCCCCTATTTATGTATGGAAACTTACCCTCTGTAACTAATTTTTGTAAAATTTCTCAAATTCACTATATAAATTATTTACACTTATAAGCATACATTCATATGAGTGCTGTGGAATTATTTCTTTATTATGTTCCCACTGATAGGCTGCCAATGAAGGTCGCTATAGCTACAGACCTATGCGATCTCTCCTGATAGGCTGCCAGCACTGGTCGCTATAGCTACAGACCTGTTCGATCTCTCCTGATAGGCTGCCAGCACGGGTTGCTATAGCTACAGACCTATTTGATCTCTCCTGTTAGGCTGCCAGCACTGGTCGCTATAGCTACAGACCTGTTCCATCTCTCCTGATAGGCTGCCAGTGCTGGTCGCTATAGCTACAGACCTGGTGCCCTCAGCAGCTCCACTGCAGGCCAGTAAACACGCCCTTGAATTCAAAAATGAAACCGAGGAAGCAGGACTGAGGTAAGATGAATCAATGTAGTGAGACGACCCCTTTAACGTTTAACATTTCCCTTTCTGTAGTTTTATTCATACAATATATCTTGCACATCTCTCCCATTTCAACCTGGGCATTCATATCCGTCCCTAATCTGTCCTAGTACTGCAGTACCCCACAATTTAAATATTTTAGCACTGTGTTCCCCAGCCTGTTTTTCACCTCCAGATTGGGTGGCTATCTGCATATGTATTCCTTGCCCCCCGGGTAAGGGTTGTATTAACCTCACAGTGTTTAATGACATGAATGGCTACGCGAGGCACAGAACTAGGTTTCTTGGATGACATTTGTGATGTCCAGGCCTCAGCCTTGAATGTAGAAGAGGCACAATGTTTGGAAGTTATAGGGGGAGCTCCATTGCTCTCAGATTTACCCCAGTCATTATAAGTTGCCTCCTTCTCCTTGATGGTGACCGTAGTTTTGCCTGGGCTTGATTTGCTTGCTCCGGCAGCTATTTTTTGTGGGATTTTGCTATCTTTGCTGTCTCTTGGCACATGTCTTGATTGTTTTACGACAGATGGACTTACTGATCCCGTGGCTAGGTCTTTGGTTAGAGGGACTCTTCTAATCCCCAAGTCATTCGTCTTTGATTTCTTTGGGATACTTCTTCCATTTTTCCCTAACAAAGAGTTTTTGATGGTATCTCCACTCCCGTGCTCTGAACTACTCCTGTTACTCCCTACACTGTTCTCTAGTATTGGTTCTGATCTAACACCGTTTGATTTTTCTGAGGTATTTTTTAATTCCCTTTTCCATTTAGAGCAAGGATTAGGAGTTTCTCTCGATACCACAGTATGGACATCTTTGGAGGCCCTTGAAGATGGATTATGCTCCATATACCTGAGCCCTCTTGATGTTTCATTAGGTAGATCCACATTCTTCTCTTTTGTTGGTGGAAGGCAGTAGTTTGTTTCTTTAGAGGCAATAGATTGTTTCGCTGATAACGGCTCCACAAGTTTTATCTTGGACATAAAACATCCAGGTTGGGATCTCCGAAGTTTGGGAGTCTCAGATTTATTAGACACTGGAGTTTGATTGGAGATGTCAGATTTCGTTGGATCTGCCGAAGGACTGACTAAATGGGGGCCAGAAAGAGTCATTGAGTGTCTAGCGTTTCGTACGGCAGATTTGACTAACGCTTGCTTGACTGTTTTAGAAGTCATTGGCTTAGTGGTTGGAAGTCTTTAAAGCACTTATTGATTCCGACACAGTGTTGTAAGATGTAGGCGTCTGAAGGTCTGATGATTGGTCATGGTTCTCGGATTCATTATGGTCCAAGATCTGTAAGGAATTATCAGTACTCAGCTTTCTTTCTATTATGTCTTGAAAGTCAACTAAGGTCTGAGATTTTTCTTCAGCCCCAGCCTGTATGGAGGCTAATCTTGTATTGACTTCATGTACATGCGTATCAGGTCCTACAAGACCTTCTAAAAACGTACAGGTCTTAGGTGGAGAAAGGCAGGGTAAATATGACTGCTCTAGTGTTCGGGGGTCACCATCATGGTTGACTTTTTCTAATAATTTCTTGGGAAGTTTACTTTTCAAATTGTTTGGTAGCGTTTCTGTTGGAAGACAGGTCTGATGTAACCGAGTTTGTGATTGGCTTCCATTGTCAAAATCTGAATTTCCAGGTATCGGTTTTACTAGTATTTGGCTGGGGTCCGAAACGGATGATGATTCCTGGAGAGATGCTTTTGACCGGTGGTGTGATATGTGGATTTTTTGTTCATCTGATAATTTTGATTGTTTCGACGCCTCAAGTATTGGATGGGTGTCAGTAAATTGTACTGGATGCTCTTCTAGAGAGTCCAATGAAGTGCACTTTATATCAGACTGTTTCCGTGAATTATCAAGTAACTCTGAGACTTTTTGTAGTTGGATCCTACTACACTGTATGTTCTGCTGAACTTTTGAATTACTAGACCTATGGTGAGTTTGTGGTAGGTCAGAAACTTGATATTCATGTGGCTCAGAGAATACCTGGAGAATCTCGGTTCTCTCCTTCGGTACTAACAAACTGACCTTTTGGAAGTCTGCTTTGGCTTCTGAATGGCAAAAATTACTATTTTTTTCAAGAGTTAATTGACAGAATCCATTGTTATCAGTGGTTTGACTATTGTAGTCCATCTGTTGCCTTAGAACACGCTGAGATACCTTCCTCATCTGGTCAGCACTCTTGGGGTCACAGTGTTCCTCAGGTTGGTCTTTACGAGATATGAAGGGTTTTGCATTGTTCGATCCTAAAGAGCGCATTCTACACAGGCGTCTACTCAAAGGTCTACACGAGTTACGCAGGTTCCTCTCCAGTGTAAGCTCCAGTTCATCCTTTGACTGACTAGCTTCTAGTGCACTACAAGTGGCCATTGAATGTCTCTTCTGCAAACGTTTTTTCTCAAATTCTTTCTGTCTCTGATCTTCTTGTTCCCGATGTTTATTTTCCTAGAGAAAAAAAAACAAAAACATTTGAATCATGATTAATTTCTGCAGACTATAACTTTAAAGACATTGCCCTACATAAAAACCTTTAGGGGGACATGTATGAAAAGTAGCACCACCTCTACAGTTCACATCTCAGTAATTTAGGGTGACATGTATGCATGGGGCTGCGTCAGAAGTCTGGTGTCTTTTTAGCCAAAAAACTAGCCCTGTTTGCTCTATTTATAAACGGGCGCACTCCAATATCAGGCGCATTACAGAGCACTCGCAGCACTTTGTAATGCGCCTTATATGGGGGGGTGTTCTGGAGGCGTCGCACTACAACTGAACATATCCACACATTTATAGCTTCAGTATGGCAAAACCAGGCACATTACTGCTGGAACAGGTAGAGCACTTTAAAAGTGGTTTACCTGAGCCAGAAGTGTCGCTTTGTAGCTAGAAAGCTCTAAATCTATGACCTGCAGTAGAACAGGTTCATAGATTCCGGCGTATTCTACGCTACTAATGTGCACAAAAAATGGCGCCTGGGCGCCAAAAATCATACAGTGTAGCATTCGTCAGTATGAAAGTGTCTCACTGTAACAGCTCGTGCTCCGGTCCGACTTCCAGACCGCAGGCACGTCCGTTACCCAGCTGTTGGTCGTCCCCGCGCTGCGCCCAGGGCTGCTGTTCGCTCCCGGCTCCTGCCTGTCCCATACTCACCTGCTCCCATCCTGCTTCCTCCTCAGCAGGTGCGCTCCTGCATCTTCCACCCTACTAGGGGCACGCGCACGTCAGTTGCCTGGGTTTAAAGGGCCAACGCGCAACAGGTAATTGTGCTCCTCTTGTGGGAGTTTTTTAAGGATGCCGTTTCCTGTTCCCCGCGCCCAGTTGTTGGTGTCTATTTCCTGGTGTTGGTTTTGTGCATACGTCTCGCAAACCTTCTCTGCTATTCTCGGCATCCGTTTTGCTTCCTGCTTTACCATCTCCTGCTGACGTTGTTCCAGTCGTGCCTGCCAGTCCTCCAGTCCTGCCTCTCTGTGTTCCAGCCTGTTTCTGTGCCTTTGGCTGTCACCGTCAGGGTCTACGTCGGGGGTAGCGACCTGGGAGTTTCCCTGCAGCAAAGTACTTGCCGCTTTGCGGCGGGCGCTGGTGAAGACAAGGGGCCTCTTAGACTCCGCTCCTCGGCGTAGGCTTTGCCAACTATACACGGTGACCAATGGATCCACCATCCTCTCCTCCGTGCAGCGTGACACACACAGCTCTTTATAAATGTGTGTTATTGCGGGACACATTTGTGCGCCAAAAAGTGGCGCATCGAATAGATGCTCCAAAATTTGTCTCAGCCTCGCCACTATGAAATTGGTATGGACTGGCACAGCTTCACGCCACAACTCAACAACTACCTGCTATTTACCCAAAACATGAATGTGGCTATTAAAGGGGATGTCTCACTACAAGGGTTGCTTTTTATGTTAAAGATCTTGCAAAAACAAGTCACTGTGCAATATGTGTCCATTAACAGTGTCCTACCTATTCTGAGATATCCCCTCTTGTATGGGCTGCATCAGCTCCTCAGGTGCTATAGCTACAGACCTGCTTGATCTCTCCTGATAGGCTGCCAGCACTGGTTGCTATAGCTACAGACCTGGCTTCTACTGCAGCCTAGTAGAAGCCAGTAAACACGCCCCTGAATTCAAAGTGAAACCAAGAAAACAAGACTGAGGTAAGATGAATCAATGTAGTGAGACGACCCCTTTAAGCCTTCTCCATCGCTATTCATAAAACTGCAAGATGAGGTTATCATTGAAAGTCTAAAACAATCTCCTGTTTCCTGTAACTAAAGATAATCTTTTTCACATGCGTATGATGTAGAAGTAGTAGTAGTACTGAAAGAGCGAATTATGATGAAGCAATGAACTATGTCAACCCTACTCAGTTCTGTGTCATGAAGGGAAGTGAGAGCCAAGCAGTAACTTAGTGGATAAGCCTTGCACCTACACTGGACAAAGTCTACGGCCATGACATTTCCAAAATATTGTTAACATCTGACCTATCTTCAATAGTCGGCTACACAATGGATTCTGATATAAGGTCAGTGAAACAGAGGTATAATCATTTTATGTTTAAAGGGGTTGTCTCACTACATTGATTCATCCTTACCTCATTCCTGTTTTCTTGGTTTCACTTTGAATTCAGGGGCGTGTTTACTGGCTTCCACTAGGCTGCAGTAGAAGCCAGGTCTGTAGCTATAGCAACCAGTGCTGCCAACCTATCAGGAGAGATCAAACAGGTCTGTAGCTATAGCGACCTGAGGAGCTGATGCAACCCATACAAGAAGGGATATCTCAGATTAGGTAGGACACTGTTAATGTACACATATTGCAAAGTGACTTGTTTTTTCCAAGATCTTTAACTTAAAAAGCAGCAATCCTTGTAGTGAGACAACCCCTTTAAGGATGGTTTCACACACACAGTGGGTCAGATTTACTAAAACTGTCTAAAACTAAGGGCTTTATGTATGAAAACTGTCTAGCAATAAGACTGTCTTTGTTACCCATAGTGGCCCATCAGAGCTCATAGCAACAAATCAGAGGCCACAGCAACCAATCAGAGCCCATAGCAACCAATCAGGGCGCATAGCAACCAATCAGAGCCCATAGCAACCAATCAGAGCTCATAGCAACAAATCAGAGCCCACAGCAACCAATCAGAGCTCATAGTGACCAATCAGAGCCCACAGCAACCAATCAGAGCTCATAGAGACCAATCAGAAACCATAGCAACAAATCAGAGCGCAGCTTTTATTTCTTGCTATGAGCTATGGGCTCTGATTGGTTGCTATGGGCTCTGATTGGTCTCTATGAGCTCTGATTGGTTGCTGTGGGCTCTGATTGGTCACTATGAGCTCTGATTGGTTGCTGTGGGCTCTGATTGGTTGCTATGGGCTCTGATTGGTTGATATGGACAACAAAGACAGTCTGACTGCTAGTCAGTTTTCATATATAAGGCACTTAGTATAAACTTAGTCTACACAGTCTAAGAATACACCAGTGGCTCATGCAATTTTGATAAATTTGGATCATTTGTAGATACCATTGTCTAACGTCACACCCCCAATTGGTTGGCTTAAATTACGACAATAACTGCGCCTAAATTGTAGCTCAAGCCTCACCCTCTACTGAGATGCCACACCCTTCATGTTAAGTAATGGCCCTTGCTGGACGAGATGCAAAACATTTCTCAAAGTGTCTAAAACATGTAATAAATGTGCTACAAGGCGCGGACACTACTTTTTTTTAGTAAATCTGACTCAATGTTTTTCAGAAGAGCACAGCAGTTTTTTCTGATAGTTTTTCATGCCAGCAAAAACCAGGAGTGGATTAAAAAAAAACAAACAGGAAATGTAAAGGAAGGAGTAATACTTCCCCTTTCTTGTGCATCCACTTTTGGCTCTGGCTCAAAAAACTGCATAAAAACAGTGTTTTTTTTTTTTTGTTTTTTTTTTAAAGTATGATGGAAATCTATTAAGTGATTTAAGCCAGTAGTCTGCACGAGCCTCATTTGCTCAAACATTTGCAACACTTGAGCTACATGGAGGTTTGCACATTTCAAGTAGGGAAGGCTAAGCAAACGGGGCCTGGTCTTACACAACGCGCCACATTGACTAAAATGTATACTAGAAAGTGATACCTAAAATTATAGCTGAAATTTACTCCAGGTCATTTTATTTATCCATAACCACTTGCTGACACATTAGGGGCGACATGTATGAACGGGGCTGTGCCAGATATCTGGTGTCTTTTCAGCCCGATATCCAGCGCAGCCCCGTTCGCTGCGCTGAAATCCCTCCCGCACGCCACTCCTGGGTGCATTACAAAGCGCAAGCGACCCTTTGTAATGCGCCCGCTCTCCGGGGGGGGGGGGGGGGCGACACGTGGGAGGCGGGGCGCACTAGGAACGTACGAAGCTACATATTTATAACTTCAGTACGGCATTTCTAGGTGCATTACTGCTGGAACAGGTCGAGCACTTTCAAAGTGGTTTACCTGATCCAGAACTATCAGACAGTCGCTGGTATGCGCCTGACTTATGAACCTGCTCTACAGCGGGTCATAAATCAGGCGCATTCTAGGCTTTTTTTATGTGCATAAAAATTGTCGCCCTGGCGAGAAAAATGATACATGTCGCCCTAGATGTACCAGTATATGTAATTCTACTAAGGGAGTATGGAAAGCATTCACTTGCTGAGGCTGCTCCATACATGGTAGGTAAAAGCTACACCTACAGTCCTTATCCCGTTTGTAACCCGTGGACAGCCTGTAATTAGATTGCCGTGTCTGTAAAAACAGAGTCCTATTAAATTATAACATCATTTATCCCATACGGTGAACACCATAGAAGAAAAAAAATTCCCAACGGCAAAAATGTAATTTTTTTCGGTCAAATTGGAACGAAAAGTGATCAAAAAGCTGCAAAATGGTACCAATAAAAACTACACTTCAGCCCGTGAAAAACGAGCCCACATTTAGGTTCATAGATTGAAAAACACGGTCACAGAAAACGGTGCTGCAGCGCAGATTTAAAGAAAACGCTACAAATTTGGTATCACCGGAATCATACTGACCTACAGAATACAGATAACATGTCATTTATGCCAGACAGTGAACTCCATACAAACTAAATCTCCAAAAAAATGGCGCAACTGACTTTTTTTATTCATGGTCCACCACACAAAGAATTTATCTGGAGTTTTTCAGTATCTTATATGGTATTATATTGCCCCACAAAAAACAGGCCCTCACAGGTCTATGTAGGTGGAAAAATCAAAAAGTGACAGTTCCTGGGAAGGCGGGGAGGAAAAAACCAAAGACGTTGTAAAAAAATCTCTGCGACTTTTAAGGGCTCATATATTTGACGCATTTTTCAATAGGACAGGCGTATTTAATGCCAGTCTTAATACATTTCCCCTTATGTGTGAAACCTGTCCCATAGGTGATGCCTCCCTTGCTGAGGGCAGCACAAGCTAGTGTCAGACCTGCTGTTCCCAGCGCTGTGTCCCTTATTCTGTAAGATGCTGGAGTTTTAGAGTATTTAATGCTCAAATCCTATTCATGAACAGGTGTTAGCTCCGCCCACCAAAGGCTAGCCCCACCTACCTGACCGTTTTCAGCCAGAAAAGTCAGTTTTTTCATGCCCCACCCACCTGAGGCTAGCCACGCCCATCTCAACTGATAAACCTATGACTTTGAATAGGTAGAAACATGAGAATAGCTGTCAAGTGGGCGGGGCTAGACTTGGGTGGACGGGGTTAATACCTGCTCATGAATAAGCTGGACTCTTTTGTGGCTGAAAACTGCCAGATTTGACCATTAAATGCTCTAAAACTCCAGCATCTTACAGAATAAGGGACACAGCGCTGGGAACAGCAGGTCTGACACTAGCTTGTGCTGCCCTCAGCAAGGGGGGCATAATCTATGTGACAGGTTCCCTTTAAACCCTCTGCAGTCTGAGCAGGACTGGGTCAGGACTGATTTTCAGCCTCTGGATATAACCAAGCTATTGACAGCTACAGAGGTCTTATAATAGTGATCCAGTGGGGAAGAAATTATACTTTGCATAATACATTTGAATAGTACCAGTACTTTCCTGAGATTATATAAGGTTGGAATAGGTTTGGAGGGATGAGATGTGGGTCTGAGCCTCAGGCCCTCCAGCTGTTGGGAAACTACAACTCCCATCATGCATTTATATAATCTAGATCAGTGGGCATGATGGGAGATGTAGTTTCCCAACAGCTGGAGAGCTCGCGTTGCAGACCACTCTGAGGTGTGGGAATCCAGTTATTTAGAACAAGTTGATAGAAAGCTGGCCGGGCGCCACCACAGCAGTCATTATATGTCATGCATGATATTCACCAGCCCCACCATTCACAGCGGAGGATAAGCAGCTGCTGTCTTCCATGAACTCACCTTGACGGCCAGCTGAAATTTTTGACAAAAACAGCTGAATACTTTGCAGCATTCCTCCAAGTGGAACAGGTCCTGATCCTCACAGAGAAAGTCACATAGATTCTGTCGGGAGACTTGCAGCGCATCTATTTCCTTCTGAACCTCTTGTAACTGGTGATCAGCAAACTAGGGAAGAACACACTAGGGTCACAATGCCATATAATCAGACACAGATAAACTAGGCATCAACCAGCTATAAGAGGGGTGCACATCCGAGGCCTAAAGGGCTACATGCAGTCCACAGTGCCCCTCTGTGCGGCCCTCAGTCATTAGGACTCAAACCTGCTTTGTCTCTGTCCTGATCCTTCAGAAACTAATATTCTTTTTGACAGCCACATTCCACTGTTAGGCTACACACAGTGTTATGGTGGGCACTGCATGGTTGGTACTGTTTTGGTTGGCATTGTTATGGTGGGCACCGTGCAGCTGGTCCTGTTATGGAGGGCTCTGTATGGCTGTCACTGTTATGGAGAGCTCTGTATGGCTGGCACTGTTATGGAGGGCTCTGTATGGCTGGAACTGATAGGGAGGGCGCTGTATGGCTGTCACTGTTATGAAGGGCGCTGTATGGCTGTCACTGTTATGGAGGGCGCTGTATGGCTGTCACTGTTATGGAGGGCTCTGTATGACTGTCACTGTTATGGAGGGCTCTGTATGGCTGGCACTGTTATGGAGAGCTCTGTATGGCTGGCACTGTTATGGAGTGCTCTGTATGGCTGGCACTATTATGGAGGGCTCTGTATGGCTGGCACTGTTATGGAGGGCTCTGTATGGCTGGCACTGTTATGGAGGGCTCTGTATGGCTGTCACTGTTATGGAGGGCTCTGTATGGCTGGCACTGTTATGGAGGGCTCTGTATGGCTGACACTGTTATGGAGAGCTCTGTATGGCTGGCACTGTTATGGAGGGCTCTGTATGGCTGGCACTGTTATGGAGGGCTCTGTATGGCTGGCACTATTATGGAGGGCTCTGTATGGCTGGCACTGTTATGGAGGGCTCTGTATGGCTGACACTGTTATGGAGAGCTCTGTATGGCTGACACTGTTATGGAGAGCTCTGTATGGCTGACACTGTTATGGTGAACACTGGATGGTTAGCGCTGTTATGGTGGGCAAATGCATAGCTGGCGCTATTATGGTGGGCACTGTATGAATAGCGCTGTTATATGGGGCACTGTGCAGCTGGCATTGTTATTGCTTGTGCTGTAATGGTGGGCACTGTGCAGCTAGTGCTGTTATGTGGGCACTATGCATCTGGAACTGTAATGGTGGGCACTGTGCAGGTAGCGCTATTATGGGGGCACTATGCATCTGGAACTGTAATGGTGGGCACTGTGCAGGTAGCGCTATTATGGGGGCACTATGCAACTGGAACTGTAATGGTGGGCAATGTGCAGGTGGCTTTTTAGGGGGCAAATGAAGGGAAACGTAATGGTGGGCACTGTGAGGTAGGTTTATGGGGGCAAGCTTTGGGAAACTGAAATGGGGGGCAGTACAGGTAGCGTATTATGGGGGCACTATCCCAAATGGAACTGTAATGGGGGGCACGTGCAGGGCGCTATTATGGGGGCTTATGCAACGGGAAAAACGATATGGTGGGCATGTGCAGGTACGCTTTTAAAGGGGGCACAATGCATCTGGAACTTAAGGGGGGCACTGTAAGGTAGCGCTTTAGGGGCACTATGCTTGAATGTAAGGGGGCACGGTACAGTTAGCGAATTATGGGGGCATTTGCATGGCTGTAAGGTGGGCATTGGAGGTGCGCTATTATGGGGGCACTATGCTCGGGAATGTAAGGTGGGCAACGTGCAGGTAGCCTATTATGGGGGCCTATGCAACTGGAAAACGTAATGGTGGGCCCGTCAGGTAGCGCTATTATGGGGCACTATGCAATGGAACTGTAAGGGTGGGCCTGTGCAGGTGCGCTATTAGGGGGGATTAGCAAAGGAAGATATGGTGGGCACGGTGCGGGGCATGTATGGTGGCTGTTAGGCTTGTGTGTTATGGTGGGTACTTTTGGCGAAAATGTTAGGCATGTTCCACGCTTAAATTTGGGGGCGCATTTCGGGGGTCTTTGGAGGTACTGCGCTCTAATCACGAAAGGGCCCCCCATGATTTGGTAACACAGTTTTCATGAGAATATGGATTACGCCTTCTCCCCGGGTGTAAAATTTACCCCGTGGGGGGAGAAAAGTGATAGTCATTTTTTCATGGTGCCGCGAGAAATGATGTCAAGGGGGCGGCGGGGGCCCCCCCCCCCGGAGATGCCCCTATCAGGTGAACCCCGAACACGGCGTAAATTGCGGGGCTTTTACTTACGCTCCGCAATACCCCCGTGTGAACTAGCCTTATGGTAGGCATGTGTGGGGAACTTGATTGTATTTCTTTTAAACACCTAAAAAAGCTTTTAAAGACAAAACTGTTACTGTAATATTTCTAGTACATGAGCAGCATTTTTACCCGGATTTCTTTTTCAAGGAGATTCTTATTTCTGAAACAATCATGGCACATCTGGAGACTCCAGAGAGGAGGAGATGAGTTGGAGAGGAGCTTATATATGCATGTTTATCTCTTTGCATTAGTTGTTAAAAAAAAACAGTTCTGTAGCCCCCCAAAAACTACAATGGAAATAGGAGCCTCATACTGTGCAGAAGACCTCCATTCTGAACTTCACTTAAAGAGGTTGTCTCATTACATGGATTCATTTTACTTTAGTCCTGTTTTTTTGGTTTCGCTTTGAATTCAGGGGTGTGTTTACTGGCTTCCACTAGACTGCAGAAGAAGCCAGGTCTGTAGCTATGAAAACCCAGTTCCGGCAGCCAAACCTAAAGATAAAGGGGGCCCTGTAGCTATTGCACCCAAACAAGGGGGGGGTTTTGGGAAGGTAAGACACTGGTAATGGAAGGGATTGTTTTTGCAAATCTTTAAAAAAAAAAACGCCCTTGGAGTGAGACAACCCCTTTAAGTGGAATCAAAGAC
Organism: Phyllomedusa bahiana; assembly: GCA_025379985.1. Lineage (NCBI taxonomy): Eukaryota > Metazoa > Chordata > Amphibia > Anura > Hylidae > Phyllomedusa > Phyllomedusa bahiana. The sequence goes on along the minus strand of JAODAL010002218.1, from coordinate 171,302 downwards.
CTCTTAACCATGCTGGGTATTTGCAATTGATGTTCCATACAGGCCTCATAAAGGAAATAGCTTTTAAAGGTTTACTGCGGCATTAAAAGGGGGTTAAATTGGCAATGTGGACCAAAAAGTTGGCACCCGATTTTAAAGATTAAGGCCAAAATACCCTTTGGATGTATTAAAGCTTTATACAATCACTTAGTTGTAGAGAAATAATAATAATACAGTTCCCGTAGAACTGCAGAGGACCTTATGAGATACGCCACCTATTTTCATACTGAGGTATACATGGGTGTTTCCTGTGGTATGCTCAATCAGATGCTGTATCATTGGGGTTTTTCCCCTCTAAGAACTGATTCAGTGGAAAAACGGCATAGTATAGTGCCCTGAGAACCCCTGGGAGAAAGAATAAGGGGCCTTAAAAAGGAGGGCCCTACTGTGGATGGAAAAACTCTCAAAAGTAACTTGTGAGCTTTGGACAGGGCTTACGCCATTTTAAAAGTTATTGTCCAATTGCGCCTGGGAGACCCTAATTGACCCCTTTGGGGCCGGGCCCGGTTGCGCGACCAAAAAGGCGGCTTCGACCCTGATACTTTCCCCAGTGTGAACTCTGTCGTAACTTTGTATCTTAATTGATTCCTGGCCCTCCCGTCAGGATTTTCCAGCACTTTTGAGTTAATTGTTCTTTTGGTATTTACATTTTCCTTCTCCTATCCTTTGGTTCTCTTTTCCTCTTCCTATTTAAAATCTCTGTTCCTGTCTTCCTTGCCCGTTACGGTTTCCCCTACCTGTAGTTCCCTTTTGCTTTATTTTTTATTTATGTTCTTTTACTCCGTTTTACCCTGGTTACTTCTTTACTTCGTTTCTGTACGGCCGTTCGTTGCGACTTGGCCTTCTGACCCTCGTTTTTTCTGTGTTTGTTCGTTAGTCTGGTGCCACTATATCAAATAGTCTCGGTCTTCGGTTGGGGCGAGATGTAGGAGTCGAGTACCCCAAAAGGCGGGACAGAGGTTGGGACCACGCAAAAGGCCCCACTCCGTCCGTGTTTTCCATGGCTCGCTGACAGCCCTAACAGTTTTTCTTTTACACCCAGTAGTGTTGTGATTCCCCCCCCCCCCAAAAGGGGTTCTAAATATTTCCACCCAAATCTAGTCACTTAATTTGGGTCAGCCTGAATCAATTTTTGCCAATATTCAAAAACAAGTCACCCTTAACTGGAACCCTAGCACTTAATTAGGCTAAGGGCTTTTTTCTACTGGTTGGAATGGGTTAATTTATCATTTGTTGGTTCTGCCAGTCCTACGTCACTCTAACTCTGGGCCTCACTTCCCTTTGCATAAATTTTTAAAAACCCCAAACCCACATTGGGGTTACCAAAGGGGCTTGGGTTGGGAATATGTCGGAGCATCAGTTTCTGCATGACCAGTTAAAGGGTAAGTTAAAGGGGTTGTCTATTCAAATTTCAAGGATGCATGAGAAAATAAAGTGCTTTGCTCTTACTTTTCCCGGTCAAAATGTCTGTAATGAGCATAAGGCTCAGGGGATTCGATTCTCTGTTTATTTGTCAATTAAATAAATTACCTTTTCTGAGTTCTGGGGAAAACTTCTGGGTAATGTAAACAGTAGAGTAATTACTGTCTTTTGTCTGAAAGTCAGATAACCCCCCAAGCCTACACTGCCAGGACCTGTGTGATTTCGTCACTCCCGCTTCAAAACAAACGCGGGGGGGGGATAACAGGGCGGATTGGGAAATGAAAGCCCCAGAAGGTGAAAATCACTTGTAGTCCTTAACAAAAAAAAATTAACAAAGGAAAAATATTTGGAAAGTTTTCATTTAGGGTTTTCCCTACATTTTGAAAGCTTTTTTGTAGTGAGACAACCCCTTTCAGCTATTCAGACCCAGTGAAAAAAACCCTAACAATAATTTCAGGCTAAGGTTACTGTTACAGTCAGGCTTAAGACTGGGGTCAAAGTAAAAAAATTCTGGCTTTGGTCGTCCCAAACCTGAATTTTCTTCATAAGTTCAGGTGAACCATGAAAAAACCCAAATGGAAGATTCTACAATATACCCTGTTTTTGAAAATAAAACACCCCCCGAAAATAAAGACTAGTGCATTTTTTTTGATGCAATTCAAGTTTTTTGGGTGCTTATGGATGTTTGTGAGAATTCATACAAATATTGTAATGTGGATTTTGTTTTAAAATGTAAAAATTTTAATTCTTTTCATGGAAAAAAAAAAATCACCCGAAAATAAGTTTGCTCGTCTTTTTGGAGCAAAATTTTAATATAAGACCTGTCTTTTTTGGGGGGGAAACGGGGGGTAATCCCATGTAATATGCTCCCTCCTATCAATGTTTCACACTTATTGGTGGATTTGTACAGTAGCGAGGGATTTTTTGGAGAGTCATTAATAAGGTGGTCTCTGGACAGGGTCTGACTGAAGTGTCTAGGCCCACCAGAGGAAATCATTCTGAGGGCTCACCCCTATCCATACAGAACATATGCACGACTTTTTGTAAGCCCACTGTAAAGGAACATTGCACATGCAAGATTTATGGAATATCTACTGAATGGTTTGAAAGTCAGCTCCAAATGACGATGTCTTCTGCAAGTCCTTTGGGGCCCTGATGTACAGTATTAGAGGTACATTGTTGAGTCAAGGCTTGGGCCACCGGAAGGTCCTTTAGTGCTCTAGAGGGACAGTCTGAGCTTCTCTGTGGTTGGCACCCAGCTGTCATCAAATAAACAGCTTGAAATAGAAAGATGATGTCTGCCCCTGGTCTATTGTCATCTGATAGGAGTGGTCCTAGTGTGACATTACAAGTGGCTTTTGGTCAAGTAAGCTGCGGTGATATTTTATACAAGGGTCTGCAACGTCGGCTCTCCAGCTGTTGGGAAACTACATTTCCCATCATGGCCACTGATATATAAATGCATGATGGGAGTTGTAGTTTCCCAACAGCTGGAGAGCCGACGTTGCAGACCCCTGTTTTATATTCTGCTTCTATTACTTTATGATCATTTGTCATATATTGGGCTATGTAGATGACCTCATGGTAACACCCATGCTGTATGTGGCTTGGAAATTACTAGTATAAAAAATGGATTTTATCAATAAGATGATTTAGTTACTTAGATTGGAGAAAGGGCAGGGGCGTAACTACCGGGGTAGCAGACATAGCAGCTGCTACGGGGCCCGGACTCTTATCGGGCCTGGAGCCGCTGCTAACACGTCCGCTCTCCCGGCAATATCGCTCCTGCGCCCGTGCTCGCCAGCAGAGTCAGGAGGAGAGCACTCCCTGGGGGCCCGGCCGGCAACAAACCGAAACTTCCTGCCGGGCCCCCAGAATCATAAGATAGATTGCTATCAGCACGATCCCGGAGCTGCTCCCTCAGCAGCAGCCCCTCCTCCCCTCTCCTCACACTGTCTCTAGCTGCTGCACCGTCGGGATGGGGGGGGGGGGGTGTGAGGAGGGAGAATTTCCCTGCGGGCCCTTGGATCATAAAATAGATTACTAGCAGCATGATCCTCACAGCTCCCTCAGCAGCAGGAGCCCCTCCTCCCCTCTCCTCACACTGTCTCCAGCTGGGACCGTATATATGTGTATCTTGGTGTCTGTGGTGTATGGTGTGTGTATAAATGCGTATCTTGGTGGTCTGTGGCGTGGTGGGGTGTGTGGGGGTTTTAAATGCATAACTTGGTGTCTGTGTGTGTTGTGTGTTTTGTGTGTGTATAAATGCGTATCTTGGTGTCTGTGGTGTGTGTGTGTGTTTAAATGCATATCTTGGTGTCTGTGGTGTGTGTGTGTGTATAAATGCATATCTTGGTGTCTGTGGTGTGTGTGTGTGTATAAATGAGTATCTTGGTGTCTGTGGTGTGTGTGTGTGTTTATAAATGTATATCTTTGTGTGTGTGGTGTGTGTGTGTGTATTAATGCGTATCTTGGTGTGTCTGTGGCGTGTGTGTGTATAAATGCGTATCTTGGTGTCTGTGGTGTGTGTGTGTGTGTATAAATGTGTATCTTGGTGTCTGTGGTGTGTGTGTGTATAAATGTGTATCTTGGTGTCTGTGGCGCGTGTGTGTGTATAAATGCGTATCTTGGTGTCTGTGGCGTGTGTGTGTGTATAAATGCGTATCTTGGTGTCTGTGGTGTGTGTGTGTGTATAAATGCGTATCTTGGTGTCTGTGGTGTGTGTGTGTGTATAAATGCGTATCTTGGTGTCTGTAGTGTGTGTGTGTGTGTATAAATGCATATCTTGGTGTCTGTGGTGTGTGTGTGTATAAATGCGTATCTTGGTGTCTGTGGTGTGTGTGTGTATAAATGCGTATCTTGGTGTCTGTGGTGTGTGTGTATAAATGCGTATGTTGGTGTCTGTGGTGTGTATGTATAAATGCGTATGTTGGTGTCTGTGGTGTGTGTGTGTTTTCTAAATGCGAAATCTTGGTGTCTGTGGTGTGTGTGTGTATTTATGCTTTTCTTGGTGTGTGTGGTGTGTGTGTGTGTGTATAAATGCGTATCTTGGTGTCTGTGGAGTGTGTGTGTGTATAAATGCGTATCTTGGTGTCTGTCTTGTGTGTGTGTATGTGTATAAATGCGTATCTTGGTGTCTGTGGTGTGTGTGTATAAATGTGTATCTTGGTGTCTGTTTTGTGTGTGTATAAATGCTTATCTTGGTGTCTGTGGTGTGTGTGTGTGTGTGTATAAATGCGTATCTTGGTGTCTTTTGTGTGTGTGTTTTAATATTTTACAAAACTGACGAGTATTCAGTGCAGGGTGAAGAGGTTCCCACAATAAAACTTGAAGTAAAAATCTATTGCGTAAATAAAGAATCGCAGTCCACTAATATCAACGTGTGAGTGACGTGTGCGGGATGTGTCTGGCGTATGACTGGCATGCGAGTAGCATGTGTGGGATGTGTCTGGCGTATGACTGGTGTGTGAGTAGTGTGTGCGGGATGTGTCTGGCGTATGACTGATGTGTGAGTAGCATGTGCGGGGTGTGTCTGCCGTGTGCGGCATTTGTCTGGCATACACAATTTTTTCCGTTATTCTTGACAGAACATGTGATAAGTTTTTTTTTTTTAACGGACCGAGGGGAGGGGGCCCATTAAAAAGTTTGCTATGGGGCCCTGCCATTTCTAGTTACACCCCTGAGAAAGGGGTATATTTAAAGAGGGAGCACTATTAATTTAATAATGTATGGGTTCTGTGGATAGATTCATGACATCTTAAAAGTTGAGGTTGATAAAATGTTGAACATACATCAGTTATGTAATAGTGTATGCAACCTATGAAAGCAATAAAAGCCCAGCAAATGTCATAACTGGAAAGAACAAACTGTACTCACCTCTCCAGCTGCCGGCGATCCGGCATAGACGCTCCAGTGGGTTCTCTGTTCTTTGTTTACCTACGACCCACAAGCGACTGATGTCACCAGGCAGTGGTCTCAGCGGTCGGGTCCATAAATCACTAAGCTGTGATACCTATTGCGTAGCAGGGAGCACTCGCTCTCTGCTCCGCAGTGGTATCTTCAGCTGTATGCGCTCCCAGATGAGGTGCATACAGCTGAAGAGATCGCCGACAGCACCCGGGCCATGTCAGCGCCCAGATGCTGTGGACTGATTCAAGATTCAGCTGTATGTGCTCCCAGAGCCCCGGCGCCGACATTGACTTGAGTATAAACCGAGGACGGCTTTTTCAGCACATTTTCTGTGCTGAAAAACTCGTCTTACACTCAAGTATATACAGTAATATAAATGACTGAAACCAATACAGCATCTAACATAAACCCCGTTCTCAGTGAACTGTTTTAGCAGCTATTGACTAATTCTGACATTCATTTATACATATATTTTGCACATTACTTAAAACAATATGTCACGAGGGGCGCTGCCGCCCGGGGTCCGGGCTGCAGGCGCACTCGCTGCCCGTTTACACGGGCCGCACCGGATGCGGACACCGCCGCGTCCCGTGGGCTCCCCCGTCCCCGACAGTCTCCCTCCGCACCTGACCGCGCGCCGGACTGTGTGCACGGCCGGTGCGCGCGCCCTGGCTCCTTAGGACACGCGCGCGCCGGCTCTCGCAAATTTAAAGGGCCAGCGCCCATAATTGCAAACACCTGCCACTGTCCTTATATATTCGCTCCACCATCTTCCTGCGCCCTCGCCGATTCCATAGTGCCCATACCTATGCGAGGAAGCCCTTTCTACGTTCCGGTTGTCTATACTGTGTACCAGTCCCTCCGGCTTACGTTCTCCGACCACGAACCTTTGCTGCCTGCCCCGACCTTCCTGCCCGTCCCTGACTACGAGTTTGCCTGCCGATTCTGTACCGCGCTATTCCTTGGCTACCATCGCAAGCAAGTCACATCAGGGGTAGCGACCTGGTGGAATTCCGCCGCAGCAAGTCCATCCCGCTTTGCGGCGGGCTCTGGTGAAAACCGGGTTCCACTTAGACTCCGTTCCCTGGTGTGGCTTACGCCATCGCTTGCGGTGGCTCAGTGGAATCCACAACCCAGGTCTGTTACACAATATTTGGCTTTGTACATCCAAAAACTTTTTTGAAAAAAATTTGCATAGGTGCACACTGGTGTGGCAGCAATATACATACACATTCCAATATCAGTAGCACACTATCAACTGAAAAAAACTATCAAAAGGCACATAGGAATTTTTGGAAAAGCATTTCTGCTACTTAGGATACATGAAATTTTTTTGGAGGTTCTTAGTTCACATTTTTGATCAAAACTGCTTAAGCCCACCTCCCAATCTTCATAGAAAACCGCAAATGCAGGTGGGTTCCTACACTAACAATTCCTCTCCTTAGGGCCTGTTCAGACCCACCTTCACAGGTTTTTAAATCAATGCAGTGTACTTAGTAGCTGGTGCCTTCACTCCCTGAAGTATGGAGGTCTGAACAGGCCCTAGAGAGAGGAAACATTAGTGTAGGAACCCACCTGCATTTGAGGTCCCCTTGACGTTTCGGAGGTGGGCTTAAGCAGTTTTGATCAAAAATGTGAACTAAGAACCTCCAAAAAAATTTCGTATCCTAAATAGCAGAAATGCTTTTTCAAAAATTCCTACGTACCATTTGATAGTTTCTTTAGTTGATAGTGTGCTACTGATATTGGAATGTGTATGGCGCATTACTAATGCACCAAAGTACCGCGGCACGCCAAGCACATATGCTAGGCGCATCAAACTTTAGGTGCCTTTTATGAGCCACCACTTTCATATATTCAGGTGCATTATACACTGAAAAAAAGATGCAAAAAATTGTGTTGACGCACCAGGTTCCATACGTGCCGCCCTGGCTGTTCACTTGCCGCCCTATAGATCCAACCACTTGACAAAGGCCATTTTGACAAAACGATCAATGGTATTCACTCTCATTGGTTTTAATGTTATAGAAGACGGGTGTAAGTTTTGTAGTCATAAGCTTGTACGCAGGAGTGGTGGGAAAGGGAAATATAAAGAAAGGACCTGTACTTCGCTTTCCTGCTGGATCTTCTTTTGGCTTGGTTAAAAAAAACAACTTTTTTTTTCCTTTTTGAAGCCATGTGTCAAACCAACATAAAGCTTATTTTTAGTTTACCTCCAGAAACTCCTCCATCTGTTGTCTAAGCTCTTGTAGCTCTGGCGCTGCCAATGTCTGATGAATGGAAGTGATCCGAGACTGTAGCCGGCAGAACTCCTCCAGCAAGCCATCTTCAGACAACCTAGGAGCAAAAAGCAGATCTGGTCAGACACATAAATAAACCGAAGTGTCTACAGAATTACAGCTTAAAAATAACTTTCCAGCTCTCTCAACCTCTAATAGAACATAAAGGAATCTAAAGACTTAAATCATAAGAGCTGTTACTGCTCTGCTCATTGCTCTGTTGTAAGATGTATTTTTATATTATAGGTCACCGAGGATAATATTTTCTTTATAAAGGACACAAGATTTATCATGCGTTGTCGTGAAAATAGCTTGAGAATGTGCTGCACATACTGTATATCCTTCTGGTTGGGCTGGATTCACACACACAGTCAGGGCCGGGACGATGGGCCAAAGTAGGCGACCGCCTAGGGCGCCACTTCATCCCAGGCAGAAAAGGGGGCGCAAGGAGGCAAGGAGTGGGCTGCATTTTTCATTTGGGGGTCGCTTTGTGCCTTGTTTGCCTAGGGCACCAGAATACCTTGTCCCAGCCCTGCACGCAGTTTTGCTGCTGTCTTTATGCGTTTTTCATGGCAGTTTGTTAATTGCCTTCTTATTAGTGGTTTGTTTTTGGCACCTTTTTTTTTGTGCCGTATATTCATGAATAGCCTTAAAGGGGTTGTTTCACTACATTCATTTGTCCTGTTTTCTTGGTTTCACTTTGAATTCAGGGGCGTGTTTACTGTCTTCTACTAGGCTGCAGTAGAAGCCAGGTAGGTAGCTATAGCAACCAGCGCTGGCACGCCAAATCAGAGAGATCAAACAGGTCTGTAGCTATAGGGGACCAGCACTGGCAGCCTATCAGGGAGAGATTAAAAACAGGTCTGTAGCTATAGCGCCAGCACTGGCAGCCTATCAGGAGAGATCAAACAGGTCTGTAGCTATAGCGACCATTTGCGGGGCAGCCTATCAGGAGAGATCAAAAAGGTCTGTAGCTATAGCAACCAGTGCTGTCTGCCTATCAGGAGAGATCAAACAGGTCTGTAGCTATAGGGACTTGAGGAGCTGATGCAGCTCATACAAGAGGGGAAAACTCAGAATAGGTAGGACACTGTTATTGGACATATATTGCAAAGTGACTTGTTTTTGCAAGATCTTTAACATAAAAAGCAGCAATCCTTGTAGTGAGACAACCCCTTTAATTATACCTCAATATTGTTCTGTTGATTTAGCTGTATGGGGATCTTTTTTAGGGGATGAGTTATATTTCTAAGTTGACTACTACTTTAGATACAAGCAGTTGGTATCGAACAGAGCGTGATCATCTTTTATATATATACAGGCAGTCCCCGACTTACACCGTTCCGACTTACATCTGTCCCCTAGTTACAAACTTATGGGGCATGCTGGCACTTGTAGTTCCAGGTTCCACAGCAGATAGTAGCTGTAGAACGACAAGTTCCAGCATGCCACAGCAGCACACGAGGTGAAATCTTCTTAACAGCTGCACCGACAGCAAAACAAATGTAAAAACCCTTCCCTGCACTATCCAGAACTTAAAAAAAAAAAACTTTTTTACTGTAGTTACATTTAATAAATATACCTGTTCTGACATATTACTAAATTGCACCATGATTGTTACATACAACTTATTGATTTAAAGGGTATTTCTTACTAGGCTGTTTCACAGAGTCACAGCCAGCTTTCTACCTACTCTGTCACCTGAGGCTGTAGGTGGTTCTATAGCAGTGATTAACATATTCAGCTTCTGACAGCGCAGAAGATTGTTATCTTCATATGTTCAATGTGACCGGTTCTATTTATGTTGCTATAAAGTCTCCTCACATTATCAATTCTTAAGTGGCATCACTTTTTGAGAGTTAGGGTATGTTCACACGGCATTTTTCAGATCCATTTTTGGATCCGCTTTTTGGACCCTAAAAATGCATCTAACTATGTGCAGTGTGATTTACATTAGTTTCAATGTAAAACACGCATCGCCGTTCAGACGAGTGATCACCGCATGATGCTTGTTTACTTGCATGTTTTTGATGCGTTTATCGGATCCGTTTAAAGAATTGTCATGTCAATTCTACTTGCATTTTACGCAAGTGAAATCCCCATAGGAAACAATGGGGTGCGCTTTTTGGAGCCTGAAAAACGGATCCAAAAACGCACTTTTGGGTACGTGTTGGGTACATTTTGGATGCACTTCTCGCATCCAAAAAATGCATTGCATTAAAATTTGAATGTCTGTGATTTGAAAGAAAACGCATTGAAAAACGGATCTGAAAAATGCATCCAAAAACGCATGCAAAACGCATCCAAAAACGCATTTGCAATGTAGTGAAAAACGGATCCACAAACGGATACAACACGCCGTGTGAACATACCCTTATAGGGGGTAAAGTTTATATAAATGTGGGTTCTAGAAAAAAAATCTATTCTAGATAAGAACTAATACAGATGCCATCATGGCTCACCCATAAACTGTCACCCATCTTTCTCATAAAAGACTAATAAAAAGTAAATCCTCTTAGTTAATCAGTGACAGTCCTTCCTAAATATATGGAAAATCTGGAAGTCCTCCACTGTTTGGGTAAGGGTGCTTTCACACAGCGCAGTTTTGGTGCAGTTTTAACTGCACTCCATTTAAACTGCCTTTATTACCAGCAAGCTTCTTTCAGTCGTCTAAATTGTCCAGAAATGTGTTTCAAATAAGTAATCAATAAGGCTCTGTCTACACTGCACAGAAAAACGTCCGTTTTTTCAGCGTTTTTCGTTTTCTAAAAACGCTGGAAAAACGACTGTAATCATCTCCCATAGATTTCTATTGTAAAACCCTCCTGCTGTCTCCACTGAGCTTCTTTTTTCTGCTCGTTTTTTTTACTGGTCGTATTTTGCAACATGCTCTAAAAAACGGCAGAGCCGGGCAGAAAATTTACTACAGGAGTCTATGGAAAGCGCCGGACGTCTTTTGGCGCGTTTTCTGCCGCGATTTTTCAATGAAAACCCTCCCAGGAGACCCAAGTCCCACCTATAGTGGGTGTTAATGAGGTTATACCTGATCAAATTTGCATACAAGTGTCTGATGTGTCCTTGTTTGTACCTTTTGTAATAAAATGATCATGCTTTGGCCGCTAACGATTTTTGCACAATTCATTTATTTTTTGCTAAAAATACGTTTTTTATGGATTTTGGCGCCAGAATCCGTTTTTTAACTGATTTTGGTGCTAAAATCCTTTTCTTAACATATTTTGGTGCTAATAACGTCATCTCGCTTCTGATGCTAAAAATCCGTTTTTTTACGAATTTTGGTGCAAGAATCCGTTTTTTTACGTATTTTGGAAATAAAATACTTTTCTTTACAGATTTCGGCGCTAATAAAGTTCTTGCTTCTAACAAAAAAAAATACTTTTTTTTTTACGAATTTTGGCGCAAGAATCAGGTTTTTTTTACGGATTTTGATGCTAAAATCCTTTTCTTTACAGATTTTGGCGCTAATAAAGTTATCTCGCTTCTGACGCCAAAAATACGTTTTCTTTCGTATTTTGGCGCCAGAATCTGTTTTTTTACTGATTGTGGTGCTAAAATCCTTTTCTTAACATATTTTGGTGCTAATAGAGTTATCTCGCTTCTGACGCCAAAAATTCGTTTTTATGGATTTTGGCGCCAGAATCCATTTTTTTTTTTTACAGATTTTGGCACTAAAATACTTTACAGATTTTGGCGCTAATAAAGTTATCTCGCTTCTGACGCAAAAAATACGTTTTTTTTTACGGATTTTGGCGCAAGAATCCATTTTTTTTTACAGATTTTGGCACTAAAATACTTTTCTCAACATATTTTGGCGCTAATAAAGTTATCTCGCTTCTGATGCTAAAAGTATATTTTTTACAAACGTTTTTTACGCTAACATAATTTTCTTAACTTTATAAGCGCCAAAATATGTTGAGAAAAGTATTTTAGCGCCAAACTCCGTAAAAAAATGGATTTTTGCGCAAAAACTGTAAAAAAACGTATTTTTGGCGATGCGCTTTTGAGAGCTTTCCTCTGCTGCGTTTTGCGGATCCGTCTTTAGAAATGACACGTCATTTCTTGTTGCGTTTTATGCAACAGAAGTCCCCATAGGAAACAAGGGGATCTGCTTTTGTCATGCGGAAAGCGGATCCCAAAGCGCAGCAGACATGTGCTTAAAGTTGTGGTCCGATTTACATGCTGAAAGCGCACTGGGATGACGAAAGAGCTGCTGGATCGGAGGTGCGGGGGATCTGAGGTGCCGGTGAGCATCTGCTGGGATTGGAGGTGCCGGTGAGCGGCTGCTGGGATCGGAGGTGGGGGGGATCGGGGGTGGCGGTGAGCGGCTGCTGGGGATCGGAGGTGTGGGGGATCGGAGGTGCCGGTGAGCGGCTGCTGTGATCGGAGGATCGGAGGTGCCGGTGAGCGGTTGCTGGGATCGGAGGTGCGGGGGATCGGAGGTGCCGGTGAGCGGCTGCTGGGATCGGAGGATCGGAGGTGCCGGTGCGCGGCTGCTGGGATGGGAGGTGCGGGGGATCGGAGGTGCCGGTGAGCAGCTGCTGGGATCGGAGGTGCGGGGGATCGGAGGTGCCGGTGAGCGGGCTGCTGGGATCGGAGGTGCGGGGATCGGAGGTGCCGGTGAGCGGCTGCTGGGATCGGAGGATCGGAGGTGCCGGTGAGCGGCTGCTGGGATCGGAGGTCCGGGGGATCGGAGGTGACGTTGATCGGCTGCTGGGAACGGAGGTGCGGGGGATCGGAGGTGCCGGTGAGCGGCTGCTGGGATCGGAGGTGCGGGGCATCGGAGGTGCCGGTGAGCGGCTGCTGGGATCGGAGGTGCCGGTGAGCGGCTGCTGGGATCCGAGGTGCGGGGGATTGGAGGTGCCGGGGAGCGGCTGCTGGGATCGGAGGTGCGGGGGATTGGAGTTGCCGGTGAGCGGCTGCTGGGATCAGAGGTGCGGGGGATCGGAGGTGCCGGTGAGCGGCTGCTGGGGATCGGAGGTGTGGGGGATCGGAGGTGCCGGTGAGCGGCTGCTGGGGAGCGGAGGTGCAGGGGATCGGAGGTGCCGGTGAGCGGCTGCTGGGGAGCGGAGGTGCAGGGGATCGGAGGTGCAGGGGATTGGAGGTGCAGGGGATCGGAGGTGCCGGTGAGCGGCTGCTGGGATCGGAGGTGTGGGGGATCGGAGGTGCCGGTGAGCAGCTGCTGGGATCGGAGGTGCGGGGATCGGAGGTGCCGGTGAGCGGCTGCTGGGATCGGAGGTGTTGGCGATCGGAGGTGCAGGTGAGCGTCTGCTGTGACCGGAGGTGCCTGTGAGCGGCTGCTGTGATCGTAGTGCGGGGGATCGGAGGTGCTGGTGAGCGGCTGCTGGGATCGGAGGTGTGGGGGGATCGGAGTGCCGGTGAGCGGCTGCTGGGGATCAGAGGTGGGGGGGATCGGAGGTGCCGGTGAGCGGCTGCTGGGGATCGGAGGTGTGGGGGATCGGAGGTGCCGGTGAGCGGCTGCTGGGGATCGGAGGTGCGGGGTACGGAGGTGCCGGTGAGCGGCTGCTGGGGATCGGAGGTGCGGGGGATCGGAGGTGCCGGGGAGCGGCTGATGGGCTCGCAGATGCGGGGGATCGGAGGTGCCGGTGAGCAGCTGCTGGGATCGGAGGTGCGGGGGATCGGAGGTGCCGGTGAGCGGCTGCTGGGATCGGAGGTGCGGGGATCGGAGGTGCGGTGAGCGGCTGCTGGATCGGAGGATCGGAGGTGCCGGTGAGCGGCTGCTGGGGATCGGAGGTGCGGGGATCGGAGGTGCCGGTGAGCAGCTGCTGGGATCGGAGGTGCGGGGGATCAGAGGAGCCGGTGAGCGGCTGCTGGGATCGGAGGTGCGGGGGATCGGAGGTGCCGGTGAGCGGCTGCTGGGATCGGAGGTGCCGGTGAGCGGCTGCTGGGATCAGAGGTGCGGGGGATCGGAGGTGCTGGTGAGCGGCTGCTGGGATCGGAGGTGCGGGGGATCGGAGGTGCCGGTGAGCGGCTGCTGGGGATCAGAGGTGCGGGGGATCGGAGGTGCCGGTGAGCGGCTGCTGGGGATCGGAGGTGTGTGGGGGATCGGAGGTGCCGGTGAGCGGCTGCTGGGGATCGGAGGTGCGGGGTTCGGAGGTGCCGGTGAGCGGCTGCTGGGGATCGGAGGTGCGGGGGATCGGAGGTGCCGGTGAGCGGCTGCTGGGGATCAGAGGTGCGGGGGATCGGAGGTGCCGGTGAGCGGCTGCTGGGATCGGAGGTGTGGGGGATCGGAGGTGCCGGTGAGCAGCTGCTGGATCGGAGGTGCGGGGGATCAGAGGGGCCGGTGAGCGGGCTGCTGGGATCGGAGGTGCGGGGGATCGGAGGTGCCGGTGAGCGGCTGCTAGGGATCGGAGGTGCGGGGGATCGGAGGTGCCGGTGAGCGGCTGCTGGGTATAGGAGGTGGGGGGGGACGGAGGTGCCGGTTAGCGGCTGCTGGGATCGGAGGTGCGGGTGAGCGGCTGCTGGGGATCGGAGGTGCGGGGGATCGGAGGTGCCGGTGAGCGGCTGCCGGGATTGGAGGTGCGGGGGATCGGAGGTGCCGGTGAGCGGCTGCTGGGATCGGAGGTGTGGGGGATCGGAGGTGCCGGTGAGCGGCTGCTGGGATCGGAGGTGCGGGGGATCGGAGGTGCCGGTGAGCGGCTGCTGGGATCGGAGGTGCGGGGGATCGGAGGTGCCGGTGAGCGGCTGCTAGGGATCGGAGGTGCGGGGGATCGGAGGTGCCGGTTAACGGCTGCTGGGATCGGAGGTGTGGGGCATCGGAGGTGCCGGTGAGCGGCTGCTGGGATCGGAGGTGCCGGTGAGCGGCTGCTGGGATCGGAGGTGCGGGGGATCGGAGGTGCCGGTGAGCGGCTGCTGGGATCGGAGGTGCGGGGGATCGGAGGTGCCGGTGAGCGGCTGCTGGGATGGATCGGAGGTGCCGGTGAGCGGCTGCTGGGATCGGAGGTGCGGCGGATCGGACGTGCCGGTGAGCAGCTGCTGGGATCGGAGGTGCGGGGGATCGGAGGTGCCGGTGAGCGGCTGCTGGGGATCGGAGGTGTGGGGGATCGGAGGTGCCGGTGAGCGGCTGCTGGGGAACGTAGGTGCGGGGGTTCGGAGTTGCCGGTGAGCGGCTGCTGGGATGGGAGGTGCGGCGGATCGGAGGTGCCGGTGAGCGGCTGCTGGGATCGGAGGTGCGGGGGATGGATCGGAGGTGCCGGTGAGCGGCTGCTGGGATCGGAGGTGCGGCGGATCGGAGGTGCCGGTGAGCGGCTGCTGGGATCGGAGGTGCGGCGGATCGGAGGTGCCGGTGAGCGGCTGCGGGGATCGGAGGTGGGGGGGAGGGATCGGAGGTGCCGGTGAGCGGCTGCTGGGATCGGAGGTGCGGCGGATCGGAGGTGCCGGTGAGCGGCTGCTGGGATCGGAGGTGCGGGGGATCGGAGGTGCCGGTCAGCGGCTGCTGGGATCGGCGGTGCTGGGGATCGGAGGTGCCGGTGAGCGGCTGCTTGGGATAGGAGGTGCGGGGGAGCGGAGGAGCCGGGGGGCGGCTGCGGGGGTTCGGAGGTTCGGGCGAGAGTCGGGGAGGGGGGGTAGGGAGGGAGAGAGACAGACAGACAAGACATAAGAACTGCAGGTAAAGGGAGCCATTCAAAACGGATCCATAAAACGCATGTTACAAGCATACAAAACTGATCCAAAATAGCATCAGCTGTTGCGTTTTTGGGATCCGCTTTTCAGATGCAGTTTTGATGCAGTTTTCAGTGGTAAAAAACGGACCCGTAAAATGGATCCAAAACGTCATGTGAACAAGCCCTTAAAGTGATGCCCAAAAAACCTACGACTGCTGAATAGAATTTGTAATATCTGACAGCAGCGGATGCCTGAGGGATGTTTATTTCCAGGTGAGGTTTTCCATCTTCTCTACACATGTGTATTGTTTCCAGTTGAGGATGAAGTATAATTCGGAGTCACATGCTTTTAGCTGACATGGGCAGAAGAAAGCAAACCATTCACTCATGTTCATGCACAGAGATAGGGGTATCATTATGGGTGACTTCAAACAAGCGTAAATGATAGCTTCCTGCGGATTACAATAAAGTCCTTGGCTCAAGCTTACAGAGAAATGATTCCGTGATTTCTCAAATCCTCGCAGACACATCTGTTAGATAGGAAAGAGAATGAGAACCGTGGAATCACAGCAACATATGTGGAAAGGAAAGAAGCAGGGGAAGCAGGGGAAGGGTTGTTTTACAAATATCATTTTGGAAAACATGTGCTTTTTTGCTGCGTTTTTTTCTGTTTATTTTCTCACTATTTTTGTTAAAAGAAAAAGTTGCCAACCAGGGGCGACATGTAGGATTTTTGGCGTCCAGGCACCATTTTTTTGCTCGCATTAGTAGCGTAGAATGCGCCTGAATCTATAAACTTGTTCTACTGCGGTTCATAGATTTAGCGCTTTCTAGCTACAATGCGACACTTCTAGCTCAGGTAAATCACTTTTAAAGTGCTCTACCTGTTCCAGCAGTAATGCGCCTGGATTTCCCGTACTGAAGCTATAAATGTATAGAATCATGCAGTTGTAGTGTGACGCCTCCAACGCACCCCCGATCACAGGCGCATTACAAAGTGCCGCAGGTGCTCTGTAATGCGCCTAATATTTTAGTGCACCTGGTTACAAATAGCAGTTGGGCTCTGATTGGTTGCTATGAGCTGTGATTGGTTGCTATGAACTCTGATTGGTTGCTATGGGCCCTGATTGGTTGCTATAAGTTCTGATTGGTTGCTATGGACAACAAAAAAAAACCTAGACAGTTTTCATACATAAGGCCCAATATGTTTGGTAATACTCTTTATTTACCATTGTCTACATGTTTAAAGCTAATAAATGAGGTGGAAATACCCTTTTAAGACAATGTATAATTGGGACAAAACAGAAACCTGTCTAAGGGGGTGTTCACACGTATGCATATTTGCGGGCCGTACTTCGGCACGTAATTACGAGCTGCAACGCGCCTGAAGTACGCCCCGCAAAAATACGGTAAAATCCTACCACTCATTGAGTGTTATGATAACCCAGCGTTTTCCCCGATGCGTACTGTGCGTCGGTAAAAATAAGTGACATACGCACCAGGGAGAGCAACAGTAAATGGAGGTCGGGCCATAGCTCTGTTGGAAGTACATGCTGGCCAGCACGTACTTCCAACAGCAGGCTTATAGTGGTGCGTCCAGGTACGTGCTGTAGTACGCTATGTGAACCCAGTCTAAGGCCACCATCACACACATTTTTTTGTGTTTTAAATGTATGTAAAAATACCATGTGTAGCTTTTAACTGCTGTTTTATATGTGTTTTAGATACATATTTCATTTTTGACTTTTTTATTATGTTGTATTTTGTACATATGGGGCAACATATATGAACAGGGCTGTGGCAGAAGTCTGGCACCTTTTCAGCCCGAGAACTAGTACAGCCCCGTTCACTCTATTTTTAACCAGGCGCACTCCGATATCAGGCGCATTACAAAGCGCCTGCGGCACTATGTAATGCGCCTGAGATCGGGGGGACATGCTGGAGGCGGGCAGCACTACAATCGTATGAAGCTACACATTTATAGCTTCAGTACAGCAGATCCAGGCGCATGACTGCTGGAACATTAACAGTGGTTGACCTGAGCGTGAAGTGTCGGTTGTGCGCTAGAACGCGCCTGATTTATGACCCGCAATAGATCAGGTTCATAGGCTCAGGCGCATTCTACACTACTATTGTGTGCAATAAAACTAGCGTCTGGGCGCCAGAAAATCATACATGTGCGCCCATGGTGTTTATTATGGGTTACATTTGTACTTATGTTGTTTTTTTTTCGTTTTGTTGGCATATTTTTTATTACAATTTGTATGTGTTGTTTCTTATGTGTTTCAATGGCATATTTAATTTTGTGACATTTTGTACATACATTGGGGCACATTTATCAAGGCAGTTTCCCCAGAATCCTGGCACAATTTGTGCCAGAAATTATGGCGTACATGCTTTACACTATGTTTATTATGTGTTTTAGAAAATTTCTACATATTCCAATAACAGTGGCACACTATAAACTGAAGCACTATCAAAGGGGACATAGGAATTTTGAAAAAAGCATTTCTGCTATCTAGGATATATGAAAACATTTTTGAGATTCTCAGTTCACATTTTTGATCAAAACTGTTTAAGCCACCTCCGAACTTCAACGGGATCTCAAGGCAGGTGGTCCTACACTATTGATTCCTACACTATTGATACCTCTCGTTTGGGTCCTATTCAGACCTCCACAATCCAGGGAATGAAGGAACCAGCTTACAAGTTACACTGCACTGATTAAAAAGCCATGTCAAGGTGGGTGGAGTGCAAAAAACCAAAATGGAGGCAGCCACTCCTCCAAACTCAAACCAAAAGCAATATATGGTTATGCACATCCAAAAAAACATTTTTGAAAAAAATGAACATAGGTGCAACACTGGTGCGGCTGTAGTATACATGCATATTCCAATAACAGTGGCACACTATAAACTGAAGCACAATTTTTCATATATCCTAGATAGCAGAAATGCTTTTTTCAAAATTCCTATGTCCCCTTTGATAGTGCCTCAGTTTATAGTGTGCCACTGTTATTGGAATATGTATGTATACTACAGCCGCACCAGTGTTGCACCTTGTTCATTTTTTTCAAAAATGTTTTTTGGGATGTGCATAACCATATATTGCTTTTAGAACATTTCTAGACACTTCTGTGCCTCGTCCGACAGAAGGTAAAAGGGTGAGGTAAGGCTTAGCGTGCGATACCGTGAAGTTAGACTAGAAAGTTCTAACCTACGGCAGATTTATGAACACTATGATAAATGTGGCGCATTGTAGGAGTGTTCAGTCTGAGGGTGATATGTAGGAATGGGACTGGACCATTTTTCTGGCGTGCTTTGAGTCAAACAAACTGTTGTAGCCCTGTTCTATGGATGTATAAACCGTCGTATGCCACAAATTGGCGCATTGTACGCCCGATACAATACTTTTAAAAGTGCCAATGATGCAGGGAGAGGGGGTGTTGTGCCAGAACCGCGTGAAGCACCAAAAATACATCAAAGTTTGGTTCAAAACTTGCATACAAATCTACACTACTTTCAAAGTGGCATGGCTGAGACTACTTTTGGCATAGCACGGGACACATTTAAAGGGTGCTGTGAGACACTTCCATAAATACTTATTACAAATACGCCCGCTGCCCATGCTCCGGGCGCACTCGCATCCCCGCTGTAGCGGGTGGTGCTGCGACCCATGCCACTGATCTCAGCTCTGTATACTCACCTCAGCACACTCTTCATCCCATGTCTGTGGGCTGTCGTACGCGCCCCCGCTGCCCAGGGCGCGTGGCAGCTCTGCTAGATTTAAAGGGTCAGTGTGCCGGTGATTGGTCATCACCAGGAGCTGACCCTATTTAACCCTGCCTCTTCCTCTTTTCGTCGGCCGGATCAATAGTGCTCTGTGAGACAACGTTCATTAAGTCTGTTCTTGTTATTCCGTGTACCATCCCTGTTGCCTCCGTCCCTCGACCACGAACCTTTGCTGCCTGTCCTGACCTTCCTGTCTGTCCCCGACTATGAGCCTGTTTCATGATTTTGTACCACGGTACACCTCGGCTTCCACCGCAAGCAAATCCCGTCAGAGGTAGCGACCTGGTAGTGTTCTGCCACAGGAAGTCCAACCTGCTTTGCGACGTGCTCTGGTAAACACCGGAACTACTTAGACTCCGCTCACTGGCGGGGCTTATGCCACAGCTTTCACTGGTTCACAGGATCCACATCTTTGGCTTGCTGTTGCGGTCAGCCAACCGTTAGGGGCCGTTTACACGGCAGTGGACAAATACCGGCCGGTTTGCTGGCCGGGATTTGTCCGGTTTTGCGGCTGTCCCCACGGCCGCGGGGGAGACGGCTTTTCTCCACGATGAGCGGAGAACAGCCCTCCCCCCTCCCATAGAGAAGCACATCTTTCGTCCGGAAACCGGACAGAAGATTGTGCATGCTCAATGTTTTGTTGCCGGTCCCCCGGCGACAAAACCGCCGAGCGGAAAACCCGTGCAGTGGGGGCTGCTGCATGGGTTTTCCATAGAGCACAATTGTGCTCATTTTCGGCCGGTTTTTCAGGCAGTCTGAAAAACCGCAAACCGGCTAAAAAACCGGCCGAAAACCCTTGCCGTGGGGACATGGCCTTACAATGCTGTCAGATAATACACTATTAAAAACAGAGGCAGAACTGGAGAGTCAGCGCCCGGCTCATACAAGTCGCCCTAAGCTTACACTGTTCGTACGAGTTGTTTCTTATGTGTTTAATAGCAAATTTTATTTTGTTAAATTTTGTACATATGTCATTTCTAATGTGATTTGATTCCTGCTTTATTTTGTAAACCGTTTTTTTTTCTGATGCATTTTTATACAATATTTTATTTTTTTGTTACATTCTGTACATGTAGATTTTTTTTAAATTTTGAGGTCGTGTTTTATGTTACATTTTGTACATGTGTTTTTTTGTGTTTTGATGCTTGTTCTATTTTGTTATATTCTGTACAAGAATTGTTTCTTGTGTGTTTTGATCGCATTTTTATTTTGTTACAGTCTGTACATGTGTTGTAGGGATGCCTAGAGAAAAAATACCGAAAGCATGCTGTTTTTTTTTTCCAAAAAAGTGTCACTGAGCCCAAATATACTAATAAAATCGCCATTAACTATAATGCTGTGTGTGTAGACTTTGCAACATTTTGCTATAGACTTTAAAGGGGTTTTGCCACAAAGTAAAATTGACGTGGGAAGCTTGCAAATGAAATAACAAACATTTTCACCATTCATTATTATTAAAAATTCTGGACCGTTTTTCTTTTAGTTGCTCCTTTAGTGATCCATTGTTTACAGCTCGTCTCCAGGGGATACGACCAGTCCTGGCCGCACATGCTCAGACATCACTTCTCCTCTCAGGCAGCTACTGAGTGTTCAAACCCCTTGTGCTGTCATTCTACTCCCGTCCTCTGTACTCCTCAGTAATTACTCAAACAGTGCAAATAAATAAAAAAGAATCTCAATGAGGTCTGTGCATTGATAAAGAGAAATAAAATCCACAGGTTTGGTTCCTGCAGGGATTTGAACCTAGGACCCTTGTGCCTGGAGGCAAAAGCTTTACCTCTCAGCTGCTCACGATGCTTTACATAAACAGACCCTTCTTTGACTATAGAGAGGAAAGGCCTGGTGATGTCATCCTGCTGGGTCACATGATCTGCAATTCAAACAAATCACACAGGCCTTCTTCTGAGCACACAGAGCTGAAGAGCTGGATGCAGGAGGTATGAAATGAGATCGTGGCAAAACCCCTTTAAAGAAACATCTGGCCATAGGAGAAAAAGCATCATAATGCTGTGTGTGAATATATTTTTTGCAAGCGTTTATCTTTGTATTTTTACAGTTTGTTTACTCTATTTTAATGTGTATTAATACAATTCTTTGTTTTAACTAGGATAATAGAATTCTGTAAGCATAACAGACAAAAGCAGGCAACCCCTTTAGACCTCAGCACATAAAATTATGGGACGTTAGACACAATACACAAGGTTAGACAAACCAACTCAGAGCAAACACATTTATATTGAAGAATATTTATGAGAGCAAATCCAATAAAAGTGCAGCTATTTTCCAGACTTCCCATTGCACGGCGCTTGACTTACTTGCTGGCACTGTGAACATGCTGGAGTTTGTCTGCGAATGAAAGAAATCTTGGATCCTTTTTCTGGACTTCCTTTAAAAACAAAGAAAAAGTTAGAAAGAAAACATAATCTCAAGCAAAACCGCAGCACAAACAATGCTGGAGGCCGGTCACGTCGTATCATTCATGGATGACGTACGGACAAAGTCCTGTTTCTTTTTCATTTGTATTAAGTTGTTCAGCACAAAATAACAGTTCTATGTGAAATAAAAGAAGCCAGAAAGTAGTAAACTGAGGGACAACCAATAAGCTGCCATTAGGCTATGTTCACACGGCTTATCCACGGCGTAATTGCAGGGACGGATTTCGCCCACACTTACGGCATGTGCTCGGCAGCGGGGGCGGGGCGGGGGTGCCGGCAGCCGCCAGCCCCATAGACATTCATTATCCACGGCGCATATCCCGCCGTGAATAATTGACATGTCACTTTCTCCCCGCTCGCAAAATACGGCGAGCAGGGAGAGGAGACGGAATCCATAGTTCTCTATGAGAACTGTGGATTACCGTAATGACTGGGACGGATTTCAGCCGTATTTTAGCGCAGTACGGTGCGAAATACGGGCTGAAATCCATCCCAAAATAAGTCGTGTGAACAAAGCCTTACTGTACCCACAGGGGTAACTGGCTGACCCTCACAGACTTCTAAAAACAGGCATCCTCAAACTGCGGCCCTCCAGCTGTTGAAAAACTACAACTCCCATCATGCATTTATATAATCTATAACAGCGGGAATGATGGGAGTTGTAGTTTCCCAACAGCTGGAGGGCCGCAGTTTGAGGACGCCTGCCTAAAAACAAGAGGTACCTGGTAATGTAGTGACACTTTTGCTCCAAATTTGCTCCATTGCTTGGGAGAATAATGTTGATGGCACCAGGACAACTGGGTGGCAGCTCTTTTGATATTTGTAAAAGTGGCTTTTTTTGAAGAGGTATTACTTCTTTACCATAGACCATACCATGTGGATACCCATTCTAATGAGACGGTTTGGTTATTTCAACCATAGCGTTTACTAACAGGTATATATATGAATATAGTTTATCGGGTGCAAGCTCTATAACCATCCATGGGCTGGTCCCATCTCTCCTGATAGAGAGGTTTCATCTCTCCTGATAGGCTGCCAGCACTGGTTGCTATAGCTATAGACCTCTTTGATCTCTCCTGATAGGCTGCCAGCACTGGTTGCTATAGCTACAGACATGTTTTCTCTATCCTGAGAGGGTGCCAGCTCTGGTTGCTATTGGTTTAGACCTGTTCTATCTCTCCTGATAGGCGGCCAGCACTGGTTGCTATAGCTACAGTCCTGGCTTCTACTGCAGCCTAGTGGTAGCCAGTAAACACGCCCCTGAATTCAAAATGAAACCAAGAAAATAGGACTGAGGTGAGATGAATCAGTGTAGTGAGAAAACCCTTTTAAGTCCATCTTACATACCTGTATACATGATCCTCCCTCCCTCTATTTAAGCTACTTTCAAAAAAGCCCTCATTTCTCATGAAGATGGATTGGGTGCAGGTGTCCTTGAGGAAAGAGGTCCTCACAGAACATTTCTTTGAAATTTGGGAGAGCTATATTGTCCCTTTGCCCCAGAGAATTCAAAACTCCATCAGAGAGTGCTTTGTCTTAACCTCATGGTTCCAGAGACGTATTTTGGGGGGTGAGGGGGCGTTCGAACTTCCATGGTTGTCTGCCCTGGGGTATCCAAAGCATCGCCTGCCCTCTACTTAATGTGTGCCGCCTAGGCCGAGTGACTAATGTGTTGAGTTCTGTTTGTTACTGTTATTAGGACTCAGTTAAAGGGGTTGTCTCATTTCAAAGTTTCATAGGATGCATGAATGAAATAATGCTGCCTTGCTCTATCACTTCGTGGTCAAGCTGTCTGTAATTAGCACATGAGCTCCTGTGTATTCAGACTTCTCTGTTTATTAGGATTATTAGTCTAGATTAGATAAATTACCTTCTACCAGGACAGGAGAAGCTTTTGAGCTAATGTAAACAGTAGAGTAATTACTGTCTTTTGTCTGAAAGATCAGATAAAACACAAGCTCTCACTGTTTGGAGTTCTGTGCTGCAAGACCTGCGTGATGACGTCACTCTCTGCTATCAGATAGAACAAACAGCAGGGGAGAGGGACAGGGGCGTAACTACCGGGGTAGCAGGGGTAGCAGTTGCTACGGGGCCCCTGCGCTTAGGGGGGCCCCGGGGCAGCTGCTACTGCGTCCGCTACCCCGATAATGCCGCTCCTGGGCCCGCCGACAGTGAACTTAACAGTTCACTGCGGCGGGCGGGGAGCTGCGGGGCCCGGCGCATACTCCCTCTGAACGCCCGGGCCCTCCGGCCCGAGCGTTCAGAGGCAGCGCTGCTCGGTAGTAGCAGGACGGAGCGCCGATCGCTCCGCTCTGCTACTTCCCCCTGCCGTCGCTCTGTGGTCACGTGGGCGCGCGCGGTGACGTTACATCATCGCATCGGGGGAGCGTGGACTGAGGTGAGTAAGTTGTTTCTTATTTTACCCCCCCAAAACCTGCCATAGCCCCCAAATCCCTGCCTAAACCCCCAAAAATTGCCTGCCTATACCCCCCCCAAAATGCCTTCCTATCCCCCCCAAATTTTACCTGCCTATACCCCCCATATGCCTGCCTATCCCCCCCAAAAATGCCTGCCTAAACCCCCCCATATGCCTTCCTTTTACCCCCCATTTGCCTCCCCCCCCCTATACCCCCCAAAACCCTGCCTATACCCCCCCTTTTTCCCCTTTCCTAAAACCCCCCATTTCCTCCCTTTATAGCCCCCCCTATGCCTCCCAAAATGGGCCCCCCATATGCCTGCCTATACCCCCCCCAATGGCGTCCCAAAACCCCCCATATGCCGCCTATACCCCCCATTTTCCTGCCAATACCCCCCCATAATACCTCCCTATACCCCCCCATAAACCTCCCTTATGCCCCCCATATACCTAAAAAATACCCCCCCAAAACCCTGCCTACCCCCCCCATATGCCTGCCTATACCCCCCAAAACCCTGCCTTCCCCCCCCTATCCCCCAAATACCCCCCCTTTATCCCAAACCCTAAAGCCCCCAATACCCCCTATCCCCCCCCATATCCGGGCTATACCCCCCCAAAATGCCTGCCTATAGCCCCCTTTATCCCTTGCCAAATCCCCCCCAATGCCTGCCTTCCCCCCATATCCCTTTGGTTATACCCCCAAAAGCCTGCCTAAACCCCCCAAAAGGCCTCCCATAAACCCCCCATTTTGCCCCGCCGCCATACAGACCCCTAAATCCCTTTGCCGGCCATACAGCCCCCCTAATGCCTGCCCCTGCCTTTTACAGCCCCCTATATGCCATCCCTGCCTAAACAGCGCCCTATATGCCTGCCTCCTCCCCTTTTAAAAGCCCCCTTTTGGGCCCCCATACACCCCCTATATGCCGGGCCTATAAAACCACCAAATATGCCTCCCCGGGTAACCCCCAACAAGCCTCCCTTCTTTATAGGGGGGCCCCTTTAGCTACCAAAACCTCTCCCCTATATGGCCCCCAAATACCCCACCAAACCCCCTGCCCTACCTGTATGGCTCCCTAAAAGTACCTAATCCCTCCCTGCCAAAATGGGCATTTTTGGCTCCCCAAAAACCTTGCCTTTTTTGGGGGGCCCCAAATATCCATCAAAACCCCGGGCCTTTCCCCTAAATGCATCCCATTTTTGCCGGGGGGGCAGGTGCGGGAAAAAAACAGGATTCTAAAAATTTTTTTTTCTAAATTTTCAGGGACAAGGGGTTGGGGGAGACGCATCATGAGGGGGACGGGCCCGGGAAAGCAGAACAAAAGAGAAAGTAAAAGGGACGGGGCAGAGAAATACCTGTGATAACAAGATGAAACTGAAAATGAAAATCACTTATATGTCTGAAAAAGCGTGCCCTGCTGTCTACCACTTTTTGGGTCACTGTAGGGAAAGGTAATATACGGGGCCCCCGGGGCCCAAGAGCCGGGTAAAAACACTGTTTACACTATAGGGGCCCACTGAAATGGAGAAAATATCAGTCTGCAGGGGCCTGTGTACACTGTGTCAAACCACAAAAAGGTCATGTATGGAGGAAATTATACAGTCGGCAAAACCCCTTTTGTACACTGGTAAAAATACCACTATTGGTCACTGAAATGGAGGTAATATCACCCCTGCAGAGCCTGTTTTCACGGGTAAATCCCACTATATGGTCACTTGAAAGGGAGGTAATATACAGTCTGCAGACCCCTGTTTTACACTGAATAAAACCAATATATGGTCCTGTAGGGAGGTAATATACAGCCCAGACCCTGTGTAAAGGAATATACCACAAAAATGGTCACTGTATGGGGTAAAAATACATTTGCAAGCCTTTTGTACACTGATTATACCACTATTGGTCACTGTTTTGGGGGTAATAACAGTTTTGAAAACCCGGGGTGAAACCTGGTTTTAAAACCCACTATATGGTCATTTGTTTATTATATATTTTTTTTATTGGGACAGTTTTGGTTTTTTGTGTTTTGATCAGTAATAGTGTAGGGGTATTATTCATCACTATTTTGGGGGGTAATTTGTGGCGAGTTTGGGGTAAAAACAGGCCTTTTTGGTATTAGCTTTAAAGGGTTTAATTTGGGTTTTCTTAAAAAAATTGGGATTTTTTTGGTTTGCCGTATGTTGGTGAGATGTATGGTAGGTTTTTTCCCCTTTTTTAACTACATTATAAAACCAG
The DNA here is from genome assembly GCA_025379985.1 of Phyllomedusa bahiana. Lineage (NCBI taxonomy): Eukaryota > Metazoa > Chordata > Amphibia > Anura > Hylidae > Phyllomedusa > Phyllomedusa bahiana. The sequence goes on along the minus strand of JAODAL010002218.1, from coordinate 145,141 downwards.
CATTCCTGGTACATGGCCCCGGGGCCCAAGGGAGGGGGCGAGGGGGGGGGCCCATACAAAAGTTTGCGATGGGGCCCTGGCTTCTCTAGTTACGCCCCTGGAGAGGGAGTACACAGGTCTGTCACTTGAGAAGCTAGAAAGCCCTCAGAAGGTGATAAAATCACTTGTAGCTCCTTAACAAAAAAAGATGAACAAAGCAATATATTTGGAAAACGTCTTCATTTAGTGTTCCCTACATGTTGAAAGCTATTCTTTGTGGTGAGACAACGCCTTTAAGGCTAGATCTCCCCGCGGGTCTATGATATCTTAAGAACAAATAATGGAGAGTACAGCTTTGTGCTTCTTCACTCTTCTCAGAATTCTGTCAGACCAGCGGAATATTCGAGATTTTGCTAACTTATTGTCTACATATATCTTTGAATGTTTATTCAGAGGAAAAGGTATTAGAAAAAATGTTAACATTTTCTTCTTTCTTTGGTGCTCAATAAACATATTTTGAACAAAAAAGGTAATATGTTCTTCCATCTGAGTGGGCCCTATTAGCCTCTGGGCCCCATAGCATCAGTAAGCATCGTTATAGTTACACCCATGGTTTGCAGGATGCCAGGATAACATTTCCTGCCCCAGTGTACACTTCACTAAATAATATTGGCCTCAGGCTCTTATTTATTTTTTATTTTTTGGGCTGGGTCCCATACTTTGACTGACGCGTACCTCTAGCTACACAGCAATAATGCCTACCAGGGTTCACCATGTGTTAAAATTTCATAAAATGCTTCTTTATGTAACTACCCTTCATTTGATATCACAGCCTGCACTGCCCAATGGCCATGCTGAATGTAATGGTGAAGAAGAGAAGAAGAGGCAAAGTATGAGCTCTGTTCCAGAGACTCCAGTATATAGTATAGAACCTCAATCAGGGATCCCAGTGTAATCATCAAGACCTGAATATATTCATATACTGACTATGTAGCTAAATGATAACTGTGTGAAACATTATGGGCGACATGTATGTACGGGGCTGCGCCAGAAGTCTGGTGTCTTTTCAGCCCAAAAACTGGAGCAGCCCTGTTCACTAGATTTATAATCAGGTGCACTCCAATATTAGGCGCAGTATTGGGCTCCCGCGGCACTCAGTTTTTGGGCTGAAAGGACGCCAGAATACTGAAAAGTAGTTAATGACCAGAAAATTTTTTTAGTTTTTGCCTCCTCGCGTTTCAACAGTTGTAACTTTTTTCTTTTTTCAATGACGCAGTTGTATGAGGCCTCGTTTTATCTGAGACAAGTTGTACTTTATGGGGGAATAGTTTAAGTTCAATAATTGCAGAATTAAAAAAAACAGAGCAAAAATTACAAAAATACCCTGAGGTTAAGATCTTCATTGTGTTTTTGTAATTTTTGCTCTGTTGCTTTAATTGATACATTGTAGGAGATATATGTTATTTTGGTGAGTATAAAAGGAAGTGATGCAGGTGAGAGCTCATGCTTGAGAAAGGGGAGGAGTTTCCCCGAAACGTCGTGCAAGCTCACCTCAGCCCAACCTGTCTGTACGTGTCTCCACTACCACTCTCCAGAAGCGGAGGGTTTGGGCTTTGCATATTGGACTTTTGTCTATTGCTGGTCGCGTTGTTTCTATTCCACTAAATGCAAGTAGCACTGTTGTGCACATGAAAAGTTATATATATTTTAAAGGATATATCAATAAATGGAGATTTTATATATACATTCCTGCTTTATATGTGGATTCAACTAACGGAGGAGTTAGGGAAACCTCCTCATTGCAGGTATTATATGCCTACCAGCTTATATTTTCTTAAATCCCACCAACTTTGGCTAGAATACCAAGGAGTATCCGAATTGATTCTACTTCTAAATTTTCATAAATTTTGAGCTGTTATGAAACATAACATTGATACGATCATCTAACAGACTTCTAATAGCTCCTTTCATGGACACTTGAAACAACAAATTCTAGATATCTGTACACCTTATGGTACATACAATATCTTCTTGGCATTTATGGGATGAGACGAGAGGCATGATTCACAGGGTGTTTCTTCTTAGTAGTTACTCAATGTATACTCATTCAGTGGACGGTGTTAGATCTCTATATTATTGTGGTTTTTATGACTCACTTTAACCTACTACTGTTTTTGAGGTTTCTAGGCTAAAATGCAAATCCTACAAATCCTGCCTACACGTAAGGCTAAGCCCCCAATGTGTCAGAAATTTCGTTTTTTCTCTTCCGTCATTAACTATAATGGGTTTGTCGGATTTCTGTCATGGTGTTTGTCATTTGTATGGGGAAAAAGAGCACTGCATGCTGCATTGTTTTTCTGTCATTTTTGGTGGAATTTATGATGGAGGCTCCAGAAGGCACCCGATGTGAACCGAGCCTTAGTTCCCTTTAACAAAAATACTGTGCATGGTTTTTTTTCGCTACTTTCTTCAAAGTAAATGTTACCATATTACAAACAGTATCATGTGATTCCATTAAGGAGGTATTCCCATTATAAAACCTGTGTCACGTTCACGCCAACTGGTTCTGGTCGCCGGTGACGGCCGCTGCGACCATAACTGTGGCTTTGCTTGGTTTCATTTCTCCTAGTGTGAACTCTGTTCTCAAACCTTGGACTTTAATTGATTTCTGGCCAACGCCCGTGGCCAATAACCATCCAGCACTCTTGGGGTTAATCTGTTCTCTTGGTGATTGACAGTTTCTGCTTCCTATCACTTCTGCTCTTCTTCCTCCCCTTCCCTATTTATAGTCACTGCTTCCTGCTTTCCTTGCCTGCTATATGGTTTACTCTCCCTATAGTTCGCCTGTGCTTTCCTTTGACTCTCTGTGTTACTCTGACCATGGATTCCAGTTATTCTTTATCTCACGTTTTTGTACTACGCTGCCCGCTTGTTGCTAACTTGGCCTGCCCGACTGTTCTGTGTTTGTTTGTCTCTGTGTGTGTTCCACTTGGCTCAGTGCAGTTATCAGTCTTCTGGTTGGGGCCGATCTATTAAGGAGTCAGGTTCTCCAAAAGGCAGGGACCGGGGCTGGGACCAGTGTCAGGACCTCACTTGTCTGTGTCTCTGTGTGTGTCCCTGACACCCTGATGGCACACCGATAAGATAGGAGCAACGTGCTTGGCTTTACTCGGAACTCCTATTGACTTCAATGAGAGAGTCTGACCACTTCTGCATTCAAAATGGAGAGGTTTTGGGGCTTGAACTCAAGATAGGTGCAGGTTCCAGAGGTGAGACCCACAACTATCAGACAATGATGGCCTATTCATAGAATAGGCCATCAGTGTTAAAAGGGGGCGTAATGTATCACGTTGGGGAGAGGCACCATGTTGCTGTGTGAGGATTTATTTGCCTTTTCGCACCTCATTGGACATTTGCATAGATCTGAATTCTATAGGATGTAGTAATCCTCATTTCACATGTGACTCACTGGGCATTGCAATGTGAAATGGATTGCAACCAAGCCAGCGAAGTTAATCTACAGACGGCTGTTTTGGGCCGATTTTCCCTCGTCAGTGTAGAGTACGAACTTACTGGCTGGCTAGGTGAGAGGCGAATTAGGCTTAGAAGGGGTAATGTATTTCACTTTGGAGAAGCACTATGTCGGCCAGGGGCATAGCTATAGGGGATGCAGCAGTAGCAGTTGCTATTTGGCCCTGCAGTGTGAGGGGGTGCAAAAGCTCTTCTGCCACATAAGAAGACATCAGTGTTGTAAATGGCATATGGTAACTGGTGGGCCCCCATTTCAATTTTTGTGCCCAAGAGCTTGAAGTTACGCCTCTGATGTCGGTGTGTGAGGATTTATTCGCCTTTTCGCACCTCAATGGGAATTTGCATAGAGCAAAAGCTTTTGGGAAAGAGCTAAAGAGCTATATTAATGTTAATAGTTAGACAACCCCTTTAAGCCACAGTATTTGTTATGTAATTCACATCTGCAAAAATGATCTGATTTCTTTAAAAGGGAATGTGTCATCAAAAAAATGAGTCATTGTTTAAGTCCTGTTTTTATGTTAAACACATTTTTTAGGAAATTTTGGTTGTTTTTTTTTTATTTTTCATATCACTTTCAATATTTTTTAATAATTCTTAAGTCTTGCAGTTTTCACTATGGCCAATATGACTTGTTTGCACTGCTTTAATAGCAGTCAGAGAGATGCTTTACAGTAGCTTTATGCACATAGGAGACTTAAGGCTGACTCAATCCCATTGACTTCTATAGGAGAGTTTTCTAGTCATGCTCTGTGACCTGGTAAGAAGTCACTGTGCAGGGAGGTGAAAGGGTGAACTGTGACTACCACCTCTTGTGACTGGTGGATCCTGTGTTATCTATTCACACTGATGTCTCCTTTCAGTTTGACCCTCTTTGTGCTGATAATGAGCAGACAACAGAGAATCTTTCTCTACAGAACAGGAAGTGTCAGACTATTATTAGGCTTAGTGGCCAAAGTGAAAACTGCAGGACTTAAGAATTATTTAAAAAATATTGAAAGTGATATGGAAAATTCAAGAAAAATATAACCAAAACTTCTGGAAAAATTTGTTTAACATAAAAACGCGAGTTAAACAATAATTCGTTTTTGATGACACATTCCCTTTAAGGCTGTATATATGACAATAGCAATGTTGTCCACTGTGACCACAGACAAGATGGGTACAATACGGCTCCCAAAGTAATTCCAACTTTACAGGAGATCCATAGAAATGTATAGAAGTCAGAGTAAGTAATCGATCTAATGTATAAGCTACCGTATTTTCTGGACTATAAGGCGCATTATCAATGAGCGCCTGTTAAGTCTTCTTGGTTCATATATAAGGCGCACTGGATTATAAGGCGCGGCACATTAAATGAAACAAAGCTCAGACCGCAAGCCAAGCTTCATTCAACACTTTCACAATAACTCTCAACTTGTAAAGTTGTAACAAAAGTCAATACATGTACATATTTCCGTGCCGTATCGCGAAATACGTGTCACACTTAGTGAAGCTTATTTGCAACTGATTTGCAACTGATTTCGGAACGTATTTACGATCGGAAATCAGTTACAAATCAGTTACAAATAAGTGTCACTAAATTAGCTGTAAATACGTTCTGAACAAAACCCAAGTGAAGAATTGATTAATATATAAGGCGCATCGGACTATAAGGCGCACTTTCGATTTCTGAGAAAATCATAGGCTTTTATGTGCCCCTTATAGTCCGAAGTTGAATTTACATTTCCTTTGTTCTGTTCAGTACAATTCATCCACATACCATCACTACGAAATGCAATAGATTCATCCCAGGTTTGTTTGCTTTTGTGTCAGCCAGTTTAAGCAGAGATGACACACGAAAACCAGCTGCATTCCCAGCATAGCCACCCTGCGGAAACACAATAAAGAAGAGTAACACAAGGTGCGATGGACTGTGAGAAAACACCATACAACTGCCCCTAAGTACATAACACACCATATACTCAGTTATCTCCTCTTCTATAGCACAGACTTCTTACTGAAAGCTGTAAAAGCATTCAGTCACCTCAGTTCCTGCCTAGGGGAGATTACAATCTAAGTGTCCTATTATTGGCCTTGTGGCTATATCAATTTAAATTCCTTGGATCCAACCATGGAAATTATTTTGAGTGTCCATCCTATATCAATACAGGGAATATACATATAATCAGGTAAATATTGCACATGCAGGGTTTAATAGAATCTAGGGATTGGTTCTAAAGTCAGCTCCATTGGTGAGCCCGAAAAGTCAACTCCACTGGAGGGCCCGAAAAGTCAACTCCACTGGTGAGCCCAAAGAGTCAGCTTCACTGGCGGGCCCCAAAAGTCAACTCCATTTGTGGGCCTGAAAAGTCAACTCCACTGGTGAGCCCAAAGAGTCAGCTCCACTGGTGGGCCCCAAAAGTCAACTCCATTTGTGGGCCTGAAGAATCAGCTCCACTGGTGGGCCCCAAAAGTCAACTCCATTTGTGGGCCTGAAGAGGCAGCTCCACTGGTGAGCCCCAAAAGTCGACTCCATTCGTGGGCCCTATGCAACCCAGTCTAACAGTACTTATAGATCCAACAAACATGTTATATCGCCCACTATGTTAGCCACTATGTAATAAAATAAAAGTAAGTACTAAGCAGGCCACAAATACAAAGAATTACCCTTGACCCGATATCTTTTATGATGCTAATTGGTAAAATGGAAAAAGTTATCTGTACAGTACTGAGTTCAAGGTGAAAACCTATTGGGTCACCCATTCATATAAGCGATGTCTGAACTGTCCAAAATCTGATGCCAGACCCAACACTTTCGTATGTCTCGATTCCAGATCCGTACCATCAGAGCTGTCTTAACAGAATTATGGGTCCCTGGGCATAGCCCAAATACATGAAATCACACTTGGCTATACCTCAAGCCCCCCTCACCAATATTATAATGGCACTTATGTCTGTACACCGGCAGCTTGCAGCCTACAACACGGTTTGGCTGGTCAGGGAGTCTTTGGTAGAAATCCATGTCGATTTCATATTGACGAGGCTGAGCCCAATGTTGGAGTAAACAAACTGTTATTGCCAATAGGCAAAAAAACCCCAAAACTTTCCCAACTAATACCACTAATGTAATAAAAACTAAAATTATAAAGGCAATACGGCATCTACGATAAATCGCTTTCTCAGTTGGGTAGTTATGGAGTTATCGTAGTAGTATTAAGTGACTATATACACATCACAGCAGGCTAGAAACAAAATAAAAGCTGTTAGAATAGTATGTCAGTGAGTAGAAACTATGGTAGTGATCTTTCTTGGTGAAATCCAAGTCCCAGGACACCTCAGTTGTCGGCTATCTCCATATGTAGAGTATAGGCTGAGATCAAGAAAAAAAATTTCAACAGTGATCAACATGTGATTAAAATTCGATTTATTTAATTTAGTGAAAACTAAAAAAAAATGTAGACTAAAAAAAGTTCATAATAAGTTTATACAGCATGCAAAATCCTGACCTACATTTGGATGACTGAAAATTTAATTTCAATCTAAAAGTATAAAAAGATACATTTTGTAAGATTTTAATTTGGAAAAAAATATAAAAATCTGAATGAAATTTTATAGTTAACATAATTATTTTTTTTTAATTAGAAGTTCAACTCAATGAACTGCATTAGTGTCTACAGAGAAGAGGACAAGAAACTATTCAAAGGTAACTGTTTTTAGCTATGATTGACATTAAGGTCTCGTTCACACGGCTTATTTCGCCGCGGATTTGACGACGGATTGACGATCGTCAATCCGTCGGCAAATCAGTCAGAAATAGGTAACAGCCTATTTTCTATTGATTTCAATAGAAAATACAGCTCGTCGTTCACACGACGCGTATTTCCGTGCCGGATTGCCGCCGGGGATTGACGACGGCAATCCGGACGGAAAAACAATGTGCATGTCAATTATTTACGGACGGATTCACCACTTAGGCCTCGTTCACACGGCTTATTTCAGAACGTATTTACATCAGATTGCCGATCGTAAATACGTTCTGAAATCAGTTGAAAATCAGTTGCAAATAAGTGCCACTAAGTGTGGCACGTATTTGTAACTGATTTCCCGACGGATTCACCATCTCCATTCATTGTAGGTGGTGAATCCGTCCGGAAATAATTGACATGTCAATTGTTTTTCCGTCCGGATTGCCGTCGTCAATCCGCGGCGGCAATCCGGCACGGAAATACGCGTCGTGTGAACGACGAGCCGTATTTTCTATTGAAATCAATAGAAAATAGGCTGTTACTTATTTCTGACTGATTTGCCGACGGATTGACGATAGTCAATCCGTCGGCAAATCCGCGGCGAAATAAGCCGTGTGACCGAGGCCCTACAATGAATGGAGATGGTGAATCCGTCGGGAAATCAGTTACAAATACTTCCCACACTTAGTGACACTTATTTGCAACTGATTTTCAACTGATTTCGGAACGTATTTACGATCGGCAATCCGATGTAAATACGTTCTGAAATAAGCCGTGTGAACATAGCCTAATAGCTCTTTATCTCTTGCAACTTTCTAACCACAAATTGAGACTGACTGTTCTGTAGGAGGGACGTAGTAGAGAAACATTTAAAAGTATGATTGACGTTTATGAGATTCTGTTTTTCTCTATAGACACTAATGTAATTCATTGAGTTGAATTTCTAATGAAAAATGAATTATGTTAATTATAAAATTTTGTTCAGATTTTTATATTATATAATTTTTTTCTGATTAAAATCTTACAAAATACATCTGTTGTGGCAGAGCGACCATAGGCAGTCGCAGGGTTCTGCCACTAGGTGGCGTACATGCCACCGAGAGCCTGGTCTCGGTGTGGGAAGCCAGGTATTTTTCAGTCAGCAACATTAGGGTGCTGACCCTGGTACATAGCATGGCTAATGTCCAGCCATTAGGGGCTGGCCTTCCTGGAACAACTGCAAATGGGTGGGTGGTTGTTCCCACGTTCCAGGTCTCCATGTTCCAGCCCAGGTATTGGGTACATCTCTGGACACGTATTAAAGGTCTCCTACTCCAGATGATCGGGGGGAGTGGTCAGCTACCTGGACGGTGAAGCAGCAGAGCGGAGGAGAGAGCTCTGGCCCCCAGAGGCTTAGGTGAAGCCAGAATCCAGCAGGAAGCTGGTTAAAAGTGTGTTGTGGTACTCGGCGACAGGCCGGGGCCGCGGATAGACAGGGACTGCATGTGTGTAGTTAGTGGCCAGACGGCCTGAGGTTTTCTGTTTATGATTTATGTTTTGTATTCTATGCCTGAATAAAAGCTGGATGAGGCCAGTTTAAAACAGAAGCCCGGTGTCAGCGTGCCAATACCTTCTACTAAGACCGGCGATCCAAGAGCTAAGTACCCCCAGGAGGGTCCCGGAGGGCATCCAGACGAGAGCAAGTCGTCATACTGTTTATACTTTTAAATTTAAATTTTCGTTCATCCAAATGTAGGTCAGGATTTTGCACGCTGTATACATTTTATGAACTTTTTTGGGTTAAATTTGTTTTTATTTTTAATTTTTACTACATGAAATAAAACTAATTTTAATCAGATTTTGATCCCTGTTGAAATTTTATTTTCCTGCTCTCATCCTGTATTCTACATACGGCAGTAGCCGATACCCGAGGTGTCCTGAGACCTGAGTTGCGCCAAGCAAGATCACTATGATAGTTTCTATTCATTGATATGTTATTTTAACAGCTTTTATTTTATTTTTAGCCTGCTGTGATAGGTATTTAATCACTGATACATACTATGATAACTCTATAACTACCCAATTGAGAGCGGGAGTTATCGTAGACGCTCTATTGATTTGATAATTTTCTATTTATTTTATACTATATAGCTCTAGCTTGATTTTATATTATTTAATTTGACAATAATTTATATAATCTTATATAATTTTATAATTTTCATAAGTTAATTTTTACTACTTTAGTTGTATTGGTTTGAGAATTTTATATTCTATAATTTTATCTGAATTTTATATTATATAATTTTAGATTTTTTAAATTTAATTTTATATTAATTTTAAATGATTTTACTAAATATAGTTTTATAATTAACATAAGTTAGTTTATATCACTTTAGTGGTGTTTTTTGGGAAATAATTGGTATTGTTTAGAACGGCCCCAGCTGTCCGTCAGGAATTCTGTTAAGCCTTTATACACATTTGTGGCACATGACTCGCGTCACTTACGATGCGCCACATTTATGAACCACTGCAGGACTGGTTCATACATACTGTCACATTCTACACTTATCTAAAGCAATTTAGAACTGGCCAGTCAGTGTCAATTTTCATACATGTTGCCCATGGAGTACCCTCAAAGAGTGTTATTCAGAAGATGGTACAGAAACAACGGGATCAATGATCCTTTCTCCTAGTGGAGGCCGTCTGAGGGTGTCGCAGGACACAATTAAAGGGGTTGTCTCACTACATTGATTCATCTTACCTCAGTCCTTTTTTTTGGTTTCACTTTGAATTCAGGGGCCTGTTTACTGGCTTCCACTAGGCTGCAGTAGAAGCCAGGTCTGTAGCTATAGCAACCAGTGCTGGCAGCCTATCAGGAGAGAACAAACAGGTCTGTAGCTATAGCGACCTGAGGAGCTAATGCAGCCCATACAAGATGGGATATCTAGGAATAGGTAGGACACTATTAGGCCTTGTTCACACGGCTTATTCCCGACGGATTTGTGCGCCGGATTGCGCTCACAAATCCGCCATGAATAAGGGGCGGGACGGGGGTGGAGCGCGGGGGGGGCGCCGCTCCCCGGCCCAATAGACAATTAATTGTGTACGGCGCGTCCGCGCCGTAAATAATGTGCATGTCACTTTCTCCCCCCTCGGCGGATTCGCCGAGCGGGGAGGAGCGACGGAATCCACTGTTCTCTATGAGAGCAGTGGATTACCGTAATTACTCCGACGGATTGGCGCCGTACTGCAGCGCAAATCCGGCGCGCAGTACGGCGCCAATCCGCGGCAAAATAAGCCGTGTGAATGAGGCCTTAATGGACACATATTGCAAAGTAACTTGGTTTTGAAAGATCTTTAACATAAAAAGCAGCAATCCTTGTAGTGAGACAACCCCTTTAATGACGTGCAACTTTGTCTGATGCAGTCACCTATGACACCTCTGATAAACTTCGCATATGAGACTTGGGAGTCTTATGCAACATGTGAGAGAGCTGCAAAATGGGCAAAATTGCCACATATCAGGTCACCCTCGTTCAGGAACTCAAAGTGAGTGATATGGAAATAAAAGTCTGATACAGTCACTGCTTCCAGGTGTCTGTGAAGCAAAACATCCAACGTGAAATTTAAGCTATTCCCCCTGACATATTTGCTGGCAGTGTCGGACTCGGGTGCCAAGGGCCCACAGGTAGAGTTCATTCTAGGGGCCCACCAGTTGTATTGTTTCTGGGCCCACCGGTGGAGTGTATTTTAGGGGCCCACCAATTGAGCTGTGTCTGGGCTCACCGGTGGAGTGTATTTTAGGGGCTCACCCTACAGCTATGGGAAATGACTGTAGACGCCTCCTATGCTCTGCCTCTTGCTTTTTGCCCCTTTCTCTGCTTTTTTGCCTCTTCTAAGGTTGTATATGCAGTTATAAAACAACTCCAGGTCTACCAAGCTCAGGGGCCCACCGGGGATTTTCCCTATTCCCCTGTGGGCCAGTCTCAGCCCGTTTACTGGTACGTTCAAAAACATGGGGCTCTGAATCGAAATGTGTCAGGCAGAAAATGGAGATCATGCAATCAATTACACATACGACCAGTTATGTAGTGTATTTTTTCGGTTCAGATTGCTTCATCATAACGAGAGTTACAACAGAATATTGGGGGTGAAGGCCTGAAGTGCAACAGTTCACATCTTACAATAAAATAAATCTCTATAGAAATTATAGCAACTGTAAAGTCAAACAGGGGCAGTTTGATAGACATTAAAACACATGAATCTGCAAAATAACACTTACAAAATGTAATCAATCATGTTGCATGCCGAAAAACAGAAATGGCCGATGAGTGCCAGCAGTGAAGCAGTGGGTGAGCCACATGTGTGCCAGTTTACCCTATATATGGGGGGTGTAACTTACAGCATTCATGAAGTTGCCAGCCTTCAGTACCAGCTTCAGGATAAAATGAAGTTCTGTGCATTGCAGCAACTCTAGAAGAAATGGAAACATAAGAGCGATACAGATTTCTTGAAGGGGTTTTGCCACAATCTCATTTCATACCTTCTGCATCCAGCTCTTCAGCTCTGTGTGCTCAGAAGGAGGCGTGTGTGATTTGTTTGAATTGCATATCATGTGACCCTGCATGATGACATCACCAGGCCTTCCCTCTCTGTAGTCAAAGTAAGGTCTGTTTATGTATAGAATTGTAAGGAGCTACAATGTAGCTCAGAGGTAACATTTTTGCTTTACAGCACAAGGGTCCTAGGTTCAAATCCCTGCAGGAACTAAGCCTGTGGATTTTTTTCCCCTCTTTATCAATGCACAGACCTCATTGAGGTTTCTTTTTTTTAATTTGCACTGTTTGACTTATTACTAACTAGTCCAAAGGACGGGAGTAGAATGACAGCCCCTGGGGTTTGAACACTCAGTAGCTGCCTTAGAGGAGAGGTGATGTCTGAGCATGTGCGATCAGGACTGAGGAGCTCACAGCCCTGGTCGTATCCCCTGGAGACGAGCTGTAAACAATGGATCACTAAAGGAGCAGCTAACACAAAAACGGTGCAGAATATTTAATAATAATGAATGGTGAAAATGTTTATTATTTAATTTTCAAACTTCCCATGTCAATTTTACTTCGTGGCAAAACCCCTTTAATTGGGGTCCTAGGCGATGTGTACACAGCACGGGATTTTCGGCGGATTTTCGCTGTACCCAGCACTCTGTAGACCGCAATGAAAAATCCATACTGTAGTCTACACAGTTTGGATTTTTCCGGTCGGTTTTAAAATCCGCATATTCCATTGAATTGCCGTCGGATTCCTGTACATTCAATATATGGGGCCGACTGCTAATCTTAAAACCGACTACGGCTTTTAGTTCAAATCAGGGCCAAAAACCGCGACCCAGCGATGTGAAAATGCTGTCGGATTATGCAAAGCATTTTAACATTGCTGTGGAGACATAGCCTTGTGTAATGAGTGCTATATATTTTGTACCACAAACAGGTCCCACATAACACCCCCCAGTTGGCCCCACCCAGTCTTCCAGTTTCTTTATACCTATTATATGCAAAGTTTCCTTTTACTATAGTACTTTTTTTCACTAATCCATAGTGGTTTCTTCTTTTTTTTAGTTTTACGGAGTTTTCTCACCATGCTGTGCTCCTAGAGCCTTCTTTTACAACCAGCTTTAGGTTCTCACTTTCTGTTCAGGCTGTGGGCAGTGACTGACATTCCAGCTCTGCTATTCCTAGCTGAGCCTGTTAGAGGGACATTGGTGATGGAGGGGTTTTAACAGCAGGGCAGAAGGCTACAAATAGTGTTGATCGAACCGTTCGAGAAAAGTTAAAGGGGTTGTCTCATCTCAAAGTTTCATAGGATACATGAATGAAATAATGCTGCTTTGCTCTGTCACTTCCTGGTCAAGCTGTCTGTAATTAGCATATGAGCTCCCTGTATTCAGACTTCTGCTAATTAGATTAACTCAGAAGCTTCCCTGGTCCTGACAGCATGAGATTTAAGTAAATAGCAGTAATTACTTTCTTTTGTCTGAAAGATCAGATAACAAACAAGCTCTCACTGTCGAGAGTTCTGTGCTGGCCATGACCTGTGTGATGAGGTCACTCCCTGCTATCAAACAGAACAAACAGCAGGGCGGGAGAAGTACACAGGTCGGTCACTTGGGGAGCCAGAGAGAGCACAGAAGGTGATAAAATCACTTGTAGCTCCTTAACAAAAAAAATGAATAACGCAATATATTTGGAAAACGTCTTTATTTAGTGATGCCAACATGCTGAAAACTGATCTTTGTAGTGAGACAACCCCTTTAAGTTTGAGTCGAACACTGATTTTCTCGAACTCGAACCATGGCACCATTTTAATAGTTTTCAGCTCCTTTCTGCACTTTTGGTGGCCATCCAATCAGTGCGGAGCACATAGAAGTGTCAAAAACGTCATCTCTGAGGTGTAGGGCTCTCATTGGCTGCTAAAATCACATGGCCATGTTATATATCTTTCACTGTATTGCGTTCTGACCGCCATTTTCAAGTCACTCGCTGTACTGTACAGACTGCTCTATGTCTGCTTGCTTGCATGCAACCTCCATATACCTGTGACAACCTACCAGGACCTTATATAGTCACTCTAATCCTGTCTAGCTTACTCTGGATATTAGCTGGTGGTCATAATGATTTGACTCAACCTATATATTTTAAATGTACAGTAGCTAAAACACCAGGTCATGCTTTATCTGGGTAAAGAAGGTAAAGCCCTAACTTACAGGGTAATATGTCATCTATCATCCAGTGCTACAGGACAGCACAGGCAGGCAGTAACAGAGAGGAGGATACCTGCGGGCATGTGGTGAGAGGAGGATACCTGCGGGCATGTGGTGAGAGGAGGATACCTGCGGGCATGTGGTATGAGGAGGATACCTGCGGGCATGTGGTATGAGGAGGATACCTGCGGGCATGTGGTATGAGGAGGATACCTGCGGGCATGTGGTGAGAGGAGGATACCTGCGGGCATGTGGTGAGAGGAGGATACCTGCGGGCATGTGGTGAGAGGAGGATACCTGCGGGCATGTGGTATGAGGAGGATACCTGCGGGCATGTGGTGAGAGGAGGATACCTGCAGGCATGTGGTGAGAGGAGGATACCTGCGGGCATGTGGTGAGAGGAGGATACCTGCAGGCATGTGGTATGAGGAGGATACCTGCGGGCATGTGGTGAGAGGAGGATACCTGCGGGGCATGTGGTGAGAGGAGGATACCTGCGGGCATGTGGTATGAGGTGGATACCTGCGGGCATGTGGTGAGAGGAGGATACCTGCGGGCATGTGGTGAGAGGAGGATACCTGCGGGCATGTGGTGAGAGGAGGATACCTGCGGGCATGTGGTATGAGGAGGATACCTGCGGGCATGTGGTGAGAGGAGGATACCTGCGGGCATGTGGTGAGAGGAGGATACCTGCGGGCATGTGGTGTGAGGAGGATACCTGCGGGCATGTGGTATGAGGAGGATACCTGCGGGCATGTGGTGAGAGGAGGATCCCTGCGGGCATGTGGTGTGGGGAGGATACCTGCGGGCATGTGGTGAGAGGAGGATACCTGCGGGCATGTGGTATGAGGAGGATACCTGCGGGCATGTGGTGAGAGGAGGATACCTGCGGGCATGTGGTATGAGGAGGATACCTGCGGGCATGTGGTGAGAGGAGGATACCTGCGGGCATGTGGTATGAGGAGGATACCTGCGGGCATGTGGTATGAGGAGGATACACAACTCATTGTTGTTGGGGGCAGACGGGGAGAATAAAGCCTCTTTGTAGCTAATTAATATGAAATAATCAAAGGAAAAAAAACAAAATATTCAAGAAAAAAATGACTCAGGAATTCACTGACCACGAAATATGCTGAGAACGAGGCGAACGAGTGATTGAAAAATGTGACTCACAGCAGCGATATATATCAAAAGATATTGTGTCTTCACTAAGGAATGTACAAAGGCTTCCACAGTTATACCCACAGCAGCTATATACCACTGTTATACACACAGCAACTATATACCACTGTTATACGCACAGCAGCTATATACCACTGTTATACGCACAGCAGCTATATACCACTGTTATACGCACAGCAGCTATATACCACTGTTATACGCACAGCAGCTATATACCACTGTTATACACACAGCAACTATATACCACTGTTATACGCACAGCAGCTATATACCACTGTTATACGCACAGCAGCTATATACCACTGTTATACGCACAGCAGCTATATACCACTGTTATATGCACAGCAGCTATATACCACTGTTATACGCACAGCAGCTATATACCACTGTTATACACACAGCAGCTATATACCACTGTTATATCCACAGCAGCTATATACCACTGTTATAGACACAGCAGCTATATACCACTGTTATACCCACAGCAGCTATATACCACTGTTATACACACAGCAGCTATTTACCACTGTTATACACACAGCAGCTATATACCACTGTTATACCCACAGCAGCTATATACTACTGTTATAGATACAGCAGCTATATATCACTGTTATATGCACTTTTATAGTAGCCCCTTAAAGGGGTTGACTCATCATGCTGTTTCACAGAGCCCCGGTCAACGTCCTGGTAAGGCTGTGGGTGGTTCTATAGCAATGATTGGCATATAAGCTCTGCTATTCCTATCTGATCCTGTAACAGTGCTGGAGGTTTATAAACTGTAGTGCACAAGGCTACAGAGCTCTAAAGAGTAAAAGCTCGTCATTAACTTAGGTAAACAATCTCCTGTGTTAGAGATAAGACTTAGCAATGAGTGACTTGTTATGGTCGGACAGCAGCTTGGAGCAATCAGAGAACAGAGAGAAGTGGTCAGTAACTAAGAGAAACTTGTGTACACTGGGCAGTAGATAAAATCTCCTTTAAAAACCCCTTAAAAGGGAATCTATCGCTAATTTGTGTTTTCTGTATATGATTATAGGGGGGGGAGGGGGGAGGCAGCCATCTTGCCTGAGTTGCTTTTACCAGCATTTAGAGAAATGCTTTACAACAGCTTCATGGACATAGGAGCCTGTGAACAGGAGCAGACCATTGACTCCTATAGGAGAGTTTTCTAGGCTCTGTGACCTGGAAAGAAGTCAGTGTGCAGGGAGGGGGAGCTGTGACATCTCCTATTATGATTGGTGGATCCTGTGTCATCTATACACATTGGTGTCACCTTTCAGTGTAATCCTGCCTGTGCTGATAATGAGGAGTATTTTTCTCTACAGAACAGGAAGTGTCTGACTATTATTAGGCCTAGTGGCCAAAGTGAGAACTGCAGGATTTCAGGATGTTTTTTTTTTTTAATAAAGATACTGATATAAAAAAATTAAGAAAACACAAGTGGAAATTCTTAAACAATAGGTCATTTTCTGATGATGCATTCCCTTTAAAGGGAATGTGTCATCAAAAAATGAGTCATTGTTTAAGTCCCATTTTTATGTTAAACACATTATGTAGGAATTTTTTCTTTTTTCATATCACTTTTTTTTTCATATCATATTTTTTAATAATTCTTAAGTCTTGCAGTTTTCACTTTGGCCACTAGGCCTTGTTTGCACTGCTTTAACAGCAGTCAGAGAGATGCTTTACAGTAGCTTCATGCACATAGGAGCCTTAAAGGGGTTGTCTCACTACAAGGATTGTTTTTTATGTAAAAGATCTTACAAAAACAAGTCACTTTGCAATATGTGTCCATTAACCGTGTCCTACCTATTCCTAGATATCCCCTCTTGTATGGGCTGCGTCAGTTCCTCAGATCACTAAAGCTACAGACCTGTTTGATCTCTCCTGATAGGCTGCCAGCACTGATTGCTATAGCTACAGACCTGGCTTCTACTGCAGCCTAGTAGAAGCCAGTAAACACGCCCCTGAATTCAAAGTGAAACCAAGAAAACAGGACTGAGGTGAGATAAATCAATGTAGTGAGACAACCCCTTTAAGATTGACTCAGTCCCATTGACTTGTGTAGGAGAGTTTTTTAGTCATGCTCTGTGACCTTGGAAGAAGTCACTGTGCAGGGAGGTGAAAGGGTGAACTGTGACATCTCCTCTTGTGATTGGTGGATCCTGTGTTATCTATTCACACTGGTGTCTCCTTTCCGTTTGACCCTCTTTGTGCTGATAATGAGCAGATAACTGAGAATCTTTCTCTACAGAACAGGAAGTGTCAGACTATTATTAGGCTTAGTGGCCAAAGTGAAAACTGCAGAACTTAAGAATTATTAAAAAATATTGAAAGTGATATGGAAAATTTAAAAAAAATAAATAAATTCTTATAAAATGTGTTTAACATAAAAATGTGAGTTAAACAATTCATTTTTAATGACACATTCCCTTTAAGTGCCTTGTCTAAGGGATTGAAAAGAAACACATGGCATATGTTAATACCTGCCAACTTTTTTCTTGGAGATTTAAGCCCCTGGAATTTCCCCGTTCTGCTCAGGGATGATCATTTCGGGGGTACGATTTGCCTAAACCCTTTTCCTTTTGCATCCCAGCTTGCAGGAGTCTCCCAAAAGAAACAGGAGGGTTGGTAAGTATGGCTAGTGAACATAGGGGGTGGATTACTTTTTTGCAGTGATCCTTCTCCACTGTGCAGAGAAGGATCCCATAATAGGCTCTGTGGACCTTCCTGCAGTATCGGGGCTCATTCACTCAGCTACATTATTGCTACATCATACCTCCCAACTTTTAGAGATTGCAAAGAGGGACACATCAGGCCACGCCTCTAACCATGTGGAAACATGTGACATCACACTAAGACACGCCTCTAACCACGCCCCAAACACATACATGCCAATTTTTTAGATAGCCAAAAAGGGACACATTTTCAGGATTGCATTGCATCCAATGATGAAATATTAAAGGGGTTGTGTCACTACAAGGATTGCTTTTAATGTTTAAGATCTTGCATCAGCTACTCAGGTTGCTATAGCTACAGACCTGTTTGATCTCTACTGATAGGCTGCCAGCAGTGGTCGCTATAGCTACAGACCTGGTGTCCTCAGCAGCTCGTTAGTGCAGCCCAGTAAAGTCTGTAAACACGCCCCTGAATTCAAAAATGAAACCAAGACAAAACAGGATAAATCAATGTAGTGAGACAACCCCTTTAAGTAAGTTGTTATGTAATATACAGCGAGGAAGCAATCAGATATTTTTTAAAGCAAGGTAGTTGGTTTATTGATGCAAATCTATTTCCTGAATGTAAAAGAGGGACATCTATAGAGTTAAGAGGGACAAAGGAACAAGGGTTAAAAATAGGGACTGTCCCTCCAAAATAGGGACACTTGGGAGGTATGGCTACATACAAAATCCAAATTGCAAAATATAGCAATCAAGTCTATGTGGCCACAATATTTCTGATTTTCTTCCAAAGCAAGGGTTTTAAGTTGGTTTTACAAATATTTTTCGGATTTGAAAGCCCTCTGTAAACTGACTGTCAACCTTTTACATTGATTTAAATAGAAAATCCGTGGAGCCGTCCCCACTGGTCCGAAAAACGTAGAACATGTTCATTCTTCCGCCCGGTTTTCGGGCAGAACAGGAGCATGTCAGTGGTTGAGGGGGACCGGCAAATCCACAAACCGCGGACAGAACCATACCCCTACGTGCCAAAAAAAGACAAAATACCGGTCAGAAAATCCGACCGGTATTTTGTCTTAGCCCCTTAATGAGTAGTAGGGGATGTTCATACGGCAGTTTTGGATACGTTTTCGATTCGAAAAACGCATTCAAAAGCACTGCATAAAACGCATCCAACATACATCCAACAAGCAGCTGCGTGTTTGGATGCTTTTTGGCTGCAGCAAGATCGCACCCTATACAGTCATGGCCAAAAGTTTTGAGAATAATACAAATGTTAATTTTGACAAAGTCTACTGCATGAGGTTTTATAATGGCAATTTGCATATACTCCAGAATGTTATAAAGAGTGATCAGCTTAACAGCAATTAATTGCAAAGTCAATAGTTGCCTAGAAAATGAACTTTTTCCCCCAAAACACATTTCAACTTTATTGCAGGCCTGCCTTAAAAGGAGCAGCTAACATCGTTTCAGTGATTGCTCCATTAACACAGGTTGTGGGTGTTGATGAGGACAGGGCTGGAGATCAATCTGTCATGATTAAGTAAGAATCACACCACTGGACACTTTAATAGGAGGCGGGTGCTTGGCATCTTGTTTCTCTTCTTAACCATGGTTTACCCTCTAAAGAAACATGTGCAGTCATCATTGCACTGCACAAAAACTGGCCTACAGGGAAGAGTATCGCAGCTAGAAAAAATTGCACCTCAGTCAACAATCTATCGCATCATCAAGGAATTCAAGGAGAGAGGTTTCCATTGTTTGCCAAAAAGGCTCCAGGCGCCCAAGAAAGACCAGCAAGCGCCAGGACCGTCTCTAAAAGTGTTTCCGCTTGGGAATCGGGCTACCAGCAGTGCAGAGCTTGCTCAGGAATGGCAGCAGGCAGGTGTGTGGTGCATCTGCACGCACTGTGAGGCGGAGACTCATGGAGCAAGGGCCCTGGTGTAAAGGGAGGGCAGCAAAGAACCAAACTTCTCTCCAGAAAAAACATCAGGGACAACTGATATTCTGCCAAAGGTACAGGGAGTGGACTGCTGAGACTGGGGTGAAGTCATTTTCTCAGATGAACCCCTTTTCCGAATGTTTGGAACATCTGGAAAACAGCTTGTTCGGAGAAGAAAAGGGTGAGCGATACCACCATCTTGTCTCATGCCAACTGTAAAGCATCCAGAAACCATCATGTGTGGGGTTGCTTCTCGGGAAAAGGGGAATCGGCTCTCTAACAGTCTTGCCTAAAAACACATCCCATGAATAAAGAATGGTAACCAGAATGTCCTCCAAAGAGCAACTTCTCCCAACCATCCAAAGAGCAGTTTGGTGATCAACAATGCCTTTTCCAGCATGATGGAGCACCTTGCCAAAAAAGCAAAGATGATAACAAAAATGGCTCAGGGAAAAAAACATAGAGATTTTGGGTCCGTGGCCTGGAAACTCCCCAGATCTTAATCCCATTGAGAAACTTTTCAAATCTCAAGAGACGGGTGGACAAACAAAAATCAACAAATTGTAAACAAAATGCAAGCATTGATTGTGCAAGAATGGGCTGCTATCAGTCAGGATTTGGTCCAGAAGTTGATTGAGAGCATGCCAGGGAGAATTGCAGAGGGCCTGAAAAGAAGGGTCCCAACACTGCAAATATTGACTTGCTGCAAATTTAAAAACATTCTGTCAATAAAAGCTTTTTTTAACATAATATGATTGCACTTGTATTTTCTGTATGTGATAAAAACATCTGACAAACACACAAAAACCAGAGGGCAACAGATCATGTGAAAATATGAGATTTGTGTCATTCTCAAAACTTTTGGCCATGACTGTAGTTTTAAATAGGGCGTCTGCTGCGTCAAATGGATCAAGAATTGACATGACAATTACTTGAACGGATCCGAAAGACGCAATGAGACGCGCATCGGTGATCACTTGTCTGAACGCTGATGCGTGTTCTACATTGAAAGCAATGTAAATCACACTGCACATTGTCAGGGTATGTTCACATGGCGTACTGGGGCGCGTACTGTACACGCTGCAGTACGCCATGTGTTTTGGAAGTACGCGCTCCTCAGCGCATACTTCCAAGGACAGCGTAGGTTGGCCCCATTCACTCCCACTCTCAGCGTCGCGTAAGTGCCGCGAAGAAGTGACTTGTCACTTCTTTGCCCCGGCGTACAATACGATCGTATTGTACATCAGGGGAGACGATGCGTAATTCATAGTTCTCTATGAGAGAGATGAATTACTGTAATTGCGGCGCGCATTTCGCCCGTATTAAAGACCAAATACACGGCGAAATGCGCTCCGCAATTACACCGTGTGAACATACCCTTAGCTGCGTGTTTGGGTCCGTTTAGGGCTCAAAACACAGATCCAAACACGCATCTAAAAACGTATCCATTAACGCCGTGTGAACATACCCGTAAGGGGCTGTAGGGACTTTAAAGGGGTTTTGCCATGATCTCATTTCATACCTCCTGCATCCAGCTCTTCGGCTCTGTGGGATCAGAAGGGGGTGTGTGGGATTTGTGTGAATTGCAAATCATGTGATCCAGCAGGATGATATCACCAGGCCTTTCCTCTCTTGAGTCAAAGAAAGGTCTGTTTATATGTAGAGCTGTAAGTAGCTACATTGTAGCACAGAGGTAAAACTTTTGCCTCCAGGCACAAGGGTCCTCGGTTCAAATCCCTGCAGGAACCAAACCTGTGTTTTTTTTTTCTTTTTATCAAAGCACAGACCTCATTGAGGTTTCTTTTTTAATTTATTTTCACTGTTTGCTAATTACTAAGGTAAAGTGGGGCCGGGTTTGAATGACAGCACCCGGGGGTTTTAACACTCAGTAGCGGCCTGAGATGAGTGGTGATTTCTGTGCATGTCTGAACAGGACTGAAGAGCTATCCATGGTCGTATCCCCTAGAGACGAGCTGTAAACAATGGATCACTATGGGAGCAGCTAAGACAAATCAAGAATTTTTAATAATGATGAATGGTGAAAATGTTTATTATTTAATTTACAAACTTCCCACGATAATTTTACTTCGTGGCAATACCCCTTTAAGAGCTGCCAGTCAGGCTGTCTATAAACACTCGGAGCCCATGCCAAGATGAGCTGCCATATTAGAACTTAGAGAATTGTTACCTCAAGTTTGCGATTTAGAATCACACTGTAAATCTTTAGCAACTGCTAGAAGCTGCCAAATCCTTCAATACTGATAATTTCTTTCTTTTTCTCAGTCTCTAAAAAACCTTTTAGTAATTTGGGACCTAATATGAGGCTATAACTGATGAGCTGCATCTGTGGAGCTTTTTGCTGTCATCTAATATATCAGCATAAAGAGGGCAACAATACAGGGATCACTGAGACTGCACTAATGTGCACGGCTCAGCTATGCTGGATTTAGCGCAGGGATCTTGTTTGTCTGGAACCTTTCCTGGCCGTTATATATTCAAGAACTGAACATGAAGCCGTGTATGCCATATATGTCTACTGATCGATGGCCAAGCACTTTGCTTACTTTACTTGGTATTGTTTCTTGTCAACAGCAAATACTTTCCCTGGGCTCCATGTGAGCCATGTTTCCACAGAGAAATGTGCCAGTATCGCTGTCCTATAACACATTGATAGGAATTAGGGACCACATGTATGAACCTGTTTAGGTCTAAAACTCACTCTTTTGCCCATAGTAACCTATGGGCAAAAAAGTGAGTTTTAGACCTAAACAGTTTTCATACTTGTGGCCCTAGGTCTCACAAAGGGTTGGCTCGTTAAAGGGGGTTCTGGCAGTCACCTGTCGGGGCAGGTTGAAAAATAGAAGAAACGGATCGTACTTACCTCGTGGATGCCGTTGTTCTGTCGCGGTGGCTGTTCCGGCGATCCCGGCAGACAGTGACCGTTGTGGCTTGTGTATCTCTAAAGTGAACGATGAATGTTCACAGCTACAGTCGGGATCGCCAGGATGGCTGCCGCAACGGAACAGCAGCATCAAGGGGGTAAATATGAGGAGTTGTTCACACGGCGTTTTTGGATCTGATTTTGGATTCGTTTTGGATCCGAAAATTGCATCCAAAAATGCAGCGGCGATCCAACACGTATCAAAAACGCAGCTGCGTGTTTGGATGCGTTTTGGCTGCAGCAGGATCGCACTCTGTAGTTTATTATAGGGCTCCTGCTACGTCTTTCAGATCAAGAATTGACCTGTCAATCCTTGGAACGGATCCGGATGACGCAATGAGACACATATTGGCGATCACTCATGTGAACACCGATGCGTGTCTCATACTAAAAGCAATGTAAATCACATTGCACATTATTAGATGTGTGTTTGGGTCCGTTTCGGGTTCGACAGACGGATCCAAACATGCATCTAAAAACATATATTCACACGGACTCAATACACTGTGTGAACATACCCTCATTCTTTCCTTCTATTTTTTTCATCATGCCCGACAGACAAACGAGCATTTTGAGCTACTGGAAGACCCCTTTAAAAGGGTTTTACCACAAAGTAAAAATCCCTGCACTGTCCGCTCACAGCGATCCGGCTGTGCATGAGAATGAGGAGGATGGCGCTTGTGCCCATCTTCCTAATTCACTTCTATGGGAGCTTCCGAACATAGCCGAGCGCACACACTGGGCTATCTGAGGAACTCCCATGGTAGTGAATGAGGAGGACGGCCGCAAGCACCACCCTTCTCATTCACATGCATGGCGGACTCGCAGCTAGCAGCCATTGAAAGGGTTTTCCCTCCGTAATAAAACCCTTTTAAGCTTCATTTCATGTTTTTTTCAGGGCACACATAAAAGCCGAGTTCACACAGTGCAATGGTCATACACATTCCAATGTGTAATTCATATAAGAATATGTGTGAAAACTGTGTGTATTGTGTGGAAGGGTGGATTCACACCTACGTTTCGGACTCTGTCAAAAATGGAAGTATTAGGGTATGTTCCCACAACGTCTTGCGGTGCATACCTGTGCGTGCCGCAAGACGCAATGGGCAACATGTATGAAATTTGGCGTTTAAATGCCAAATTTCATGCACATAATATTAGTCTAGGATGTGCCTGATTTATGAACCCGCTCCACAGTGGGTCATAAATCAGGTGCATTCTACCGCTAGTATGACACTTCAGGCTCAGGTAAACCACTTTGAAAGTGCTCTACCTGGTCCAGCAGTAATGCACCTAGAAATGCCGTAGTAAAGCTATGAATCTATAGCTTCATACGGTTCTAGTGTGGCGCACCACCCACACGCCCCCCGAAATCAGGTATATTACCGCTTGAGCTTTGTAACGTGTCTCGGACATAATGTCCTCTCTCCATCTGAAACTAAACCTCACTAAAACCGAACTTCTTGTCTTTTTGCCATTTTCTAACCAACCCTACCCTGCTATTTCTGTGGAACCACCATAACTCTTAGGCAGCAGGCCCGCTGCCTGGGGGTTATTCTAGACTCTGATCTGTCCTTCACCCCCTATATCCAATCCCTTGCCCGCTCCTGTGATCTGCACCTCAAGAACATCTCCAGAATCCGTCCTTTTCTCACTGTGGAAACAATTAAAACCCTCATTGTTCCTCTTATTCATTCTCGTATTGATTATTGTAACTCCTTGCTTATCGGTCTCCCTCTCTGCAAACTCTCCCTTCTCCAATCTGTCCAGAATGCAGCAACCAGGCTCATCTTTCTTTCCAGATGCTATACTGATGCCTCTACCCTGTGTCAGTGACTGCACTGGTTGCCCATCCAGTACAGAATACAACATAAACTCATCACTTTTACCCATAAAGCTCTCCCCAGTGCTGCACCCCCTACATCTCCTCCCTCATCTCTGTCTACCACCCTACCTGCTCTCTCCGCTCTGCTGGTGATATCAGATTACAATCCTCAATCATCCGAACCTCCCATGCCCGTCTTCAAGATTTCACATGTGCTGCACCAGTTCTCTGGAACAAGCTACCGCGGGCGATCAGGCACACTCACTCACAACCCTCATAGTTTTAAGAAGGCCCTGAGAACACATCTTCTCACTCTGGCCTACCAAGATCCCTAATTGGTAACCGCCATCTGCTATCACACTCATTTGTCACTCCCAACACTAGGGCACTTCTCTGTATATAGATGTACTGTCATGGTGGCAGGGTCACCCAACTTTTATGTAAACCACCTCCTATTTATGTAACATGGATGGACCATTGTAAACTGAGCACTTCTTAACCCTTCATCTCACCCATACACCCTAATAGATTGTAAGCTCTCGCGAGCAGGGCCCTCGCACCATGTGTCTCATCTGTAAGTACTTTAATGTGTAATGTCTGTACTTATACCCTCTAAATTGTAAAGTGCTGCGTAATATGTTGGCGCTATATAAATAAAGATTATTATTATGTGCCTGATATTGGCGTGCGGGCCATTTAAAAATGTATGAACGGGGGGGCGTGGCCAGAAGCGAAGCAAGATGGTCGCATGCTAGAGGAGCTCCTACCACAGGCCATCTACATTAGCAAGCCCTAACGCTATCTCCACCCTAGATGGGCAGAAAGAGGTCCCAACCACCACCTAGCACCCCACAGAGGGTTCCGATCCTTTCACTGACACAGACGGCGCTGGACCTGTACCTCGCTCCTGTTCCCGCTCGCGCAGCGCCACCAGTCCCGCTCCCACCAACACAGCCGGCATCCCTGCAGCTCGCGTATACATCTGCGTGCCCGCAGCCTCACACAGCAGCGGCATCGGGACCGGAGGACTCCCCGTTTCGCCTGGAGACCAGGGCAACTAGAGCGGCCCACCTTCCCTCAGCTGCGGCTCCGGATCAGGCAGAGGACTCGGAGCTGCATCAGGTACAGAGCGCGGCGGTGCCCCCACCCTCTCCCCCGCAGCACCAACACGTGCAGCTGCATCCAGCCGACATGGCGCTCAACCCGCTGCTATATAGTGATAAAGCGGCGTGTTCTCCTCAAAGTGCTGTAAGCCACAAAGCCTCTGCAGGGGCTCCTCCACCCAGACCCTTCCTGGGCTCAGATATGGTGGATTCAGGGCCCCCTCTATCACCCCACACGTTGGACTCAGGCAGTGGTGCCTTTTCCTGGCAGGGATCCCCTGCACCCTCCTTAGCTTAGCACAGCCCTTCTCCTCCAGACCGACACATGTGGGCTGACTTACTACAGCAATTGCCAACTAAAGATGATATGAACGCCTTTTTCAAAGATGAGATTACGGCCCTTAGGCAGGACATTAAGCAAATAGCATCTCGAGTAGAAACGTTGGAGGAGGACCATGACTACACACGAAAATATAGGGCCCAGATACACCCCTCTATCTCTGCACAGAGGTCTGTGGTCCGTGACCTAACTCAGCAGGTCGAGGACCTTGATACCCGAGGCAGCAGGAACAACATACGGGTGCGGGGGCTTTCTGAGGCACAGCGGGAGGAGAACCTACAAACCATCCTGGACTCTATATTCAACCAGATTCTGGGGGTTTCCCCCCCTCGCCCTGTCAAACTGGATAGGGCCCACAGGGCGCTTTGACCCAAAGGATCCACTCCACTTCCTCGGGACATCATTGCTGCCTACATGACCTTGCAGTGAAGGAGGCCATTATGGAAAAGGCTAGAGGCCTACGCAACATTGACTATCAAGGTGCCCCCATTCAAATCTTCTCTGATCTATCATGGCACACGCTGCAAAAAAGGCGCCACCTTCGACCGCTCCTAGCCATCCTGAAAGAAAAGCGCATCCCATATCGGTGGAATTTTCCCTTTGCTCTTTCTGCCCGAGTAGAAGGTCGGTCAGCGGCTCTCAGGGTCTTTTCGGATCTTCCGGCCTTTTGTAAAACACTGCAGATCCCTATCCCGAGGCTGGATGACTGGGAACTCCCCGTTATACCACCTCCACCTCCTCCGGTCTGGCAGCCGGCTACAAATCACAAAGGACGCACTCCGGGTACTTCTCCTCCGACTCAGAAGAGCAGATGTTCGCCTCTTCGCTGGGATCGAGACCAAGCAACGGACAGCTGAGTAGAGGCTCTCCTATGTCTGTTTGGGACTGTTGATTTCTTCTTTTGCTCTTTCTCCTCATATCCTGTTATAGGATTTCTATTGTCTAGTTTATAATTCAGAAGATGGCCTGTAGGTTGTTTGACCCATGACCCCATCTTGAGTTTTGTGGTCTACCGCTTTTCCGGCATCTCTCTTCCCTCTCGCAGTTTTCAGCCAGAGGGAACAGGGAAGGGTTTTTTCACTTTTTCTCATTTATAAGAACTTAGCTCTTCTTAGTAAGTCTTAGGAGGGCGGGCTTTCAACTAATAACCCTCTCTTTTTATTTTTGTTGGGTTCTCGGTGATAGCCCGTGGCAACCTCCAAACCCCCGAAACCCGGCGTACTTACGCTTCAGAAGGGGCACTAGGGGCATTTTTCTTGCCTTGAACCTGTTTTATATTTACCATTTGTTG
This sequence comes from Phyllomedusa bahiana, assembly GCA_025379985.1. Classification (NCBI taxonomy): domain Eukaryota; kingdom Metazoa; phylum Chordata; class Amphibia; order Anura; family Hylidae; genus Phyllomedusa; species Phyllomedusa bahiana. Next base: position 117,862 of record JAODAL010002218.1, on the reverse strand, counting down.
TGAATACTTTTTTATTTCATTTTTGTTTTAATTCTTGTTTTCCTTTTCTGTGTCTAATTGTTCCTTTCCTCCTGTTTCCTCCACCCCCCCCCCCCCCTGTCACTAACCTCATCTGGGGCCTTTACCTATATATAGAATAGGGAAGATAGCCACTTGATATCTGCGACTCCATAGAGCTCCTCCTGGTTTATACAATGTTCTCCCCTCTACCTGCGGCCAGGGTCCGTTGTGTTACTTTAAATGTAAAAGGGCTCAATTCTAATGTGAAGAGGAGATTGGCCTTGAGGGAGTGTCGGTCTTTGCGGGCGGATGTGGTCTTCTTGCAGGAGACACATTATGACTCCAAAGGAACGTTCAACTTTGCCAAGCACATATACCCGACGGTCTTTTCTGCTGTTAATGACAAAAAAAAGGCTGGGGTGGCAATACTGATATCCAGGACTTTCCCTTTGCAAGTACAGGCATCGCTGGTCGATCCGGCAGGACGATATATCATTCTTAAAGCCACACTTGGTGGGAAACCAGTCACCCTGTATAATGTGTACGTGCCAAACCCTCCCAGATATCTTTTTTGCACAGAGTATTCACCAAGCTCACTAAATTCCCCTCCACGGCCGTACTTTTAGGTGGAGACTTCAACCTAATTTTTTCAGACTCAGTGGACAGGTGTGCCACAGGGGGGAAAGCCTTGGGTCCAACCCCGGTAAGGCTTTCAGCGGCCTTCAGAAAGCTCATCCGATCTCATGGGCTCTTTGACCTCTGGAGGGTGAACCACCCTAAAGACAAGGAATACTCCTTTTTTTCCCATCCCCATCAGACTCATACCAGGCTCGACTATTTTTTTGGCAATGTGCCGACTCTTCATATGCTGTGAGGCTCTAGCATTGGGCCTATCACTTGGTCCGAACATGCCCCGGTCACGGCCGATTTCGACTTCCAATCCTCCTCGCTCCAATTGTGTCACTGGCGCCTGAACGAGACCCTCATTAAGAAGCCGGCTCAGAGGGAGGCACTGCGCGATTCCCTTTCCTCCTACTTTGATTTAAATGTGGGCAAGGTCTCTTCGCCCTCTGTCTTGTGGGAAGCCCATAAAGCTGTCTTTCGTGGCCATTGTATAGCATTGGGTGCTAAGCTGAAAAAGGATTATTCAGAGAAGGCTAAAACCCTTCGAACTCTTCTGAGGGGGTTCGAGAGGAAGATGTTCCAGCATCCCAGGGTTACCACGCTAAGGCGCATTGTAGCCTTGCGTGGCGAACTAAAAGATCTGGCTGTTCGCAAAGAAAAATTACTCCTTTACTCTAAACAAAAATATTATGAATACGGCAACAAAGCTCATACAATACTAGCCAGACAGCTCATGGAGAGATCGACTAGCTCTATGCCCCAAGCCCTTAGAGACAGGGATGGCACCTTGCGATATGACCCTGAATCTATCGCCAGGCTGTTTCTCCATTTTTTCTCGGACCTTTACTCCCTGCCCTCGACCCTTCCTGAGCAGAGAAACATAGCCCAAAAAGTTATACAGGACTTCCTAAGCCACCCCTCCCACAGGAAGCTTTGACCTCACTTGGGGCCCCTATACAAATGGAAGAACTATTAGAGGTCATTAAGGCCCTTCCGTCGGGTAAGGCCCCTGGACCAGATGGTCTCCCGTACCTGTATTTCAAAGTATACTCAGAGATTTTGACCCCATATATGTTGCAGCTTTATAACTCTTTTATGAATGGGCTCCTATGTCTGACTCCATGTCCCACTCCCACATTACCCTCATTCATAAACCGGGCAAGGACCCGGCTGATAGTGCCAGTTACAGACCAATTTCCCTCCTTAATTCAGACTTAAAAATATATACGAAAATTCTGGCTAACAGATTAAATCAGTGGCTTCCCCAGCTAATTCACAAAGACCCGGTGGGTTTTGTTCCATTTCGGCAAAGAGGGGACAATACGAGGCGAACGATTAACTTGGTGGATGCGGTTAATCACCAGTCAAGGCAGGCCCTACTCCTAGGCCTGGATGCAGAAAAGGCCTTCGACAGGTTAAACTGGTCGTTTCTGTTTGAAACATTATCGGCCTATGGCTTTTCTGGACCATTTGTGGCAGCGATAAAGGGCTTATATTGTTCACCATCTGCCTCTATTAAATTGCCTCATTATATATCTGAAACTTTCAGGATTCACAATGGTACCAGACAAGGCTGCCCGTTGTCCCCGCTACTATTTGCGCTTTGCATCGAACTTCTGGCTGCTGCCATTCGAGCCAATCCCAACATCAAAGGCATCCGGGTCAGGGATAGGGAGTTTAATTTGTCTCTTTTTGCAGATTATATTCTTCTGACACTCACAGAAATGCATGTCTCATTGCCAGCCATCCAAGCCCTCCTTGCCGAGTTTGGAACCCTCTCTGGGTATAAAATTAACACCACTAAGACGGAAGCTCTCCCTATAAACATTTCCCAGGAGACCCTAATAACCCTCCAACAAAATTATCCCTTTAGATGGCAGACTCACTCTCTTAAGTACTTAGGAACGCAGATAACCGCTCAGTATAATTCACTTTATAGTGCAAACTTTCCCTTGTTCTTTAAGGAGATAAAACACCTACTCTCTAAGAGGCATTCCCTACCGCTCTCTTTCTTCGGGAGAATAAACTCGGTTAAGATGTCCATCCTGCCTAAGCTCCTTTACCTCGTCGAAACTCTACCGGTGGCAGTCCCGTTAGGGGAGCTGCGGTCCGTTCAGGCAGCCATCCTTCGATTTATATGGGCAAAAGGTCGGCATAGGGTGGCTAAGAGTGTACTTATGGCCAGTAAACAAAGGGGCGGTCTAGAGGTCCCTGACATTCTTCTCTATTATTGGGCCTCTCATTTAAGCCGCATCCCGGCATAGTCTACCTACCGGGCGTACTCCAAATGGATGGAGATCGAGAAGCTATGGCTCGCCCCAATTCATCCGAATGCACTCCTATGGCACTCTAGACCTTTGCCCGAGCTAGGCTATCTATTGGGCACTATTAAGTTTATCCAACAGATCTGGAACTACTGTAAAGACAGGTTTAAGTTGGCCTCTAAGGCGTCTCCCATGGCCTCCTTTTTATGCACTCCCCTACTCCCCACTGGATCGTCGAGGCTTGTCGCTGGGCCGTGGCTGGGGCATGGACTATTTCGATTTGTGGATATTGCCAGACCTGGGGATCGGAAGCTAATTCCGTTCTCAACTCTCCAGGACTACCAACTCCCAGAGAGATCGTGATTCCATTATCTGCAGATATCGCACCTTTTGACCTCTATGTTTGGCACATCCACATTATCTATACCCACTCAATTCGAACATATATGTAAAGCGGGCCATTCCACTAAAGGGCTTATCTCGGCACTTTACGCTATCCTCTCGAATCCATCTCCTAAAGAAGTCCCAACCCACAGATACATGGCTAAATGGGAATCTAGGCAGGGATATCCCTTATCCGACTTGGCAGGCTATATGGAAGGCTGCAACCAAGTCTTCAATCTGCACCACATATAGGGAAAACTTATATAAAATATTGCTGTTCTGGTATCATACCCCTGAAGTCCTACATAAGTGGAATCCCCAGCTCCCGCAAACCTGTTGGAGGTGCCGATCTTCTGTCGGAACGCTTCCCCACATTTTTTGGAATTGCCCAATAATCCAGGGATTTTGGTTGTAGGTGCAGAATTTTTTACACAGTGTTTTAGAGGTAAGAGATCCCCTCGATCCTCTGACCTATTTGTTAAACAGCCCTGTAAAAGGTCTCCCTAAGGCTGACTCCACCCTAATGCTATATACTTTGACTGCAGCCAGGTGACTGATCTCGGGGAGGTGGCGCCAGACCGCACCACCTCGTGTGGAAGATCTCTGTCAAGGAATTGCAGAGATAAGGCAAATGGAATATTTGACGGCCTCCTTGCATGACAGGCTGGATTTGTTCGAGAAGAGGTGGCTCCCCTGGGATGTTTATCGAACTCTGAATCCAGTGTAACACGTATTAGGCATCTTTGATGTACCCCTCTCTCCATTTCCCTACCCTACTCCGAACCCGCTTCCCTTGGTCTGTATGTTCTAAGTTTCTCATATTCTTTGAATTTTGAGGTTGAATTCGTTGATTTAAGGTTTGACCAACTGCATATAATGTCTTACTGCTTAAAAAGTTTCTAAGATTTTATACATGCCGAGGATGCACCTCAATCACTAGGTGCCACTCTACCTGACGACTATTTCCAGGCATGTATATTGAAGATTTACTTTTGCATATACCTGTATGTAATGTCTTCTCTATTCAATATTGAAAACTCAATAAAATTTTCAATTTAAAAAAAATAAAAATAAAAATGTATGAACGGGGCTGCGCTGGATATCGGGCTGAAAATACGACAGATAACAGCCCTGTTCGTACATGTCACCCCATGTGTTTAGAAGAACGTGCTGATCAGTGTGTTCTTCTAAGGCGCAGGGGGGTGGCCCCATTCCCTTTCTTTATCCTTGCTGCATATATTCCGGAAAGAAGTGACATGTCAATGCAATGCAATCTAAAATCAAACTGTACACGGCCGAAATCAAATTATAAGACTACAGAAGTGGTCCTGGTGTGTATATAAAATGAATAATAATATGGGGGTAACGAAAAAAAAATATTAAATCAATAAAATCATGTTTATTTCTTTATTTTCGTTGCACCCATACTATTGATCCTTGGCTAACGAAAATAAAGAAATAAACATGATTTTATTGATTTAATATTTTTTTTTCGTTACCCCCATATTATTATTCATTTTATATACACATCAGGACCACTTCTGTAGTGTTATAATTTGATTTCGGCCGTGTACAGTTTGATTTCAGATTGCATTAGAAAACCCATAGGAGCGTCGCTCGCTCTCCCATTGGTCCAAATAACGGCGCCTCTTTTAACTTAGCCAATCACAGAGCGCGCTCAGAATTTCTTTTCCCCATAGAACTCTATGAGAAAGTAGCTCGCGCTCTGATTGGCTAAGCTGGACGAGCCCCCGCCGCTTCAACCAATCAGCTCGTTTCTGCATTTTTACTGTATTTTGAACTGTCCCGCCTTGGAATATGATTGGTCAATTTTTCTCCATAGGATATAATGGGACATTGTCGCTCCTATTCTGATTGGTCAATTCTTCTCCATAGGTTATAATGGGACATTGTCGCTCCTATTCTGATTGGCTGGTTTATGCCGACCAATGAGAATAGCTTAAACAATTTGAATTACTGTATTTCCCGGCGATTCTCTCTATTGCAATTCCCTATGTAGCGCCGGTCTCGGCGACAAACGCGTTGTTCGGGTTTTTAACTGCTTTATTTGTAAAGAAGGGTTCTGCTCTTTATCTGATAATGTTTTACACTTAATAAAAATTATTTTTTGATTAATACTTCATGCCGCACGGCGCTGAGAGCCGAGATTTCAGAGCGCCCATCTCTCCATAGACTATAATGGGAGAAGTAGCTCGCGCTCTGATTGGCTGGGATAGCCAAGCACCCGCTAGCTCAGCCAATCAGCTCTTTTCTGTCTTTTTACTGTATTTTGAACTGTCCCGCCTTTGATTTTGATTGGTCCAAACTTCTCCATAGGATATAATGGGACTTTGTCGCTCCTATTCTGATTGGTTAATACTGCTTCATAGGTTAGAATGGGCCACTGTCGCTCCTATTCTGATTGGTCCAAACTTCTCCATAGGATATAATGGGTCTTTGTCGCTCCTATTCTGATTGGCTGGCTTCTGCCGACCAATGAGAATAGCTTAAACAATTTGAATTACTGTATTTCCCGGAGATTCTCTCTATTGCAATTCCCTATGTAGCGCCGGTCTCGACGACAAACGCGTTGTTTGGGTTTTTAACTGCTTTATTTGTAAAGAAGGGTTCTGCTCTTTATCTGATAATGTTTTACATTTAATAAAAATAATCTTTTTATTAATGCTTCATGCCGCACGCCGCTGAGTGCCGAGATTTCAGTGCGCCCATCTCTCCATAGACTATAATGGGAGAAGTAGCCTGCGCTCTGATTGGCTGAGCTAGCCGAGCCCCCGCTAGCTCAGCCAATCACCTCTTTTCAGCATTTTTACTGTATTTTGAACTATCCCGCCGTGGATTCTGATTGGTCTAAACTTCCCCATAGGTTTTAATGGTTCACTGTCGCTCCTATTCTGATTGGCCGGTTTATGCCGACCAATCAGAATAGCTTTCAGAATTTGAATTACTGTATTTCCCGGCAATTTCCAATATCCTAATTCTTGAATTAGGATATTGGAAAGTGATTTTGTTTTATGTATTTTTTATTTTTTAGGTTTCAGCTCTTTTCCTGAGAATGTTGAACGCCTTTATAAAGGCGATTTTTGATTCATACTCCGCACCGACATCTGGAATGATTTCTCGCTGTTCCAGCCTGTCTCGCATCGGAACTGTTTTTCGGCGCAGTCCCGCACGGCACCTAAGTCCCGCACTGCGCCCATGTCCCCGCACTGTGCCCCACACACACTGGCGAGGCGCAGGGAACTTTTCCCCGCATGTATGAGTGCGCTACCTCCGGCGCCGAATCATAGGCGCAGCCCCGCACTGCGCCTCGGACCCGCACTGCGCCTAAAACACAGGCGAGGCGCGGCGGACTTTACATGCTATGTATGAGCGCGCCCCGGCCCCGACATAAATCAGGCGCAGATTCCGCCGGAAAACTGGCGGAAAGGTGCGCCCCGACCCGGCGGGATTCATACATGTGGCCCTTAGTGCTTGTCCCCATGGCAAGGGTTATTGGTCGGTCTTCAGACGGTTTGCGGTTTTAGAGTATGTTCACACGGTCAAATTGCGTCGAGCATTTTGCATCGTTTTTGCGCTCTAATACGAGCGAGATGCGTGACGAAATTACGGTAATCCATAGTTCTCATAGAGAACTATGGATTATGCCTCCTTTCCCCGGGCATACAATACGACCGTATTGTACGCCCGGGGAGATAAGTGACATGTCAATGATAAGTAATGACAGTCTATGGGGCCGGTGGGCTGCCGGCCCCCTGCGTCGTGTGAGTACGCGCCGACCAGCGCGACTCCCAAACACCCGGCGTAATTGCGGGGCGTACAGTACGCCCCGCAATTACTCCGTGTGAACATAGCCTTAGAAACCGTCTGAACACCGACAAGCAACGCTTCCCTATAGACTTTGATAGAAAATCTGTGCAGCAGTCCCTACTGAACAGATTTTCCGCCGCACGTTTTTTGACACTATTGGGGTAATGGAAAACTTAGAACATGTTCATTCTTTCGCCCAGTTTTCGGGCTGTACATGTGTCTGCGAAGGCGGCAACTTGAATCTGCAAACCGCGGACAGAAGCCGTCCCCTGCGTGCCAACAACAGACCAAATACTACTCGGAAAATCTGACTGATATTTGGTCCTTGCCGTGTGAACACACCCTTAAAGGGGTTGTCTCACTTCATCTTACCCCAGTCCTGTTTTCCTGGTTTCATTTTTGAATTCAGGGGCAGTTTACTGACTTTACTGGCTTATACTGGTCTGCAGTGACGAGCTGCTGAAGGCACCAGGTCTGTAGCTATAGCGACAAGCGCTGACAGCCTATCAGGAGAGATCAAACAGGTCTGTAGCTATAGCAACCATTGCCGGCAGCCTATCAGGAGAGATCAAACAGGTCTGTAGCTATAGCGACCCGAGGAGCTGATGCAGCCCATACAAGAGGGGATATCTAGGAATAGTTAGGAGACTGTTAATGGACACATAATGCAAAGTGACTTGTTTTTGCAAGATCAATCCATGTAGTGAGACAACTCCTTTAAGCTTCAAAATCAGCTTCCAGATCTGCTTCAAAAAACGCCTGATTAGAGGCATATTTTGAAAAATCCTATCCCCATTGTTTTCTATGGGGATTTTATGAGCAAAAAACTCAAGAATTGACGTCACTTATTTTTACGGCCGTAATTGCGTCCAAAAAATGGCTCGCGATTACGCTTGTGAAATGCGCTTCGTGTGAACGACAAGGTGTATTTTACATTATATTCAATGAAGGAAGATTTGAAGCTTGTCTGAGACTGATTTTGAGCAGTTTTTCAGCGCATAAAATGCGCTAAAAATGACCCAGAAAACGCTGTGTGAACATACCCTAAGGGGGAATTCACAGAGTATAGTGACACGCATACGCCTGCTGTGGAAAGGTACATGCTGGCCAGCGCATTCCTCCCGCAGCGCTCTGGCCCAGCCCCCATTTACCACCCCATTTCCTGGCACGTAAGCGCTGGCAAGAAGTGACTTGTCACAGTCTACGTCCAAAAATCCGAGTAAAAACAAAGGGCAACATGTATGAAACTTGGCACCGACACGCCAGATCTAAATCGATATAGAGCAGTGTAGAATACGACAGTATGTATGAAAGAGTGTTATGTGGCAAACTTTGTTTCAGCCATGGTATGGACAGTTTTGGCGCCTTCTTAGCGCATTTTGGCGTATTCCAAAGTGTCGTGTCTAGTGCAGAATGCGCAATATTTTGTCATACAACTATTCACACATCTGCAGACAGAGCTACAACAGTCTTTTGTCTCAAAGTACGCCAGAAAACTGGCACAGTCCTGTTTCCATAGCTCCATTGTGGTACCTTTTTTCACAGTACCCAGACAGATACCATAGATGGACGGCATAACATCATGTACGCACTCTTACTTTCAGGCAATGCTCTATAGGAAAAAAATAAAAAGATTCTTCCAGAAAGAAGAAAACTACCTTATAATAGTCAAAGCAAAGTCTCTTCCAGAAGGCACCCATCTCATACTAGTCAAAGACAAGTCTCTTCCAGAAGGCACCCATCTCATACTAGTCAAAGACAAGTCTCTTCTAGAAGGCACCCATCTCATACTAGTCAAAGACAAGTCTCTTCTAGAAGGCACCCATATCATACTAGTCAAAGACAAGTCTCTTCCAGAAAGCACCAATCTCATACTAGTCAAAGACAAGTCTCTTCCAGAAAGCACCAATCTCATACTAGTCAAAGACAAGTCTCTTCCAGAAGGCACCAATCTCATACTAGTCAAAGACAAGTCTCTTCCAGGAGTCACCCATCTCATGCTAGTCAAAGACAAGTCTCTTCCAGAAGGCACCCATCCCATACTAGTCAAAGACAAGTCTCTTCCAGAAGGCACCCATTTCATACTAGTCAAAGCAAAGTGTCTTCCAGGAGGCACCATCTCATACTAGTCAAAGACAAGTCTCTTCCAGGAGTCACCAATCTCATACTAGTCAAAGCAAAGTGTCTTCCAGAAGGCACCATCTCATACTAGTCAAAGACAAGTCTCTTCCAGAAAGCAACAATCTCGTACTAGTCAAAGACAAGTCTCTTCCTGGAGGCACCCATCTCATACTAATCAAAGACAAGTCTCTTCCAGAAGGCACCCAATCTGATACTAGTCAAAGCAAAGTCTCTTCCAGAAGGCACCCACCTCATACTAGTCAAAGACAAGTCTCTTCCAGAAGGCACCCATCTAATGCTAGTCAAAGACAAGTCTCTTCTAGAAGGCACCCATCTCATACTAGTCAAAGACAAGTCTCTTCCAGAAGGCACCCATCTCATACCAGTCAAAGACAAGTCTCTTTCAGAAGGAACTCATCTCATACCAGTCAAAGACAAGTCTCTTTCAGAAGGAACTCATCTCATACTAATCAAAGACAAGTCTCTTCCAGGAGTCACCCATCTAATGCTAGTCAAAGATAAGTCTCTTCTAGAAGGCACCCATCTCATGCTAGTCAAAGACAAGTCTCTTCCAGAAGGCACCCATCTCATACCAGTCAAAGACAAGTCTCTTCCAGAAGGCACCCATCTCATACCAGTCAAAGACAAGTCTCTTCCAGAAGGCACCCATCTCTAGACAGCTGTTGAGGGGGATTCCGCCCCTTGTCTATACAAACCGGAGATTGGTTGGCTATAAAGGTGCCTTAAATGGTTGAAAAAGTGATGAAAGCAACAAGACACTTATTCAGGTGAAGAAAAGGGCAACTCCAGAGAAATATCTATGTTTGATAACAATCATGAATCAGGTATAGCTTCAAGAAGTTGACAATGTCTCACCTTCTGAAGCTCTTTTAAGGTCTCTTGCGGCAGACAACTGAGATAGAACAGCTGGGTAGAAATCCTTCTTGAGGATTAGGGCTTCCAGACGCAAGCAGTAGCTAGAAGGGGAATGTGTTAACAATATGATTATTCATGTAATCCCATATAGTACAGATCATGCAACGTTCACTAATGACATCAATAAATAATCAATGGACATGATATAACGTCTCCAGGTAAACACTGTCATATATGAATATTTTCTTCGTATGTTACAAACACACACAACATTCTTAGCTGCCATGGACTGTCCATCGGGATAACGTTACAATAATAATGTGTATTGTCTATGAAATATGCTTAATTCCAGATTCATACAGGAACGGTCCTAGAGAATTATCTAATATTATGCAGCTATGTGGCATGCATGCAATATACAGTGCCTTACGAAAGTATTCGGCCCCCTTGAACTTTTCAACCTTTTGCCACATTTCAGGCTTGAAACATAAAGATATAAAATTTAAATTTTTTTGTGAAGAATCAACAAGTGGGACACAATTGTGAAGTGTAACGAAATTTATTGGATATTTTAAACTTTTGTAAAAAAAAAACAAAACTGAAAAGTGGGGCGTGCAAATTTATTTGGCCCCTTTACTTTCAGTGCAGCAAACTCATTCCAGAAGTTCAGTGAGGATCTCTGAATGATCAAATGTTGTCCTAAATGACTGATGATGATAAATATAATCCACCTGTGTGTAATCATCTCCGTATAAATGCACCTGCTCTGTAATAGTACAGGGTTCTGTTTAAAGCGCAGAGAGCATCATGAAGACCAAGGAACACGCCAGGCAGGTCCGTGATACTGTTGTGGAGAAGTTTAAAGCCGGATTTGGATACAAAAAGATTTCCCAAACTTTAAACATCCCAAGGAGCACTGTGCAAGCGATCATATTGAGATTGAAGGAGTTTCATACCACTGCAAATCTACCAAGACCCGGCCGTCCCTCTAAACTTTCATCTCAAACAAGGAGAAGACTGATCAGAGATGCAGCCAAGAGGCTCATGATCACTCTGGATGAACTGCAGAGATCTACAGCTGAGGTGGGAGAGTCTGTCCATAGGACAACAATCAGTCACTGCACAAATCTGCCCTTTATGGAAGAGGCAAGAAGAAGCCATTTCTCAAAGATATCCATAAAAAGTATCGTTTAAAGTTTGCCACAAGCCACCGGGAGACACCAAACATGTGGAAGAAGGGGCCGCCTGGGAGACACCAAACATGTGGAAGAAGGGGCTCTGCTCAGATGAAACCAAAATCCAACTTTTTGGCCACAATGCAAAACGCAGATATTAAATAATCTGGAGGACAACCCTTTTGAGTATATTTGTGAGTAATGTTTCCATGAAGGTTGACGATTGAATAGTCAGTGAGAACTAAGGCTATGTTGACACGGCTTATTCACGTCGTAATTGTCGTAATTGCAGGGATTTCGCCCGCAATTACGGCGTGTGCTCGGCAGCGGAGACGGGGCGGGGTGGCAGCGTGCCGGCCCCATAGACATTCATTATCCATGGCGCGTATACGCCGTAAATAATTGACATGTCACTTTCTCCCCGCTCGCCGTATTTCGCGAGCGGGGAGAGGAGACGGAATCCATAATTCTCTATGAGAACTGTGGATTACCGTAATGACTGGGACGGATTTCAGCCCGTAATTCGCGCCGTACTGTGCGAATTACGGGCTGAAATCCGTCCCAAAATAAGCCGTGTGAACATAGCCTATTAGTAAATATACAGTAGATTCATCACCTAATAATGTTGCAAGAGAATATTTTACTGGAACAGGTTAAACTCATTGAGGGCCCTCTTTTCAGCCAGAGCTGAGATGCTCGTAAAACCTCAATGTTTTTCATGTCTTATGTTTTTCAGGTTGGAATCTAAGCAGGAAGGGAGAGCGATGTGTTCCTACGTACATTTGCAGGATTTGGACGGAAAGTTCTTCCTCCATGGGCAGATGTGAGTCGGTATCTGCTCTAAGTAATCTTTAGCAAAGAAAGTTATTCCAAACTAGTCATCTATTGCTGTAAAATAAATCCAACAACTGCCGTTTACAGCCGTCTCCCAACCTCCCGTGACCTTCCCCACCTATCCCCTTTCCTTCCTACAATTATTCTCAGGGGATTTCTCAGCTGCTAAAAGGGAAAGTGGCTTTTGATTGACAGTTCTTCCTCTATTTATTTTGCTGCCTGTCTCAGTCGTATTAATGTTTTACATAAAGAAATCAGTGGTGGTTAATTTGGCTGGTTGAGCGCTGTCACTAAGGCCATGTCCCCACGGCAAGGGGTTTTGGCTGGTTTGCGGTTTTGCCGGCCGCCTGAAAAACCGGCCGAAAATGAGCACAATGGTGCTCTATGGAAAACCCATGCAGTCCCCACTGCACGGGTTTTCCGTCTGGAGGTTTTTCCGACCGCAAAACATTCTACAAGCACAATCTTCCGATCGGTTTTCGGACGGAATCTGTGCTTGTGAATGTGAAGCACATTCACAAGCACGTCCGTGCGGACGGCCGCAAAACCGACCTGTATTTGTCCATTGCCGTGGGGACGCGCCCTTAGGGCGACATGTATGCGAGGAAGAGTATTCAAAGGTTTTTACAAGTTTTACCAGTCCAGTCATTATGGAAGACATGTATGATCGGGGTTTTCACCCTTTGCTGGCGTAAAATGCGCCAAAAGTAAGCAGGCTGTGCTGTATAATGCGGCAAACGTATGTGTTAGGCGCATTGTTCGCAAGACTCGACACTTTTTAATGCGCCTAACATGAGGGGGGCGTCCTGGGGGTGTAGCACCACACTCGTAATATTACACACATATACGAATAAGGGTCGGAAAAATTAGGCGCATTACTGCTCGGACAGGCAGACCTATTTCAATGCGGTTTGCCTGAGCCTGAGGAGTCAAAGTGGAGCTAGATTTGCCATTAGGGCAAAAAAATGTCCCTTATTTCTCAACGTACACTAGTAAAATAATAAAAAGTAATTTCTGATAATTATCAAACTACATAAAATGAAATTATTTAAATTTAATACAACACGTTATCATATTAAATTAAAGGGGTTGTCTCACTACAAGGATTGCTTTTTATGTTAAAGGTCTTGCAATAACAAGTCACTTTGCAATATATGTCCATTAAGGCTATGTTCACACGGCTTAATTGCGGGACGTAATTTCGTCCCGCATTTACGCCGTGTGGACGGGGGGGGGGGGGGAGGGGGGGAGTAAGCTGGGGGCCGGCACTTCGCCGGCCCATTGACTATCACTGCTAGCGGCGTATACGCGCCGCTAGAAACTGACATGTCAATTATCTCCTCGCCTGGCGGCTTCGCCGGGCGGGGAGAGGAGACATAATCCATAGTTCTCTATGAGAACTGTGAATTACCGTAATGAATGGGCCGTTTTCGGCCCGTAATTGGCGCACTTCGGCGCGTAATTACGGACCGAAATACGGCCCATTTTAAGCCGTGTGAACATGGCCTAACAGTGTCCTATCTGTTCCTAGATATCCCCTCTTGTATGGGCTTCATCAGCTCCTCAGGTCGCTATAGCTCCAGACCTGTTCAATCTCTCCTGATAGGCTGCCAGCACTGATTGCTATAGCTACAGACCTGGCTTCTACTGCAGCCTAGTAGACGCCAGTAAACACGCCCCTAAATTCAAAATGAAACCAAGAAAACAGGAGTGAGGTCAGATGAATCAATGTAGTGAGACAAGCCCTTTAATATAAACATATATAATATCCCAAAAATATAAAAATATATCCTACAAAATGTATTTAAAATTAATAGAATCTAAAACTAATTTTACATTAAATAACCCACTGATGTTGTTCAGATTTTTTAATTTTTACTACATTAAATTTGAAATTCATTGTTGCTGCTCTCACCCTTTACTCTACCCTTTATTCTACATATGGCAAGATCCAGCACAGCACAGGTATTGCTGGGAGCTGTGGTCCACCAAGCGAGATCAGTACCATAGTTTCTATTCACTGACATGCTATTCTAGTGACTAGTGGCCCTTATACATGTTTGGCGCATTACTTATGCACCTAAGTTATGTAATGCGCCAAACACACAGACGAGGCGCGTCAACACTGTTTATGAGAGCACAAAAACCACTGTCATAGATTCAGGCGTATTATACACTTCAGACAATGCACTTCGATGCACCTAATTGCATACATGTCTCCCTAAGGAAAACATGTATGTATTTTGCCGCCCAGACAACAATTTTATTGTGCGCATTTGTAGTGTAGAATGCGCCTGAATGTATGAACCTGTTCTACTGCGGGTCATAGATTTAGCGCTTTCTAGCTCCAAAATAACAACTCAGGCTCAGGAAAACCACTTGTAACTTGGTCTTCCTGTTCCAGCAGTAATTCTCCTGGATTTGCCATACAGAAGCTATAAATGTGTAGAATCTTACGGTTATAGTGCGACACACCTCCAGCACGCCCCCCGATCTCAGGCACATTAAAAAGTGGCGCAGGTGCCCATCAATGCGCCTAATTTTGGAGTGTGTCTGATTATAAATCTAGAGAACAGGGCTTCGCCATTTTTTGGGCTGAAAGGACGCCAGACTTCTAGTACAGCCCCGGACATACATGTCTTTTGGACAATAAGGTTCAACACATGTCTACACAGCAAAGCTTTCGGCGGATTCAGTATTTTGAAAATCCACTGGTACACTGTGCTGCATAGACAGCAATGAAATATCTGTGCTGTGGTCTATACAGCACAGATGTTTTTACCGTCAGTTTTAAGACCGGGCAGAATGTGCAACTTGAGGATTGCCGTTAGATCCTCATACATTCAACTGTATGTGTTGACGCCAAATCTGGAAATTGTCCCCGTTTTTTTGCACAAATCTGCGGCAAAAACTGCGGTCGTGCCGCGGTCCAGCATTGTCAAAATGTCATTGCAGTTCTGGACGACATTTTGACATTGCAGTGTAGACCTAAGCCTAAGAACAAAGAAAGGATTCTAGTGAAAGACAGTTAGGCCATGTTCACACGGCTTAATTGCGGGGCGTAATTACGCCCCGCAATTACGCCGTGTGGACGGGGGCGGGGCGCCGATTCGCCGAGCGGGTAGCAGCGACGGAATCCACCGTTCTCTATGAGAACGGTGGATTACCGTAATTACTGCGACGGATTGGCGCCATACTGCAGCACAAATCCGGCGCGTAGTACGGCGCCAATCCGCGCTGAAATAAGCCGTGTGAACATGGCCTAACAGTGTCCTACCTATTCCTAGATATCCCCTCTTGTATGGGCTGCATCAGCTCCTCAGGTCTCTATGGCTACAGACCTGTCCCATATCACCTGATAGGCTACCAACACTGGTTGTTATAGCTACAGACCTGTTTGATCTATCCTGATAGGCTCCCAGCACTGGTTGCCATAGCTACAGACCTGGCTTCTACTGCAGCCTAGTGGAAGCCAGTAAACACGCCCCTGAATTCAAAGTTAAACCAAGAAAACAGGACTGAGGTGAGATCAATCAATGTAGTGAGACAACCCCTTTAAGAATCAATTGTCAGATAATGTGTTCCTACACAGACGAGTCACATTATTATGACCACTTCTGACTTTCGACGTAGGCAGAATGTAGCTAGCTCATGAAGGAAGTTACATTTCCTGAGCTGGCTTGGTGGGTATATAAGGTGTGTGATAGGCTGTCTGCACACATATCCCCCGTTGCAGTTATGGCCAGAAGGGGCGATTTAGTTGCAAAGGGATGACCTGTGCGATGACATCACTAACTGCTATCTCATAGAACAAACAGCAGGGGGAGAATTGTTTACAGGTCGGTTACTGAGGGAACTGAAATAGCCAGGGAGGTCATAAATTCACTTGTATCTCCTTAGTGAAAACAGAGGAACAAAGCAATATATTTTAAAAATGTCTTTATTCTGTGTTCCGTACAATTTGAAAGAGAGTCTTTGTAGCGAGGCAGCCCCTTTAACATAAAAATGGGACTTAAACAATGACTCATTTTTTGATAACACATTCCCTTTAAAGATACAGCAGGTTATCTCTCTTGCTTGTTTACAGATGGTTTCCATAATTACTGACCTGCTCTATCCATCCAGCTCCCCTCCCCCTTGCTGATAAGACATCACTGCAAGGGCACAGAGGTGGTCAGTAACCTAGGAAACCATCTGTAAACAATCAGGATAGATAACCTACTTTTTCTTTGAAATGATGCAAAATCACAACAGAAATACACTTGGAAAGAATGTTTGCTTACAATTGTCTATGTCTTTAAACCTAATCAATGAGAATGTGCCTCTAATGCTAAGCAAGCTGAGCACATAGAGTAAGTTTAAAAGGATTGTCCGGGTCAAAAGAAAAAATAGTAACCTGCCTGTGTCAAAGAAAATAAAAAAAAGCCCATATTCCTCCAGTCCTGAGTCTCAGGGTTCACTTCCAAACAGTGATGTAAGGGATGTCCCATTCGGAAGTAAAGGAAAGTAATTAGAAAACCGGGAGACCATGTTTGGAGGTCACCTTGCTCGCACCGGCCTTTTCAGCTTTGCCCATTAATTTTCAGTAGGATTGAGATCAGGGCTTTGTGATGGCCGCTCCAAAACATTGACTTGTTATCCTTAAGCCACTTTGTAACCAGTTTGGCAGTAACTTCGGGTCATTGTCCATTTGGAAGACCCATTTCTGCCCAAGCTTTTACTTCCTGGCTGATATCTTGAGATGCTGTTTCAGTATTGCCACATAATCTTCTTTCCTCATAATGCCATCTATTTTGTGAAGTGCACCAGTCCCTCCTGCAGCAAAACAACCCCACAACATGATGGTGCCACCCCCGTGTTTCACAGTTGGGATGGTGTTCTTAGGCTTCCAAGCTTCTCCCTTTTTCCTCCAAACGTAACGATGATCATTATGGCCAAACAGTTAAATTTTAGTTTCATCAGACCACAGGACATGTCTACAAAAATATAGCTCTTTATTCTTGTGCATTTGCAAACATTAATCTGGCTTTTATATGTTTCTTTATGGAGTAATGGCTTCTTCCTGGCAGAGTGGCAGATCAACCCATGTTGATATACTACTCGTTTCACTGTGAATAATGACACAATCTTACCAGCTTCCGCCAACATCTTCACAAGGTCTTTTGCTTTTGTTCTTGGGTTGATATGCACAAAGCACCAAGCACATTCTTTCGAGACACAAAACCCGTGAGGATGTATGAGGCTGGACTTCCCCCATTTTGTTTGTACTTGCTTTAAAATTGTTTATACAGATGAATGAGCCCTTCGGGAAGGAAAATTTTTCCAAGATGAACCAACTTGTGCAAGTCCCAATTTTCTTCCCCCATATCTTGGCTGATTTCTTTAGACTTTCTCATGATGTTACACACAGAAGCAGTGTGTGTGCGATAAAATAGATCCACAGGTGTGTCTCTTATTAACTCAGATGTTGAAAATCAGAAGCTTCCAAAGAAATCAAAACAGGTCCCCGACCTGTATCCCACGAATGTCTTTTTTCTGTTCGTTTTATTTGCTGGTTGTTTTTTGAAACATATTGCAAAAAATGACAGAGCAGGTTAGAAAATTTACTAATAGAGTCTATGTAAAGTGCTAGATCTTTTGCCGCGTTTTTGGTGTTTTTTTTTTTTGCAGAATTACACAGAAAATATAATGCCATGCATTTCTGCAAAAAAACCGCGAAAAAATGCAAAACGCACAAAAAAACTGACATTTTTCAGCACTTTTTTACAGGGAGTGGGCAAAAAAACCAGTTTATGGGCATTTTTTGATTTGGGTTTCAGGTAGTTTTTTGTCCACTGCTGTGTAGACATAGCCTAAGGGTAAGTTCAGATGGTGTATTGGGGCGCGTATGTAACGCGCCGCAATATGCCGGGTGTTTTGGAAGCACGTGCTGATCAGCGCGAAATTCCAAAGCACGGGGGGGCCGGCACCCGGCTGGCCCCATTGACATGCATTGTCAGCGCCGCAAACAATTGACATGTCAATTCTCTTCCCGGGCGTACGATACGGTTGTATTGTACGCGCGGGGAGACGACACGTAATCCATAGCTCTCTATGAGAACTATGGATGACCGTAATTGTGGCACGCATTTTGGCTTGTATAAAGCACAATACGCGGCGAAATAAGCCATGTGAACATACCCTAAGGTTAAATTCACACGTCTTATTTTGGGGCGCATTTTGCCACGTATTGTGAGCGTACTGCGCTCTAATACGAGCGAAATGCGCTGCAATCATTACGGTAATCCACAGTTCTCATAGAGAACTATGGATTACGCCTCCTCTCCCCGCTCATACAGTACGATCATATTGTACGAGCAGGGAGATAATTGACATGTAATTTATTTGCGGCGCTTTCGTCCCATGAATAATGGCAGCCCCCACCCCCACCCCCCCCACCTGCCATACGTGCCGATCAGCTCGACTCCCGAAGTCCCGGCGTAATTGCGGGGTGTACTGTATGCCCCGCAATTAAGCAGTGTGAACATACCCTAAGTCATTTTTTGATCACACATTCTCTTTAATATGTATTTGTATCTGCCCTTAGCATTCACTTAGTAACAAAAAAATGCATGGGTGGAAGTAGGGTCGTGCTGAGATAAGGCACACCAGTGGATAGAAGCTATTTACTTACTGCCTTTGTTCTAACAGATCTGATAACATTGAAAGCTATGCTGAATTTAGTGTCTTTTATTAACCGATTAACTTTCCCTGACCACCACTGTGGCCTCACTCAGATAACAATTGACCCCTGAACTCCTTACTTTTTGGCTCAACGAGGACCACCAAAGTTAGTGACCTTACTTCCTTCACTTCCCTATACCACCAGAGAAGAGTTAATTGACAAGAACTATTTTTTCCCCTTATTTTCTGTCCTCTTAGGCCTCGTTCACACGGCTTATTCTGGGACGGATTGGAGCCATACTGCGCGCCGTATTTGCGCTGCAGTACGGCTGGAATACGTCTCAGTCATTACGGTCTCTTCTCCCCGCTCGGCGAATCCGCCACGGGGAGAGGAAGTGACATGCACATTATTTACGGCGCAGTGTGGCGCTGTGCCTATGATTCGCCGCCGGAGGTAGCGCACTCATACATGCGGGGAAAAGTTCCCTGCGCCTCGCCAGTGTGTGTGGGGCACAGTGCGGGGACATGGGCGCAGTGCGGGACTTAGGCGCCGTGCGGGACTGCGCTGAAAAACAGTTCCGATGCGAGACAGGCTGGAACAGCGAGAAATCATTCCAGATGTCGGTGCGAAGTATGAATCAAAAATCACCTTTATAAAGGCGTTCAACATTCTCAGGAAAAGAGCTGAAACCTAAAAAATAAAAAAATACATAAAACAAAATCACTTTCCAATATCCTAATTCAAGAATTAGGATATTGGAAATTGCCGGGAAATACAGTAATTCAAATTCTGAAAGCTATTCTGATTGGTCGGCAGAAGCCAGCCAATCAGAATAGGAGCGACAGTGAACCTATGGGGAAGTTTAGACCAATCAGAATCCACGGCGGGATAGTTCAAAATACAGTAAAAATGCTGAAAAGAGCTGATTGGTTAAGCTACCGGGGACTTGGCTAGCTCAGACAATCAGAATAGGAGCGACAGAGACCCATTCTAGCCTATGGAGAAGTTTAGACCAATCAGAATCCACGGCAGGATAATTCAAAATACAGTAAAAAGACAGAAAAGAGCTGATTGGCTGAGCTAGCGGGTGCTTGGCTATCACAGCCAATCAGAGCGCGAGCTACTTCTCCCATTATAGTCTATGGAGAGATGGGCGCACTGAAATCTCGGCACTCAGCGCCGTGCGGCATGAAGTATTAATAAAAAAATAATTTTTATTAAGTGTAAAACATTATCAGATAAAGAGCAGAACCCTTCTTTACAAATAAAGCAGTTAAAAACCCGAACAACGCGTATGTCGCCGAGATCGGCGCTACATAGGGAATTGCAATAGAGAGAATCGCCGGGAAATACAGTAATTCAAATTGTTTAAGCTATTCTCATTGGTCGGCATAAACCAGCCAATCAGAATAGGAGCGACAATGTCCCATTATAACCTATGGAGGAGAATTGACCAATCAGAATAGGAGCGACAATGTCCCATTATATCCTATGGAGAAAAATTGACCAATCATATTCCAAGGCGGGACAGTTCAAAATACAGTAAAAATGCAGAAACGAGCTGATTGGTTGAAGCGGCGGGGGCTCGTCCAGCTTATCCAATCAGAGTGCAAGCTACTTTCTCATAGAGTTCTATGGGGAAAAGAAATTCTGAGCGCGCTCTGTGATTGCCTAAGTTAAAAGAGGCGCCGTTATTTGGACCAATGGGAGAGCGAGCGACGCTCCTATGGGTTTTCTAATGCAATCTGAAATAAAACTGTACATGGCCGAAATCAAATTATAACACTACAGAAGTTGTCCCGATGTGTATATAAAACGAATAATAATATGGGGGTAACGAAAAAAAAAATTAAATCAATAAAATCATGTTTATTTCTTTATTTTCGTTGCACCCATACTATTGATCCTTGGCTAACGAAAATAAAGAAATAAACATGATTTTATTGAATTAATATTTTTTTTTCGTTACCCCCATATTATTATTCGAGCTAGCCAAGTCCCAGGTAGCTCAGCCAATCAGCTCTTTTCAGCATTTTTACTGTATTTTGAACTATCCCGCCGTGGATGCTGATTGGTCTAAACTTCCCCATAGGTGTTAATGGTTCACTGTCGCTCCTATTCTGATTGGCTGGTTTATTCCGACCAATGAGAATAGGTTTCAGAATTTGAATTACTGTATTTCCTGGCAATTTCCAATATCATAATTCTTGATATTACACCGTTCTAGAGTTTTGGAAAGTGGTTTTTTTTTTATTATGTTTATTTTTTACGTTCAGCTCTTTTTCTGACACTGTTTTCCTTCTTTATAAAGGCGATTTTTTCGGAATCATACTCCTGCTGCACGGAGCGGAGCGCCGAGATTTCTGTCGCGATCTTCTATCTGCTTCCTCGCATGTTCCGATCCTGCTTCACTTCGCCTCTGCCGGAGCATTTAGACAAAAAAAAACCAGGTCTGCCTGTCGGAGCTGCCGAGCGCTGCACTGCGCCTCGCTTTGCCGACTCGCGATCGTACATGCCTCGGAGTTTTCGAGCGCGCCGCGTCCCGCCCCGGAACGCCCACACCACGCCCACTGCCCGCCCCTTCATGAAAGTGGCGAACACTGCGCCTAACACTGCATCCCTGTGTCCGACAGCGGGATTCGGGCTGGGAGGCGCAGTATACGCCAAAAAACGGGCGAAAAGCCCGATCATACATGTCGCCCTTATTTATTAGCTGTTTTTGACAGACACTGGACAAAAAACTCAGTTTTATTGAGCTCAGTAAGTATTTTGTCCAATGCCGTGTAGACCAAACCTAACCCGGCGTGCATCCTGCAGCTGTCTGAAATAAAGCAAAAGGAGGAATAGGGCTATATATACACAGCAATGTACTGATTTTTGTCGCTGGTTTGCGGCAAAAAACGCAGTCAGTTTTCGGTTGGCCCAGTACTT
Organism: Phyllomedusa bahiana; assembly: GCA_025379985.1. Classification (NCBI taxonomy): domain Eukaryota; kingdom Metazoa; phylum Chordata; class Amphibia; order Anura; family Hylidae; genus Phyllomedusa; species Phyllomedusa bahiana. Next base: position 96,161 of record JAODAL010002218.1, on the reverse strand, counting down.
ACAAGTGTTCCAGAATCCGGCATAAAACAGTGGATTATAGAACATGCACTATAAACCGGCAGTTTAGAAATCACAGTAGAAAATACGTGCTATATAGACTACAGCTCGGATTTTCTATTGAGGTCTATGGGGACTGGTTTACAGGCTGAGTTTTGCGGATTCTGGATAAGTAATCTGCTTAAAAATCCTAATGGGCCATATGTATGAAAACTGTCTTGGTTTAAGACCTTCTCTGTTGTCCATAGCAACCAATCAGCGCTCCCCTTTCATTTCATATAGTGCTCTGAAAAATTAAACGAGAGCACTGATTGGTTGCTATGAGCTCTGATTGGTTGCTATGGGCTCTGATTGGTTGCTATGGGCTCTGATTGGTTGCTATGAGCTCTGATTGGTTGCTATGAGCTCTGATTGGTTACTATGAGCTCTGATTGGTTGTTATGAGCTCTGATTGGTTGCTATGGGCTCTGATTATTTGCTATGGGCTCTGATTGGTTGCTATGAGCTCTTATTGATTGCTGTGAGCTCTGATTGTTCGCTATGCGCTCTGGTTGGTTGCTATGAGCTCTGATAGGTTGTTATGAGCTCTAATTGGTTGCTATGAGCTCTGATTGGTAACTATGAGCTATGATTGGTTGCAATTACAACTGATTGATTTATATAAACTCTGAATGGTCGCTATGAGGTCAGATTGGTGTCTATATGCTCTGATTGGTTGCTATGAGCTCTGATTGGTTTCTATATGCTCTGATTGGTTGCTATGAGCTCTGATTGGTCAATATGAGCTCTGATTGGTCAATATGAGCTCTGATTGGTTGCCATGAGCTATGATTGGTTGCAATGAGCTCTGATTGGTTGCTATGAGATCAGATTGGTTGCTATGAGCACTGATTGGTTGCTATGAGTGCAGATTGGTTGCTTTGAGTGAAGATGGGTTGCTATGAGTGCAGATTGGTTGCTATAGGCTCTGATTATTCACTACAAGCTCTAATTGGTTGCTATGAGTGCTGATTGGTTGCTATGAGCTCTGATTGGTTACTATAGGCTCTGATTAGTCACTATGAGCTCGGATTGGTCGCTACAGGCTCTGATTAGTCGCTATGAGCTCTGATTAGTCGCTATGAGCTTTGATTGGTCGCTATGAGCTCTGATTGGTTGCTATGAGCACTGATTGGTTGCTATGAGCACTGATTGGTTGCTATGAGTGCAGATTGGTTGCTATAGGCTGACTGGTTGCTATAGGCTCTGATTATTCACTACAAGCTCTAATTGGTTGCTATGAGCTCTGATTGGTTGCTATGAGCTCTGGTTGGTTGCTATGAGCTCTGGTTGGTCACTATGAGCTCTGATTGGTCGCTACAGGCTCTGATTGGTCGCTACAGGCTCTGATTAGTCGCTATGAGCTCTGATTGGTTGCTATAGGCTCTGATTAGTCGCTATGAGCACTGATTGGTCGCTATAGCCTCTGATTAGTCGCTATGAGCTCTGATTGGTTGTTATGGGCAACAAAGAAAGTCTTAGACCTAGACAGTTTTCATAGATGTCCCCAAAAATGTTTAGAAGTATTGACTTTAATAAATGGCTGGATTTGTTCAGTTTCCTGGAGGTGGGGAGTAACGTTACTGATACTCGCAATCATCATCCTGCCCTACCCTTGGATGTACTAATTTTACATCTTTATGGTTAAACACAAAGGGCGACATCGATGAATTCGCCTGCACCATTTTTGTAGCTTGGCAGCGACACACCAGTTCACAGTAGTTATAGAGGAGTGTCTAATACGACAGTATGAATGAAAATGTTATGCGCCAAACATTTGTGCCGCATAACACTCAAAATTGCCGCATAGAGTGTTATGTGCCAAACTTTGTATGGCAGTTTTGCACCAAACGTTAGTGAATTAAAATGCGTCGTCAGGTGCACATTGCGGCGAGTTTGGCCGTCAGCCCGTTCATACGTCTATAGAACCGGCAATATACGGCAAAACAATGGCGAATTCATAGATGTCGCCCAAAGTTGCTGGAATTTTATAAGCGCCTCAGGAAAATATAAGAAAGTATTAAAAAAAGCAACCAATTCAAAAAACATCTGCATAAACATATATAAGACAACAGGCCGTACTAATAGCGCCGAACCAAGCTGACCATTCATATACAATCATGGAGAGGCTGAAGAATCAAAGAATAAGGGTATGTTCACACGGCTTATTTTGACGTGGTTTTGGACAAGGTTTTCGGAACATTTCCGCTCCCAAAACCTCGGCTGAAACACGCTTCTTCAGAAGAGGTTTTAGAGGCGTTTCTCAGTGAGGTTTTGAATTAGATTTTCGACGAGGTTTTCACCCATACAAATTAATAGCCAGTTCGAAAACCGTGCCAAAAACCCGTCAAAAACCGCACCTAAAACACGCTTCAAGAATTGACATGACACTTCTTTTTCAGCGCTTCCAAAGAAGCGAGTAAAAACCTCGTCGTGTGTGAACTACAACCAGGTTTTGCATAGGAATCAATGAAATGAACTGGGGGCTTTTTGGACGAGGTTTTGGGAGAGGAAATGCTCTGAAAACCTCATCCAAAACCTCGTCCAAAACAACGTCAAAATAAGCCGTGTGAACATGGCCTCAGGGCCAAGCTCCATGATACTGCACCAATGGAAGTCTATGAGCCATAATATATCTCCCGCTGCTTTAGGCTATGTTCACACGGGTTAAAATGGGGCGCATTTCGGTCCGTATTTCGCGCCGTACTGCGCTCAAATACGAGTGAAATGCACCCCAGTCATTACGGTAATCCATAGTTCTATGGATTACGCCTCCTCTCCCCGGGCAGACAATATGACGCGCGGGGAGATAAGTGACATGTCAATTACTAGTGGCGAATACGTGCCGCTAGTAATGAATGTCTATGGGGGCGGCGGGCTGCCAGTCCCCCTGCCCCGTGGGAGCTCTCGCCGATCGGCGTGAACTCCCGAAGTCCCGGCGTAATTGCGGGGTGTATTTACTCCCCGCAATTATGCCGTGTGAACTTAGCCTTAGAGATATTTTCCTCTAAGGGGCCACATGTATGGAAACTGTCTAGGACTAAAACTCACATTGTTGCCCATAGCAACCAATCAGAGTGCTCCCCTCATTTTTTCAAGAGTACCATATGAAATGAAAGGGGCACTCTGATTGGCTGCTATGGGCAACAAAGTGAGTTTTAGTCCTAGACAGTTTTCATACGTGGCACAAGGAGTCACCATGGCTCCATAGTAGTAGGGTACATCGGTGTCATTTTAATCCTTTTTAACAGGAGGTCTCTCTTTCTTACGTCTCTCTAGCAATCTAACACCAACAAACATCTAAGTATTTGTCCTCACTTTCAGTCTAAGCTTCCTAATGTTCCCAAAGCTCAGTGCCAAGGTTGGGTCATTGCTGTCCATCCAGCTGTAGATCACCAGCTAATTATCTCACATGACGTCTCCTCCCTACATATCGACTTTCATTTCCTGTTTCTGCTCCTTTCCTGTTGGTTAGTTCATGGATCATAACTTTTCAACTCTCACTCAACAATAGATATACAGAAAAATGCACCATTGAATTAGGCAGGGGAAATCCAAAGCGTACCATTGGATTTCTGCAGCATCTTTCATGCCATGTGTTAGGACTTTCTTTGTTGCCCACAGCAACCAATCAGAGCCCACAGCAACCAATCAGAGCCAATAGCAACCAATCAGAGCCCATATCAACCAAACAAAGCCCATAGCAACCAATCAAAGCCAACTGCAATAAATCAGAGCCCACCGCAACCAATCAGAGCCCACTGCAAGCAATCAGAGCCCATAGCGAACCCATCAGAGCTCACAGCAACTAATCAGAGCCCATAGCAACCAATTAGAGCTCATAGCGACCAATCAGAGCCCACAGCAACCCATCCAAGCTCATAACAACCAATCAGAGCCCATAGCAACCAATTATAGCTCTCCTTTCATTTCATACAGAGCTCTGAAAAAATGAAAGCTGAGCTCTGTATGTGCTCTGATTGGTTGATATGAGTGCTGATTGGTCACTATGGGCTCTGATTGGCTGCTATGCGCTCTGGTTCGTTGCTATAAGCTCTGATTGGTTACTATGAGCGTTGATTGGTTTCTATGAGCGTTGATTGGTTGCTATGAGCACTGACTGCTTGCTATGAGCTTCTGTTGCTATTAGCTCTGATTGGTTGCTATGGGCTCTGATTGGTTACTATGAGCTCTGATTGGTTACTATTAATTCTGATTGGTTACTATGGGCTCTGGTTCGTTGCTATAAGCTCTGATTGGTTGCTATGAGTGCTGGTTGGTTGCTATGAGCACTGACTCCTTGCTATGAGCTCTGATTGGTTGATATGAGCTCTGATTAGTCACTATGAGCTCTGATTGGTTGCTATGAGCATTGACTGCTTGCTATGAGCTCTGATTGGTTGCTATGGGCTCTGATTGGTTGCTGTGGGCTCTGATTGGTTGCTATGAGCCCTTATTGGGTGCTATGGGCTGAGCTCTGTTTGGTTGCTATGACCTCTGGTTGCAATAGGCAACCAAGAAAGTTTTAGACCTAGACAGTTTCCATACATGTTCCCCTAAATGCTCTGAAACTGATGCATCTTACAGAATAAGGGGCACAGCGCTGGAAACAGCAGGTCTAACACTAGCTTGTGCTGCCCTCAGCAAGGGGGGCATAACCTGTGTGATAGGTTCCCTTTAAGGCGTGTTATTGCACATTGTTTTTCTAACCTCTCAGACGTAACCATGCATGATAGGGTGATCCATGTGTGCACATGTTAGTTGCCTAATTAACCAGACTGACAGCTCCTCCAGCTGCATTTTCCACCAAAATCTCATCATCAAGGTCTCAAAGGCACCGAGATTCTCTGTCCATCTCCAGTGCAGATATGCCCTACTGCACCAACAAGAGAACCAAACGAAAGAGCAGCAATGATTAGGAGGTGATGGCCCTGGGGTGGCATGACTTACCATGGAAGCTCCAAGAGGAGTAACATGAACAGATCTGCTTCACTCAGACGCTCTCTGTCCCCCTGAAAGGATTTCAGACGTTGTACCTTGTGTAGAGAGTAAAGAGTTTACTAAGACCATGAAATAATTCCTCCTCCACCCCCAGATTACATTGCATGCAGAGTGCTTCCTTACCTCCTCTCTGTCTGGCAGATGCTTCAGGAGTTCGTTTAATCGTTCGGAGCTGTATATGTCGCCTCTCCCCAGCCTTATGTCTTCAACTATCTGTGCCGCTGATCTACAAGGACAGAGCAACTAGTCATTCATACATTGCCCTATTGTACATTGCGGTGCACTAATAACAGCTCTGATGCAGGGCCGTCTTTTCCATTGGGCAAACTAGGCAGTTGTCCAGGGGCCCCACAAGTATAGGTGCCCCAGGTGGTGAATGTATGTCCCAGGAATACAAGAAACATACCCTGGATCCCATGGTTGGCTTTGCTTATTTAAAGGGAACCTGTCACACAGGTTATGCCCCCCTTGCTGAGGGCAGCACAAGCTAGTGTCAGACCTGCTGTTTCCAGTTCTGTGTCCCTTATTCTGTAAGATGCAACAGTTTTAGAGCATTTAATGCTCAAATCTTATTCATGAGCTGGTGTTCGCCCCGCCCACCAAAGGCTAGCCCCGCCCACTGACAGTTATTCACATGTTTCTACCTGTTCAAAGTAATAGGTTTGTCAGTTGAGGTGGGCGGGGCTAGCCTCCGATTGGCCGGGTTTGAAAAAAACTGACTCTTTGAAGGACTCTTCTGGCTGAAAACTGCAGATTTGAGCATTAAATACACGAACACTACAGCATCTTACTGAACAAGGGGCACAGCGCTGGAAACAGCAGGTCTGACACTAGCTTGTTCTGCCCTCAGCAAGGGGGGGCATAATCTATGCGACAGGTTCTCTTTAACTGTTTGTGTGTTTTTATGACATACAAACAGTTAAAAACCATGGTGGAGAAGGGAGCCAAAGGCTCCCTGCCCTGCCAATTCGTTTTGTAGGCTGCCGGTGTCCAGACCTACAGTCAGTGGCGTGATAATTTGACTGTGCATGGCCTAGTGTGATATCATGTATTTGGGCAGGGCCCACTGCAGTGTTATCCCGGGGGACCATAATGCTGTTAAGACGGCTCTGCTCTGATGTTGGGTAATGAACACTTATGGAGGCCGCAATGGTTGCCTTATAACACCAAAGAAATAGTAAAGGTGAGCCCTATGTCACACTACCCCACACCTTGCCCTACAGCCACTGCGGTGCTTGTACTTGACATCGCCAATCCATGCTATGAACATTATTCCCCACCAGCGCTGGCAAAATTACGAGGAGTCCAAGTAATACAGTGGCCTCAAGTGAAACGGAGGCAATTAAGATGGAAAAGTGAGCGATCAGATAGAAAAAAACACTCCTTTATTGAAGGGGACAATGCGTTTCATGCCTGTGTAATAGGCACCTTATCAGATATCGGATGTGATGAAGTACTTATCACACAGGCATGAAACGTGTTGTCTCCTGCAATAAAGGAGTGGTTTCTCTATCCGATCATTTACTTTCTATTCATTTCACTTGAGGGCACTGTATTACTTAGGATCCTTGTACCTTCCATTTCTGATTGTTGCCTCCATAAACTCTAGTGGAGTGACTATTAGGCCTCGTTCACACGGCTTATTTCTCCGCGGATTGGCGCCGTACTCCGCGCCGGATTAGCGCGGCAGTATGGCGCCAATCCGTCGGAGTAATTACGGTAATCCACTGCTCTCATAGAGAACAGTGGATTCCGTCGCTCCTCCCCGCTCGGCGAATCCGCCGGGGGGGAGAAAGGGACATGCATATTATTTACGGCACGTACGCGCCGTAAACAATGCATTGTCTATGGGGCCGGGGAGCGGCGCCCCCGCCGCGCTCCGGCCCCGCCCTCGCCCCTTATTCACACCGGATTTGTGAGTGCACAAATCCACGGATGCAGGACATTTCTTAATTTATGCCAACAGAGCGTTATGCGTCTTTTGTGCGACACAATAAGGTAAGTGCATCAATTTGTAGTTGTCTGTTCTTATCTATATTCAGTGTATACTACACTAACGGAGAGAAATCCTGCAGTTCTCACTGTGGCCACTTGGCCTAATAAGAGTCTGACACTTCGGGCCACATGTATGAAAACTGTTTAGGTCTAAAACTCACTTTTTTGCATATAAGTTACAATGGGGAAAAAAAAGTGAGCTTTAGACCTAAACAGTTTTCATATATGTGGCCCTTCATATTCTGAAGAGAAAACTTCTCAGTCTCATTATCAGCACAGGCAGGATTACACTGACAGGTGACACCAATATGTATAGATAACACAGGATCCACCAGTCACAAAAGGAGATGTCACAGCTCCCCCTTCCTGCACGCTGACTTCTTCCCAGGTTACAGAGCATGCCCACAACACTCTCCTATAGAAGTCAATGGGTCTGCTCCTGTTCATAGGCTCCTATGTCCATGAAGCTGCTGTAAAGCATCTCTCTAAATGCTGTTAAAAGCAGCTCAGGCAAGATGTCCGCCCCCATAATCATATACAGACAGAATTAGAAAATCTACAATCAGAAAATATAAATGGCTAAGAAGAAAAGAATATGTATCAGAATCTTGTTTTAATTAGTAAAAAAAATTAGATATGTCATTTTTTAATGCACTTTGTACTTTATTTTCCCCCATTTTTAAAATCTCCGCTTGCTGTAATTCGGTGAATCTTTACTGACGACTTTCTGAGAAACAGTTCCTGTCTTAGGCCTGGTTCACATCTGAGGTTCCATTTAAAGCCTTCATCGCAGAGGTGGCATTGGATCCCTTTGGGTGCTTTCACACAGCGCAGTTTTGGCGCAGTTTTAACTGCGCTCCAATTAAACTGCCTTTATTACCAGCAAGCTTCTGTAATCAATTAGTGAGTTTGTAATCCACAAGACTTCACGCACAGTAATTTAATTACTTACTTGAAACACTTTTCTGAACAATTTAGACAACTGAAAGAAGCTTGCTGGTAATAAAGGCAGTTTAATTGGAGCGCAGTTAAAACTGCACCAAAACTGCGCTGTGTGAAAGCAACCTTACATGATGGACACTAATGGAGTCCATGAATACAAAGGGCTCCGTTGGGTTTCCATCATTTAATGGAAAAAATAACACTGCAAGCTGCACTATTTTTCCTCCACTATTGATGGAATCTGTGATGGAGGCTCCAATGAAGATGTGAACTGGGCTTAAAGGGGCTGTCTCATCTCAAAGTTTCACATGATGCATGAATGAAATAATGCTGCTTTGCTCTGTCACTTCCTGGTCAAGCTGTCTGTAATTAGCATATGAGCTCCGTGTATTCAGACTTCTGCTAATAAGATAAATCTCATGCTGTCAGGACCAGGGAAGCTTCTGAGTTAAAGTAAACAGCAGTAATTACTGGCTTTTGTCTGAAAGATCAGATAACACACAAGCCTCACTGTCCTGAGTTGTGAGCTGCCTTGACCTGTGTGATGACTTCACTCCCTGCTATCACATAGAACATACAGCAGGGGAGAAGGAGTGCACAGGTTGGTCACTTGGGGAACCAGACAGAGCACAGAAGGTGATAAAATCACTTGTAGCTCCTTAACAAAAAAAAAATGAACAACGCAATATATTTGGAAAACGTCTTCATTTAGTGTTCCCTAAATTTTTTAAAGCTATTCTTTGTAGTGAGACAACCCCTTTAACTCATGCGAACAGCAAACAGGTAATCACAGTACAGTTATCAGAACTCTGTCTTATACTGAGACATGCAGCTATATGATCATCCCATGATCTGGTGGTTTCCTGGTTTCCATATAAGAAAGCAATGACTGTTTCATTTGAATGAGATCTTGAAAGCCATGAGGAGCTGATATACAAAGCATAACAGAATATCCTTTTAAATATGTGAATATTAAAATGATGAGCATTAGGGCGTCCATTTTTTTTTAGCTAACTACATTGAAAAACATTACAGGCAGCATCTCCCCATCCTGAAATGACTAATAACATTAAACAAACACTAAGGGTATGTTCACATGGCGTAATTGCAGCACGTACAGTACGCGCCACAGTACATCATGTGTTTCTTGAGCACGCGCTGATCAGCTATGGATTACCATAATTATGGGGCGCATTTCCCCGCGTATGAAGTACAGTACACCGCAAAATACGTGGCGAAATGCCACTTTTGCTCTTTCCAGCTTCCGATGTATAAAAAATATATCTTTCATTTCATCCTTTTAAAAACCAATGCAAAATTACATATAATGAAGCGATTACTCGGCTGACGCGTTTTGGGCATGACTGCTACGTCTACGAGACCAACTGCTCGAAACGGAGGAGAGATCCCTTCTTTACATGTAATTTTGCATTGTTTTTTTAAAGGGTTGAAATAAAAGATATATTTTTTATACATCAGGAGCTGGAGAGAGCAAAAGTTATACTTAGGGCCAAATCTATGAAAACTGTCTAGGTCTAAGACTTTGTTGCCCATAGCAACCAATCAGAGCTCACAGCAACCAATCAGAGCTCAAAGTGACCAATCAGAGTTCATAGCAACCAATCAGAGCTCATAGTGACCAATCAGAACTCATAGCAACCAATCAGAGTTCCCCTTTCATTTCATATAGTGTCCTGAAAAAATGAAAGGGGCGCTCTGATTGGTTGCTATGGGCAACAATGAAAGGCTTAGACCAAGACAGTTTTCATACATGTCCCCGTTAATTTCACCTGCACAGCAAATGCTTTTTAGGTTAAGAGAATATATTATAATCTGTTAAAATTAGAAGCCCTACAAATTCCATATACAAATTACTAACTACCTATCCATCAAATTCTGGGTAACTGCCCCAATAAGGGCGACCCCCGACATGAACCTAGGCTATAAATCCCTATTCCTTCCCTGAGTAGTAACCAACAAAGAAAAAAAATGGAATCTAAATCACCTCAAACAATACCACTAATCTTACACGTATAAACAAATATACCTAAAACCACACAACCCTCTATACACTAAACAAAAAATTAAGGCAATAATTTGTGGTAGTTGTTCATTCATGAATAATATGGTATTGACCTAGCAGGGATTTTTAGGAGGTTTCTTTTGTCCTTACCTTTTTATCAATTAGGATATACATGTTTTTTTGTAAAGAGAATGTATGACTCATTTCCCCCCACTTATTAAGACTATATACCAATACATATCCTTTTCTTATCTATTTTTTTTTGTTTTTCATTGTAGAATTTTTCATTCGGTTTTATAAGGTTATATAAGATATTTCCCTTGCCCTTGATTTGTATTGATTTTTTCTGTGTATTTTGCTACTATTATTTAGCGATAGTTAATTTATTTGTATCACGTTTGTATTTCTCTTATATTATTTGTCGAGGGATATTGTAGGGGTGTACTAGGGTAGGGGTCGCCCTTTTTGGGGTGGGTGCTCCTGTTGTATTCATTAGGTATATCTATGGGGTACTGTAGGGAATTAATATTTCCCTGTTATCTTTTTTAGATTGTATATTTAATAAAATTTACATTTTATTTGTTTTCTACCTGAAGGTATTCGTTTGCTTTGTGGTTTTTTGTGATTATTATTTTTAGATTTATCTTGAGTTTCCTTCTTCCCATTTATCTTTAAGAGGAGGTCTGTGGTTTTTTTTATTAGGCCGAATGGCCAAAGTGAAAGCTGCAGGATATCAGGATTTTTTTTAATACATCTAGTCCCATGGAAAATTCACCCCCAAAAAATCACCGAATTTCTTAAAAAATATGTTTAATAGAATAACTTGATTTCAACAATATGTCATTTTCCGATGACACATTTGTTTTAGCGTCCCAAATGTATAAAGGGTATTTGCGTTGCCTAAAATAACTACTAACGACTTTCTCAGCAATGTGGGAAAGCAGTGTAATTGTGCCAGAATTGCTGCTGCATGACATCACAGACAGCAGAACCAGCATGACTGCTCATCCTCATGTACACAGTGCCAGAACGCCAAAAGGTTACTTGGTGGTGATTTTTTTTTTAAACAATTTTACATGTAAAGTGTGAAGTGTCAGCAAGATGCAGAAATCTGTGGTCTGACAGTGAAATAAATACGTCTGTATCTGCACATTTTCTTTGCCCTCCTTATGCTCTTGGCACTAATGTTGGCTGAGTGGTGCCCAAAAGCAGTGGTAAGTATAATGGGGTATTCCAGTCTTATGTAAGTGAAAATTAATACATCAATTATAAAATGTTAAGGAAATTTCTAATGTACTTCATCTTTCAGTTCTCAATAGGACTTAAATGGGTTGTCTCGCTACAAAGATAAGCTTTCAACATGTTGGGAACACTAAATAAAGATGTTTTCCAAATATATTGCTTTGTTCATTTTTTTTTGTTAAGGAGCTACAAGTGATTTTATCACCTTCTGTGCTCTCTCTGGTTTCCCAAGTGACCGACCTGTGTACTTCTCCTACCCTGCTGTTTGTTCTATCTGATAGCAGGCAGTGATGTCATCACACAGGTCGCTCAGCACAGAACTCCAGACAGTGAGATCTTGTTTGTTATTTGATCTTTCAGACAATAGACAGTAATTACTGATGTTTACTTAAACTCAGAAGCTTCCCTGTTCCTAACAGCATGAGATTTATCTAATTAGAAGAGATCTGAATACACGGAGCTCATATGCTAATTACAGACAGCTTGACCAGGAAGTGACAGAGCCAAGCAGCATTATTTCATTCATGCATCCTATGAAACTTTGAGATGAGACAACCCCTTTATATAACACTAGATAGATTGTAAGCTCTTGCGAGCAGGGCCCTCACACCTTGTGTCTCATCTGTAAGTTCTTTTAATGTGTAATGTCTGTACTTAGACCCTCTAAATTGTAAAGTGCTGCGGAATATGTTGAGGCTGTATAAATAAAGATTATTATTATTATTTCTAGTCACTCCCAGCAATCAGAGATATTGAAAAGTATATTAAGATTCAGAATTCTCACATGCCATCCACTTCCAGAGCTCTAATGTCTAGGGAATGGCAAGTAACTTTTCCAGCCACTAATTGGCTTCAATGGTCACATGTCGACCACAACACCACCTGGGACTGGGAGACACTACCGGCAGCTCCAGTGCCGAAACGGCGGTGAGTGCACAGGTGAGTATCTGTGTATGTTCATCTTTTACTATACAACAGTTAAAAATTTTTAATAATTAAAATACAAATTGGAAAATCTCTTTAAATAACAGTGTATGAACTACAACAGGCCTGTACTGAAAAACTGCACTCCTGTATAAAGCCAATTAAACATAATTATGTGAATGCAATCATTACCATTAACTAATGCATATGACTGCCGGTGGTCTAAGTAGAAGTTAAGGGCCAAATGTATGAAAGCTGTTTAGGTGTAAAACTCACTTTTTTGCCCATAGTAACTTATGGGCAAAAAAGTGAGTTTTACACCTAAACAGTTTCATACATGTGGCCCTAAATGTGTCCCCCAGGTATGGATTAAAATAGACCCCTAATTTCGCCACCCAGATGGGCCTGGAGTTTGTTTCCCCTCAGCCCCCTTTCCATGGACCATACTTCACTCTCTTGATAGCTAAAGGTATATTCACACGGCGTATTGCAGCACGTAATGTATGTGCTGCAATATGACAGGTGTTTTAGAAGTACGCGCTGGTTAGGGCGTACTTCTAAAGCGCGTGGAGGGGCGGGAAGGGCCGGCCCAAATCACCTCCATTATCCATGGTGCATAAGTGCCGCGAAGAAATGACATGTACAGTACGTGCGGGAGAGACGGACGTAATTCATAGCTCTCTATGTGCGCATTTCGGGCGTACTGAAGTGCAAATACGTGCCGAAATGCGCTCTACAATTACGCCCAAGGGTATGTTCACACGGGGTAATTGCAGGGTGTATTTCGCCATGTAGTTGCGCCGCACTATGGCCGAAATGCGCCCCGCAATAATGGTAAATCTAAGCTCTTACAGAGAGAGATGAATTACGTCCGTCTCCCCGGACATACAATAGACGTGTATTGTGCACCGGGAGAGAGAAGTGACATGTAAGCGCCGGGGATAATAGAGGTATATTGGGCTGGTCATACCACACTTTAAAACACCCGTCGTTTTGCAGCGCATACAGTACGTGCCGGAATACGCTGTGTGAACATACCCTTAATTGTTCAATTCCTCTAGACAGGTAAATCCTACACAGGTTTGGGCTCCTAAGTAGAAAGGGGAGTGAGACCAACCATGGCTGAGCCCCCTTGCCTCATAGCTACCACATGGACTGCTGCTATGGTTTATTTAATTAAAGCACTTTCATCTTAAAGGGTGTTCCCATGAACACTTTCTAGTGCTGTAGGTCGGTTCATTGCTATATTCTCAGAGAATGGGGAAGGCGCAGCTTGCGGCCATTCTCCCAATTCATTTTTAATGGGAGTTCTGAATATAGCCAAGAACACTCCTATAGAAAGGAATGGGGGGCGCCTGCAAGCGGAGCCTTCCCCATTTTTTGAGCGAGCTACGAGATGACTTGCAGCGCTGAAAAGTGTTCATGGGAACACCCTTTAACTCTCACCATCTTTTAGCCAACACATATGTTCTCCTGGACGACACCATGAACCAATGCTCCAGTTTGGAGCCACTCGTTACCTTTTAAACTGTTTCAGGAAGATGCCAATATTCATGCTTCGCCGCGAATCAAGCAAAAAGACCTGCAAAGTAAATGATGAAACATGAAAGAGATATCCCAATACAAAGATGTCACACCTGCACAACCTGTCTACCGCACATCCCAGCTTCTCATGTAGCAGCTTGCCTCCGGTATCTTCATGTACCAGCTTGTTCTCTAAGAACTCCCATTTCATAATATCTTTTCATGCCAAGAACAACATTGGCCAGTATTGTACCGCAAACCTCTGCTTCCTATAGGAGCATCAAAAGAGAAGTTACAGCACTGTCCTGAACAATAGAACGAATTGGGAACTCTCTCTATCTCCTCCTGGGACAACACGCCACCCGCACATTTCACACGGGATCCCGAGCGCAGTCATGTTAAGTCACACGTCATCCGTAACTACCGTATGGACTTTTATATGAAACAATTAAAGGGACACCTTCGTCAGAGAGGGGTATTTTTGTTAAAATTAACATTCCCCCAAAAAACTATTTTTTTTCTTTTAGAATTTTTGGTTGATATTTAAAATCTTGCCCTTATCAAGCCCTGATAATAAAGAGATAAAACTTCTTAATGGCAGTAAATCTCAGTTTACTGTTGGTGCTAGGAGAAATGCTTTTCTGCATGTAAATTTCTCCCTGGATGACGGAGTTTCCTGCTTTCTTCACACTTATCAGGTCCTGTTGATAACACTTACACCTCTCAGGCCCTTAGTGGGTAAAGAAGAGAGCTGTGAAGCAATTCCCACTCCCAAGCTATCAATTTTCACCTATAGGGAGTCAGGGAGAAAAACCAGGATATATATATATATATATATATATATATATATATATATATATATATATATATATATATATATATATATATATGAGAGAGAGAGAGAGAGAGAGAGAGATACACATACATACAGATAGATAGATAGATAGACACACATACATACACATAGATAGATAGATAGATACACACACATACATACACATAGATAGATAGATAGATATGTTTCGGGCTAGAAATGCTGAGAAAGAGAAAGTAGAAAGTAAGATGCAGAGTCTAAGGGGCCGTTCACACGGCTTATTTTGGGCATGGAGTCCAGCCGTATTGCGCGCCGTATTTGCGCTGCAGTACGGCTGGAATCCGTCCCAGTCATTACGGTAATCCACAGTTCTCATAGACAACTGTGGATTCCGTCTCTCCTCCTCGCTCGGCGAATACGCCGGGAGGGGAGAAAGTGACATGTTCATTATCCCGGCGGGATACGCGCTGTGGATAATGAAAGTCTATGGGGCCGGTGAGCTGCTCCCCCGCCCCGCCCCTTATTCAAGCCGTAATTGCGGGCGGAATCCATCCCGCGATTACGGCTTGAATAAGCCGTGTGAACCGGGCCTAAAAGTCATGAATAGTATGTTCAATTAAATACAGTAGCTGTATGGTGGGGCCCAAAAATCAACACCATTGATGGGCCCCAAATGTCAACTCCACTCGTTGATAACAAGAATCACTCCACTGGTGGACCTGAAGGATTAACTTCACTGGTGGGGCCCAAAAATCAACTCCACTGGTTGGTCCCAAGAATCAAAACTGGTTGACCCCAAGAATCAACTCCACTGGTGGGCCCCAAGAATCACCTACACTGGTGGGCACCACGAATCAACTCCACTGGTGGGCCCCAAGAATCACCTAAACTGGTGGGCTCCAAGAATCAACTCCACTGGTGGGCCCCAAGAATCACCTAAACTGGTTGGCTCCAAGAATTAACTCCACTTCTGGGCCCCAACAATCAAGTCCACTATTAGGCTAAAAAGGATCAACTTCACTAGTGGGTCCTAAAAATCAGCTCCATTGGTGGGCTCCAAGAATTAACTAAACTAGTGGACCCCAATGATCAACTCCACTGGTGGGCTCCAAAAATCAATTTCATTGCTGGACCTCAATGATCAACTCAACTGGTCAGCCCCAAAAATCAACTCCACTGGTGAGCCCCAAGAATCAACTGCACTGGTGGGCCCCAAGAATAAGCTTCACTGGTGTGCCCCAAGAATCACCTCCACTGGTGAGCCCCAGGAATCAACTCCACTGGTGAGCCCCAGGAATCAACTCCACTGGTGAACCCCAAGAATCAACTCCACTGGTGGGCCACAAAAAAAAACAAGTCTTCTTTTGGGCCCCAAGAATCAACTCCACTCCTGGGCCCTAAAGATCAACTCCCCTGTTGGGCTAAAAAGGGTCAAATTCGCTGGTGGGCCCCAAAAATTGACACCACTGCTGGGCCCCAAAAGTCAGCTCCACTGTTGAACCCCAACCCAAGAATCAACTCCATTAGTGGGCCCCAAAGAATAAACTCAAGTAGTGGGTGCCAAGGATTAACTTCACTGGTGGGCCCCAAGAATTAACTAAACTCGTGGACCCCAATGATCAACTCCACTGGTGGGCATCAAAAATCAATTCCATTGTTGGACCCTAATGATCAACTAAACTGGTGAGCCTCAAAAATCAATTCCACTTATGGACCACAAAAAATAAGGCTTCTGGTGGGCCCCAAGAATCAATTCCACTCCTGGGCCCTAAAGATCAACTCCACTGTTGGGCTAAAAAGGATCAACTTCACTGGTGGCCCAAAAAATCTACTGCACTGATGGGCCCCAAAATTAGCTCCACTGGTGGACCCCAAGAATCAACTCCATTAGTGGGCCCAAAGAATCAGCTCCAATGGTGGGGCCCAAGAATCAACTCAAGTGGTGGGAGCAAAAGATCAGCTTCACTGGTGGGCCCAAGAATCTACTCCACTGGAGAGTCCCAGGCAACCCCAGTCTGACACTAACTGGCTATCACAAGGCATTATGAGAAATGATCTGAGAAGCTCAAGCGCCCTCTGTTGGATGTAACAAATCCTCAATTTGCTTTTGAACCACTGGGTCTTTGGAAATCAAAAAGGGATATTTAGCCAAGCCAGCATCACTCATCTGTAGACAGCCGTTTCAGGGTTTTTGCCCCTCGTCAGTACAGAGCAGAGCGATGCTGGCTTGGCTGAGTGGGAGGCAATGAGTGGCTCAGAAAGGGAAGATCTCTCCTTAGGGAGAGCGCCATATAGGTGTGTGGAGATTCAAAATAGCCTTTTGCACTCCACGAAGCATCTGCATATCACAAGGCATTATGGGAAAGGAGCTGAGAAGCTCAAGCACCCTCTGTTGGATGTAACAAATCTTCAATTTGCTTTTGACCCACTGGGTCTTTGGAAAGTAAGAAGGGATATTTAGCCAAGCCAGCATCACCCATCTGTATACAGCCGTTTCGGGTTTTTTGACCCACGTCAGTACAGCGCAGAGCGAAGCTGGCTTGGCTGAGTGGGAGGCAATGAGTGGCTCAGAAAGGGAAGCTCTCTCTTTAGGGACAGCGCCATATAGGCGTGTGGAGATTCGAAATTGCCTTTTGCACTCCACGAAGCATCTGCATATCACAAGGCATTATGGGAAAGGAGCTGAGAAGCTCAAGCGCCCTCTGATGGATGTAAAAAATCCTCAATTTGCTTTTGACCCACTGGGTCTTTGGAAAGCAAAAAGGGATATTTAGCCAAGCCAGCATCATCCATCTGTAGACAGCCGTTTCGGGGTTTTTGCTCCTCGTCAGTATAGAGCAGAGCGATGCTGGCTTGGCTGAGTGGGAGGCAATGAGTGGCTCAGAAAGGGAAGATCTCTCCTGCGCCGAACCATATTGGCTACGTCGGAGTGCTTACATCCCGCGCGGCTTCTTAATGTATCTATACAAAGCTTGAAACAATAGCAAAATTGTTTATAGACAGGTCACGACTGGGTGCCTTCAAATAATAATGTGGTTAAAAGCAAGAATGATCTTACTTCAGCATGAAAATATGTTCCAAAACTGGGCTGAGGATGTGCCACGTGTGCCATGATGAAGCCTGTCATGAAATGTATCATTTAGTGTACAGCCAAATGCATTTATAGGATTACAGTGGTTTATTTACTAAGACCTCTTGCAACATAATATAATTATAACTGAAGACCCTTAAACAAATGTACTGCAATTATTTTAGTCTGGATAATCCGGGGGGAGCATGCTTAGACAACCTGTGGCTTCCAGTGGCTGCTGCTAAGTGATGTGTGTGAGCGAGTACGTAGGGTATTTTATGTTCTACAGAATATACCTATAGTGTATATATCATGTTTTATTGTATTTGTGGTAGACAATCTCATGATGACGGCATTAGATACCACTTTATGTAATCAATCTCTAATTTAAAGGGGTTGTCTCACTACAAGGATTGCTTTTTACGTTAAAGATCTTGCAAAAACAAGTCACTTTGTAATATATGTCCATTATCAGTGTCCTACCTATTCTGAGATATCCCCTCTTGTATGGGCTGCATCAGCTCCTCAGGTCGCTATAGCTACAGACCTGTTCGATCTCTCCTGATAGGCTGCCAGCACTGGTTGCTATAGCTACAGACCTGTTTGATCTATCCTGATAGGCTGCCAGCACTGGTCGCTATAGCTACAGACCTGGCTTCTACTGCAGCCTAGTGGAAGCCAGTAAACACACCCCTGAATTCAAAATGAAACCAAGAAAACAGGACTGAGGTAAGACGAGTCAATGTAGTGAGACAACCCCTTTAAGAAGGTCTAAACAGACACTGACTGTTCTTGGCTGGAGTGCCTAGGTAAGTGGGCCCAGCAACAACTGCATGGTCTGCCATACTTGTAGTTCCCTTGTGATCGGTTATATTCTGCACCATAGAGTATTTGACAGTCGAAAAAGAAAATATATTTTTTTATGGGATCTGATATAATGCTATAGTCGGGGAAAAACCTCTGTCTCAGACCTCCTGCACTGGGCTATAGAGTCCGAGTCAGTGTCCATTTTGGTGGAGTCAGAGTTGTTATAAAATGGACCGACTCCCAAAATATATAATAAATTGGTCCAGTTAGTTCAATGCAGTGCCAAGAGCAACAAGTGCTACTCTTCCCATATCTTCAGCCTCATCAGATAAATAGTTTAATTTTGAAAAGTATTTGGATGACATGGAGCAGTCAAAGCGTTGCCACAGGGGAAAAGATCCTGCTCTCATAGCAAACAGATTGACCAGATTTCAGCAAAATGTTTCACTTGCTTTGAAAGAAGTAGAAGAGTTCAACCATTCATCAAAACTGCCTGTGGCTGAGGCAATTCCTTTATACCCTGACATTGTTAGAGATGTTGCCCCTGTGGTCACCGCTTTGCACCAACCCAAGTTAGTGTAGAGAGGCCGTTCTCTAGCCTAGAAATAATGAGATCAGATTTCAGGTCGTCTATGAATGAGGATCTGATGGAGGCAATACTATTTCTCAGAACAAATTCATAGACCCCACAAATGTTATTCATGATGTTTTTGTTGAAAAAAAAAATTTTCCCACTTACTGCAGCATTTTGCATATTTACAATTTATTACAGTTTTTTGTGTTCTAAAGTCGTATCCAATAAATAGATTTTATGTTCAAACTAAATAGCTTGATTATTGTATCATAAGGTGATAAACAGCCGGATGTTACCATTTTACTACAGTAAGGTTATCACTTAAACATGCGCCGTGTATGAGGGAGTCCGGAGTCTGTGTTAGGGAAATTGAGGAGTCGGAGATTTGGTTTACCGACTCGAAAGCCCAGACTGATATTAATGCTTGTCTAGGCCATACTCAAAGACTTCAATCAGACATGTCATTAAAGTTATATCTCTGGGGGCCCAACATAGGAAAGCCCAACTAGTCTTAAAATCAAATATCCCTTTTTTCCATTGGATAGATTGACACACTTCAATTACATTTCCATACAGCCAAAGATGATGCCTTCTTTCAGCAGCAAATATTCCAGGACCCTACACATCTCTCCTGCCAGGAGCGGTTACAGAGTCTTTTTTATTGGACAGAAAAGTTAAGGTCTGTCTCCTGCTATTGGAAGCTGATTAAAATTCAAGAAGTTTCATAAGAAAGACAACAAAGAAGCTACTAGAGGTTGAGAAAGAACTGTAAGGTGTCATTAGGTACAGAAGCATCGGGCTATGTGAGTGGCCTACTTCTACTGTCAGAAAAGTAGAGGCAGGTGCAACTAAGTACATCGTGCCAGCTGTCAAAATTCACAGCCTTAAAAAGTACAGTATGAATTTTTCCCAAACATAGCGTTGATGTGTGGCTTCCATGTGTGTTTGCTGTGCTTTGGATTGTCACACGTGTGGCATGTATGACAAGTGTGGATACATGTAAGGAGAAAATATAAGCTGCTGTCACATCACACTGAGCACATCACACTACAGCAGAATCATGGACACAATCTTGACATATTTAACACATAGCTAGATAACATATAGATACGAGATAGATAGATTGATAGATATGAGATAGATATGAGATAGATAGATATGAGATAGATAGATAGATAGATATGAGATAGATAGATTTGAGATAGATAGATAGATACATAGATACATAGATACATAGATAGATATGAGATAGATATATATATATGATATAGATAGATATGAGATAGATAGATAGATAGATAGATAGATATGAGATAGATAGATATGAGATAGATAGATAGATAGATAGATAGATAGATAGATAGATATGAGATAGATAGATATGAGATAGATATATATGAGATAGATAGATACATAGATATATAGATAGATTAGATAGATATGAGATAGATAGAAAAAAATATAAGAGATAGATAATATAGATAATATGAGACAGACAGATAGATACATAAGTAGAAAGACAATATATAGATATGATATAGATAAATATATATATATATATATATATATATATATAAATATAAAGAGACAAAAAGATGTAGATATGAGATAGCTAGACAGATAAGTAGAGAGAAATGAGATAGATGAATAGAAAGATAATAAATAGATATGATGCTGATACATTTTTATAGATAGATAATACATGAGATAATTAGAGATTAGATAGCGATAGATATAAATAGAGAGAATAGAGAGACATGAGATTAATAGTTATATACATAGAGAAAGATAGATATAAAAATAAGAGATAGACAAAAAGATATAATTATGGGATAAATAGATAGATAGATAGATAGATAGATAGATAGATAGATAGATAGAAAGAGATAGATATGAGATAGATAGATAGATAGATAGATAGAAAGAGATAGATATGAGATAGACATGGAACAGATAGAAGATAGATAGATAGATAGACAAAATCTAGTTTCTTTACCTTATTAAAACAAGAATCTCCAATTGGAATGGATCTACGTCGAATACACGGTTTTGGCAGGACTTCTTGTTCCTGCTTTCCAAATAGCTCCTCTATCTTCCGTGTGTCAATCTGAAGCTCATCCTGGAATGTTTCTGAGCTCCATAAACTGGTCCGACCCTTAACTTTCTCCAGTGGAATGGCCTCCCAGTTAAAGTTCCTCAATCGCGAGCCACGCTTTAGGTCACATTTTTGAAACAGACTTCTTGAAGAATCTGGGAAAGTGATGACTGGAGGAGGTGGCGGTGGGGGTGCAGGGATTTCGGGAGTGGGGTACAGCACAGGAGCCCCGTCTTTGTCTATGTCTTTGGATCCCATATTCATGTTGATAATCATTGCATGGAAGGTCCTGGCACAATTCTTCTGTCCTGAAAGCTTGGATCAGGGCTGGGACCTGCAGAATGGGGATAATAAGCAGCAGAGTCTCAGTGGAAGCTTCACATGGCTCATTGAGCAGAGGCACGCGTGGGATCTCTGTGCACAGCTGTCAGAACAAGAGATAAACCACAGGAATTCCAGCATTGACAAAGGAAAATGCACTTACTTAGATATAAATGATTTACCAAATGTCTACACCTGAGAGCTTCACCGGGTGTTAGATGGTGCAGTACCGGCAGGAAACCAAAAAACACTATTCACAGGTCAATACCTATAAATTAAAGGGGTTTTCTCACTACGTTGATTCATCTTACCTCAGTCCTGCTTTCTTGGTTTCACTTTGAATTGAGGGGTGTGTTTGCTGGATTCCACTAGGCAGCAGTAGAAGCCAGGTCTGTAGCTATAGCAACCAGTGCTGGCAACCTATCAGGATAGATCAAACAGGTCTGTAGCTATAGCAACCTGAGGAGCTGATGGAGCCCATACAAGAGGCGAGCTCTCAGAATAGGTAGGACACTGTTAATGGACACATATTGCAAAGTGACTTGTTTTTTCAAGATCTTTAACTTAAAAAGCAATCCTTGTAGTGAGACAACCCCCATATGAAGGTCTGAAGTAGACATCTAATCTCCATCTCATCTAGCTCTCTGGTCAAATTTTATTACAGGTAGCTTTATAAACGCCGTATGTCTTTAAGTGTGTAGTAGTTACATCACATCACACATACATCACACATTACATCAGCTCAGTCACCACAGATCTACAGTAAGGAAATATTATCCAAACCACAAAAGTGCTTTTCTGGATGTGGCAAGAATTTCCAGAATGTCCCTGAAATCCTATCATCTACAATTGCTTCAGATGAGCTGCGGATATTTCAGATTTCAGTATCATGACTGCTACTTTTTTCATCACAATATTACTTGTATCAGATTTATATCATAAGGAGTGTTCCCACCATGTAATATCAACAAGGGAATTCACATATTTTTTTTTCCAACCCTTGGAAGTGTGCCTGAGTGTGCACAGACTTTACTGCTTGTCCCAGCCATAATCCACTGTATATCTGTGATTAATGGACTCGAAACGCGTAAGCGTGTAGTAGGATCTATAACCTGCCTCTGTATCCTCATGCTGCCACACTTTTATGGTTTTATATTTGGAAAATAATAAAGAAAGTTTTTTTTCTATTTAGTATACTAGTACGTTTATAACTTGGGTTGATGCCGACAACCAGGATGCCCGAGGTGACGCTGATGTGGTGACCAAGAGCAGAAAAGCCAAGCGGGGTGAGCATAAAAATCTTCTGTACTATTTACACATAATATATATCCCCGCACATCACAGCAGTGTAAGCACTCCAGCGCATGCGCAGAAGCTGTGGCCGTCTGCATTTTTGCTTTAACAGCACTTTAAAGGGGTTATTTCACTACAAGGATTGCTGCTTTTTATGTTAAAGATCTTGCAAAAACAAGTCACTTTGCAATATGTGTCCACTAACAGTGTCCTACCTATTCCTAGATAACCCCTCTTGTATGGGCTGCATTAGCTCCTCAGGTCGCTATAGCGAAAGACCTGTGTGATCTCTCCTGATAGGCTGCCAGCACTGGTCGCTATAGCTACAGACCTGGCTTCTAGTGCTGCCTAGTAGAAGCCAGTAAACACGCCCCTGAATTCAAAATGAAACCAAGAAAACAGGACTGAGTTGAGATGAATCCATGTCGTGAGACAACCCCTTTAATCTGCCTAGAAAAAATTACGCACATGTTGGCCAATGTTGAATTCATCTTTTAACGGGAGAGTGCACGCAAAGGTATAAGGCCCTGTAACCTCACGGCGCCTCACTTGAGTGCAATGCTGATATTAGAAGCATTGTAACCCCTTGAGAAGTGCCGGAGCGCACAGGAGACCAGAAGGATGGCTTTAAAGGGACAGTACCATCAAAATGTTTCTTTTCACATATTAACAACACCTACAAAAAAAAAGAAAAAAGCCTCCACATCAGTAAATTACATAGACTAACTCATCTTTAGTATCAGGACTGGGAGAAGTTATTCTGGTGCCCTAGGCAAATAAGGCACATAGGACCCCCCAATGGAAAGTTTAACCCACTTGCGCCCCCTTTCTTCCTAGAATGAAGTGGTGCCCCAGACGGTCGCCTACCCATCATCCCGGCCCTGTTTAGTATGTCCACATAAAACATTCAATAAAAACATTGTTTGTCGAGGTAAAGAGGAACCACTTCAGAAGACAGGACACCAAATTGTTTAGTATATATAAGAAGCACAAGTAGGGCCCGTTTACATGGCACTGGACAAATACCGGTTGGTTTATCCGACCGGTATTTGTCCGGTTTGTGTGCCGTCCCCACGGCCGCAGGGGGAAGGCTTTTCTCTGCGATTAGCAGAGAAAAGCCCTCCCCCTTCACATTGACTGCTGCACGGGTTTTCCATAGAGCCCCGTATGTTAGGTTGCGGACGGTTTTGCGGACGTTTTTTTTATGGCCGCAAACGGTGCAGTGGGGACATGGCCGTATTACTCAGGAAAACCAAAAATCTACAAACCATCCAACCAGCACATCACTATATATAAACATGGCGCCTGCATGCCCAGCATCATTTTTGTGAAACCTTCATTGGGAGGCAGGCACTACCTAGGTTAGTTTTATTGATAGGCTTTGAGTTGCCCCTGTCATTCTTTTCTACCTTTCTTACCCTTTTTGACATTTACTTTTGAGATGCTGCAAGATCTATGTATTTGTCACACTAGGGTTATTTAATGGCATAATTACTTATACAATTCGTTGATTAGCGATACAAACTACCTTAGGGCATGTCCCCACCGCACGGGTTTTCGGCGGGTTTTTCAGGCGGTTTGCGGTTTTGCAGACCGCCTGAAAAACCGTCCAAAAATGAGCACAATGGTGCACTATGGAAAACCCATGCAGCAGTCCCCACTGCACTGGTTTTCCGTCCGGCGTTTTTTCCGCCCGGTTTTCGGACGGAATCTGTGCTTGGGAATGTGAAGGGAGAGGACAAATACCGGTCGGGTAGCCAGAGAGGGTTTTGCCACGAACTAAAATTGACGTGGGAAGCTTGCAAATTAAATAACAAACATTTTCACCATTCATCATTATTAAAAATTCTGCACCGTTTATGTTTTAGCTGCTGCTTTAGTGATTCATTGTTTACAGCTCATCTCCAGGGGATACGACCAGGACTGAGAGTCCTCAGTCCTGGTCACACATGCTCAGACATCACCTCTCTCTCAGGCAGCTTCTGAGTGTTTTAAACCCCAGGTGCTGTCATGCTACTCCCATCCCCTGTACTCCTTAGTAATTAGTCAAACAGTGCAAATAAATAAAAAAGAAAGCTCAATGAGGTCTGTGCATTGATAAAGAGAAAAAAAATCCACAGGTTTGGTTCCTGCAGGGATTTGAACCTAGGACCCTTGTGCCTGGAGGCAAAAACTTTACCTGTGAGCTACTCACAATGCTTTACATACACATACCTTTCTTTGACTACAGAGAGGAAAGCCCTGGTGATGTCATCCTGCTGGGTCACATGATATGCAATTCAAACAAATCACACACGCCCCCTTCTGAGCACACAGAGCTGAAGAGCTGGATGCAGGAGGTATGAAATGAGATTGTGGTAGAACCCCTTTAACTTTTACTGTTATTCAGATAAACAAACATATATATGTATATATGACAGTAAATTAAAAAAAATATATATAAAAAAATAAAGCATAGGATACAAATTACATAAACCCCATAGCAAAAAAAGAAGTAAATAGTGTTAAGAGTGGATTCGGGAACTTACATGACCTTCTGTGTATTCTAATGATGTTGGTCCAACCGGTTGCCCTGCCAGTTTGGTAGGGTTCTGTAGGGTTCATTTAGGGACATACCATCAGTTCCTGCACACTCTACTTTCTTTATCTTTGGGGACCACTCCCACCATTGAGCATACTCCTATATGGGCCAACATCGGTTGATTTACTTTGAACTTTTTTGTTTGTGTCTTCTATTATATATACATATATTTGTATTTTTTTATCATTGAATAACAGTAAAAGTTAAAGGGGGTTCGAGAGTCGTGAAAGCTCGTTTGTCTGTCGGGGCATGATTAAAAATAGAAGGAAAAGTTCATACTTAACTCTGGGATGCTCCCGTTCAGCCTATGATTGGCTGTACCTGTCATGTGAACGATGAACGGTTCACTGCTACTACCAAGTTCACGTGGACGGGCGCTGCAGCTGACTGGGAGCGTCCTGGAGTTAAAGGGGTTGTCTCACTACAAGGATTGCTTTTTATGTTAAAGATCTTGCAAAAACAAGTCACTTTGCAATATGTGTCCATTAACAGTGTCCTACCTATTCTGAGATATCCCCTCTTGTATGGGCTGCATCAGCTCCTCAGGTCTCTATAGCTACAGACCTGTTTGATCTCTCCTGATAGGCTGCCAGCACTGGATGCTATAGCTACAGACCTGTTCCATCTCTCCTGATAGGCTGTCAGCACTGGTTGCTAGAGCTACAGACCTGTTTGATCTCTCCTTAGAGGCTGCCAGCACTGGATGCTATAGCTACAGACCTGTTCTATCTCTCCTGATAGGCTGTCAGCACTGGTCGCTATAGCTACAGACCTGTTTGATCTCTCCTGATAGGCTGCCAGCACTGGTTGCTATAGCTACAGACCTGGCTTCTACTGCAGTCTAGTGTAAGCCAGTAAACACGCCCTGAATTCAAAGTGAAACCAAGAAAACAGGACTGAGGTAAGATGAATCAATGTAGTGAGACAACCCCTTTAAGTATGAACCCTACCTTTTATTTTTAATCATGCCCCAACAGACAAACGAGCTTTTACAACTTTCGGAAAACACCCCTTTAAGTTTTAATCTCTGTTTGGCTACTTTTGGACTTACATATCTATATATGTATATATGATAGTTGTATCCCTTACTTATACTTGATTGTCTGGTGTCCTGTCTTCGGAAGTGGTTCCTTTTTATCTCCATGTATGTTGTTTTTATTGTGTTTTATGTAGATATAATAAAAATGTTCTACTTATAATAGTATGCAGTATCTGACATTTTTCAAATTCTGAAGCTCCCGTGGGCTCCTTCTATGAACTCTGAGCTTTAGTTCCTTCCATAGATTTTCTATTGGATTCTGGTCAGGTGATTGGCTGGGCCATTATAGCAGCTTTATTTTCTTTCTATGAAACCAACTGAGAGTTTCCTTGGCCATGTGATTGTGACCAGTTTATGATTGAATCATGTTCTTTCCACTTTCGGATTATGGTTCCAAAAGTTCTCACTGGATCCTTTAGTAGTTTAGAAATTCTTCTGTAACCAATGCCATCAGTAAGTTTTGCAACAATAGGTTTGCAAACGTCTTGAGACAGCTCACTGGTTTTACCCATCATGAGATGTTTCTTGTGCGGAACTTTGGTAATGAGAAACCTTTTTATAGGCCATCAGTTGAACCAGCTGATATTATTTTTCACTAAGTGGTAGGATTGCTTTCTAATTACTGATAGATTTCAGCTGTTGTCATAATTTTCCATAGCTCGTTATTATACATAACCTAATTTATGGACGTCTTTGGTTTAATTTCTCTGCCTGTGTGGATTGGATGGGTTGTTACCAACATGTGGTGAGAATTTCAAGTCAATAGTGTAACAGCAGAAGTACTGGATCCTCTGGACCACCACAAGCGGTGGTAGAAGCCATGCCAGGGAGCGGAATCTAAGTAGGTCCCGGTGTTCACCAAAGCCAGCCCCAAAGCAGGAGGGGCTTGCTGCGGCGGGAGTCCTACCAGGTCGCTACCCCTCACACGACTTGCTTGCGGTGGCAGCTGAGGTGCAACGAGGTACCGAATCGTGAGGCAAACTCATAGTCGGGGGCAGGCAAGAAGGTCAGATGGCAAAGGTCCGTAGTCAGGAAACATAGCAACGGGTCAGGAACACTGCAAGACAGGAACATACTCTAGAAAGCTTTCTCTATGGCACAAGGCACTATAGATCCACCCAATTAGCGGTGCGCCGCCCTCTTAAGCTCCGAATGCAGCCGCATGCCCTAAGGAGCGGGGACATGCACTGGCAGGAAGAGGAACGTGGGGAAGAAGGAACAGGGCAGGGTAAGTAATTACTAGAGGAACAAATGTGCCCACAGCCTGACATGCGGGCTGCAGTACCACTCATGACAAATAGCACCTTTGCAATTATAATCACTTATGAAATTGGTGACATGTTCAATACCTTTCTCACCAGCTGTGTGTGTATGTATATGTATAAATATATAACATATGTATAATTTTTTTTTATAAATCTCATATTATAATTATTTGTATAGATTATTATATACATCTATTATATATATTATAGAAAAAAAAATGATTTCTTCACTTGTCCGACCCCTTCCCTCCCTATAATAAAGTGAATAGGGCTGAGCTGCGATATCATGTTGCAATTCCAATATACTGTATATGATTTTGGTATGAAGTAGCCATGTTTTTATCAAGATGGGCAACCCCTCAACTGTTCACTAACTCGGGAATCACTAATATATTTCATAGAGCAAACAGGGTTTGAACTTTCAAAGTCACTGAGAAATGTGATTATAACTGCCCATATAAGACTATGGAGAGAGGAGGTAAAGGCGGAGGACGAGAGAGGAGATCTAGTGAGAGAGATAGCGACAATGGTTAGAAATATTATTGGGCATGTACACACACGACAGCCTACTCTGAAAAGTCAACCTATATAACAGGCTGTTTTAAATAAATTAGCTTTAAAGAACATTTCTGTTCTGATTTTTGCTTCATTTTCAAGATACAGCAGATTATCTACCCTGCTTGCTACCAGATTTCCTAGATTATTGACCTCCTCTGTTCTAACTCCCTGCTATGTCTTAACATTAGGATGGGACTGTATAGCTAGAGTATAGAAGTGAATGATAACTTTGTAAACCATCTGTAAAGAAGCAGAATAGATAACCTGCTTTATCTTTGAAATAAAGCTAAATCAGAACAAACATGTATTTGGTAAGCATGTTTATTTACCTCTACCTACACGTTTAAAGTGAACTAATGAGATGAAACTCTTCACCCTTTTGAGTGAATTACACATCATAACATTTTGCCTTCCAATTCTAGTCATTCCAGAGTATGACAATATTCCTCTCTTGTTACAGTAATGTACTGTTCAATCTCTGTGCTTGCCTCATCGTATCATCAGATTACAGGCATGATAACAAATGGAAAGATCATACGTAGGGCTGCCGACCAAGTCTGACTACAAATACAAGTTAGCAGAGATTTCAGCACTGCTCTTCTGTATAACAGTAAGGGTATGTTCACACGGCGTCTTCTCGTCATTATAACATACGCTTTTTAGCTGCGTGTTTGGACCCGTCTGTCGGTCCCTAAATGAACCCAAACACGCAGCCAACAAATAGCAAAGTGCTTTTACATTGCTTTTAATACGAGACATGCACCGGCGTTCACACGCGTGATCGCCGATGCGTGTCTCATTGCGTCTTTCAGATCCGTCTTTTGGATCCGTTCCAAGAATTGTCCTGTCAATCCTTGGTCCGAAGGATGCAGCAGGAGCCCTATTTAAAATGATACGGTGCGATCCTGCTGCAGCCAACACGCAGCTGCGTGTTTGGATACGTGTTGGATCTGTTTTAGATCCGAAAGATGCTGCGTGTTTGGATGCGCTTTACAGATCCAAAAGCGGATCCAAAAATGCCATGTGAACATACCCTAACTATTTTACTGGCTGCTAGTGTTGAGCGAACAGTAAAAAGTTCTAGCTCTATTAGAACCTCGAACTTTTGTGAGTTCGGTTTGAAATTCTATTTGAACTCGGACTTCGAACCCCATTAAAGTCTATGGGAGAAGATGTTCGGGTTAATTTTTATACCTATACAGGTGAGGAGAAGCTGGAATTACCATCCATAACAGTAAACTGGATACGTGGAACAACTTAGGGAAGAAAATTGGCTCCTAAGAGTGACAGAAAAAATTGAGAGGCTAAAATAATTGCTTTCAAAGGCTAACTGAAAGGATGAGGACAGCTTGCAAGCAGGGGCGTAGCTATAGGAGGTGCAGCGGTAGCAGCTGCTACGGGACCCTGCATCCTGAGGGAGCCCAAAAGCCTCTTTGACACATAGGAGATATGGAGACGGTGTGTTATACAGTCACTGAACTACCAAAACTGCAAATACTGAACTTTTGGGCACTGAGTATGATTTAGCAAATCCAAGCACTCTGTATAATATTTATCCATGAGAGTTAGGGGTTATGTGATCCTACAAATGTTGCCAAATAACAGCTTCTGGGTGTGGGAAAGATGCAGCCAGCAATACCAAACTGTTGATGTCTATGGAGAGGAAAATGCTATCTAAATAACTAAGAGCAGTCTGTACAGTACAGAGAGTGAGCTGAAAATGCCATTCACAAGGCAATACAATGAAATATATAATAACATGGCCATGTGTTTTAGCAGCCAATGAGAGCCCCTACACCTCAGCGATGACATTTTTGACACTTCTCTGCTCTGCACTGATTGGATGGCCGCCAAAAGTGCAGAAAGGTGATTGGATGGCTGCCAAAAGTGCAGAAAGCCGCTGCAAACTAAACTAAAAACGGCGTGTCGGACTAGAACTAGAACTTTACTCGAACGAACAGTAAGGCTCAGTCTACACTGCAGTGGACAAAAAACGACCTGAAAACGAATTACTAAAAACGTTCATGAAACTGAGTTTTCTGTCCACTGTCTGTCAAAAGCAGCTGAAAAAAGTCCGTTTTTTGGTGCATTTTTCATTTTTTGGAGCGTTTTTTGGCGCGTTTTTCGGAGCGGCTTTGCTCTGCTTTTTAATGTATGCACAAATTAATCCATTGGATGTAAGCTACACCCTACAGGTGGAGTTAATATGTTAAGTAGTCACTTCCTTTAGATCACTGTAGCCATTGTGAGTACATTGTCCTTTGTGTGCTGCTGCTGCGTGCTACTGCTTTATTAAATTTTGCACCAGATTCTTGCACCAAAATCCACAAAAACCCACATTATCTTTTCATACAGCAAGATAACTGTATTAGCTTCAAAATCTGTAAAGAAAATGATTTTAGTGCCAAACTCCCCAAAAACGCATTATTGCGCCAAATTCCGTAAAAAAAAAATATTTTTTGTGTCAGAAGCGAGATCAGTTTATTAGCGGCAACATTTTTAAAGATATTGAACTAAGCCCCAAATCCGTCAAAAATCGGATTCTGGCGCCGAAATCCGTAAAAAATGTATTTATTTGCGTCAAAAGCTAGATCACTTTATTAGCGCCAAAATCTGTAAAGATACGGATTTTTGCCCCAAAAGCCATAAAAAATAGATTTTTGCGCCAAAATCCGTAAAAAACGGATTTTTGCCGTCAGGAGCGAGATAACGTCATTAGCGCCAAAATCAGTAAAAAAAATTATTTTAGTGTCAAAAAAAGTCAAAAAAACGGATTTTTGCGCCAAAATGCGTAAAAAACGGATTTTGGCGTCAGAAGCGAGATAACGTTATTAGCGCCAAAATCAGTAAAAAAAATTATTTTAGTGTCAAAAAACGTAAAAAAACGTATTTTTGTGCCAAAATCCGTAAAAAAAAAACGTATTTTTAGCGTCAGAGGCGAGATAACGTTATTGGCGCTAAAATCTGTAAAAAAAATTATTTTAGTGCCAAAAAACGTAAAAATATGTATTTTTGCGCCAAAATCCGTAAAAAAACGTATTTTGAGCGTCAGAGGTAAGATAACGTTATTAGCGCCAAAATCTGTAAAAAAAATTTTTTAGTGCCCAAAAACGTAAAAAAACGGATTCTTGCGCCAAAATCCGTAAAAAACATATTTTTGGCGTCAGCGGCGAGACAGCGTTATTAGCGCCAAAATCTGTAAAAAACGTATTCTGGCGGCAAAATCCGTAAAAAACTTATTTTCATCATTAGTAGCAAGATAACTTTATTAGCACCAAAATATGTTTAGAAAAGGAGTTTAGCATCAAAATCTGTAAAAAAAACCAGATTGACACCAAAATCTGTAAATAACGTATTTTTAGCAAAAAAAATATGAATTGCGCAAAAATCGTTAGCGACCAAAGCATGATCATTTGATTACAAAAGGTACAAAAAAGGACTCATCAGACACTTGTATGCAGATTTGATAATGAATAACCTTTGTTACACCCACTATAGGTGGGACTTGGGTCTCTGGGAGGGTTTTCATTGAAAAATCGCGCCAAAAAAACGCGCCAAAAGACGTCCGGCGCTTTCCATAGACTCCTGTAGTAAATTTTCTGCCCGGCTCTGCCGTTTTTTAGAGCATGTTGCAAAATACGACCTGTAAAAAAAACGAGCAGAAAAAAGAAGCTCAGTGTAGACAGCAGGAGGGCTTTACATTAGAGTCTATGGGAGATGATTACAGTCGTTTTTCCAGCGTTTTTAGAAAACGAAAAACGCTGAAAATACGGACGTTTTTCTGTGCAGTGTAGACATGGCCTAAGATGTTCGGTTCTAGTTCTAAATATTTGAGAAGTTCTACTAGAACTTACCTTTTCTAGAACAGTTCGATCAACTCTACTGGCCGCCACTAACATCTCACTAGAAGACTGCCATGCTTTGGACACCTTAATCATTAATCATAGCTTGGCTACAGGCTGGTGGCAGTGGCTTA
Organism: Phyllomedusa bahiana; assembly: GCA_025379985.1. Taxonomy (NCBI): domain Eukaryota; kingdom Metazoa; phylum Chordata; class Amphibia; order Anura; family Hylidae; genus Phyllomedusa; species Phyllomedusa bahiana. The sequence goes on along the minus strand of JAODAL010002218.1, from coordinate 64,081 downwards.
CAGTGTTTTCTATTGGCCTAATACTGCTCCGGCTACAGACTGCCATCATTTCTGCTGTTAGTCAGACTGGGAAGGAAGGCACTGCAACTGTGAACCCTCATAGCCTCAAAGGGTAAATCTACCAATATGAACATACTGAGGCATTGCTAAAAAAATCATCTCTAATACTGTATGAGCTTATTAGTACAGTTCAAGTTTGTAAGAAGAGTGCAAAAAACTATAGAGTTTGTCCACAGAGCATGGTTTATTGGTCGGATTTTCAGAGGGTTTGCGTATTTGCAAAGCATCTGAAAACCGACAATAAACCATTCCCATAGACTTAAGGGCAGGTCCCCACGGCGCGGGTTTGCGGCCGGTTTTTCAGGCGGTTTGCGGTTTTGCAGACAGTCTGAAAATCTGGCCACAAACGAGCACAACGGGCTCCTATGGAAAACCCGTGCAGCAGTCCCCACTGCACAAGTTTTCTGCCCAGTGGTTTTTCCGCCCGTGGGCCGCCCAACAAGGATTGAACATGCACATGTGGGGACATGCCCTAAAAGAAAATCCATTCAGTAGTCTACACTGAGCGGATATTCAGCTGCCGGCGTTCCCAAAAACTTGGAGCATGCACAATCTGCTGCCTGGTTTTCCGATTTCAGGTTTGCAAATTCAATGGTTCTGGGGGACGGGTGAATCCTCAAACCTTGGACAGAACCTTCCCTCTAAAAAACTGAAAAGAGGATAAAATACCGGCCAGATTCTTGTACAGAATCCGATCGGCATTTTATCACTGCCATGTGGACGTACCCTTAGGCTATGTATACAGCACTGGATTTCGGTCAGTTTTTCAGCCGATTCAGTACTTTGAATCCGCTGAAAATCCAACTGTACCCTGTGCTGTGTAGACATCAATAGAAAGTCTGTGCTGTAGTCTATACAACACAGATTTTTTACTGAGGGTTTCCAAAACCTAAAACCGTCCGGCAGGAATATAGAACGTGTTATATATTCTACATAGTTACATAGTTAGTACAGTTAAAAAAAGACACGTGTCCATCAAGTTCAACCACGGGTGGGGAAAATGTGGGTGAAGGGAGGGAGACAAGGATTTTAAGCCCATCCTCCCCACTGGTTAATGCCCTGAAACACACAAGGCAAGAACTAATCTGCTCCAGGGGAGACCCCATCTCCGACCCCGGAGCCGCCACAGCCAGGATCCGGAATATTACATGGCTACGTACATATTAATATTCTTCAGTTTCAGGTAGGTATCTAAGCCTTTCTTGAAACTCCCAACTGTTCCTGCTGTGACCAGCTCCTCAGGCGGCTATTCCACAGATTCTCAGTTCTTACAGTGAAGAACGCTTCTCCTCTGGAGATTGAATCCTTTTTTTCTCTAGTCGAAGGCAATGTCCCCTTGTCTTTTGAGGGGGGTTTACATGAAATAATTTTTCCCCATACTTTTTGTAGTGACCATTTATATATTTATATAAATGAATCATGTCCCCCCGAAGCCGTCTTTTCTTAAGACCAAATAAGTTCAATTCTACTAACCTCTCCTCATAACTAAGATGCTCCATTCCCCTTATAAGTTTGGTTGCTCGTCTTTGCACTCTCTCTAGCTCCATTACATCTTTTCTATAAACTGGAGCCCAGAACCGAACAGCATATTCTAAGTGTAGTCGCACCAATGCTTTATACAGCGGTAGAATTACATCCAAATGATATTCTGCCGGACTGCCGTCAGATTCCAGGAGCCCCGATGTACTGCTCCTCCGGGAATCCGAAATCCGACATTGCGCCAAAAACGGCAATGTGAAAATGCCGTCGGATTTTGGGTGTCATTTTCAAGTTGCTGTGTAGACCGAGCCTTAAAAAAATCAGGAAGATACACTCACATGTATATGATATATTATTCTAAATATACTTACCTACATTGGCTTTTTAGTAAGCAAGGGCCAAATCTGGCATATATTAAATCAATGTTTCTTTCCCCACTTTTTTTTGAATACACCTATACAAAATGTATCAGACATAATACTCCTCATATAATGTGTTGGTAATCAACCGTATAGAGAACTCCAAAAACAAAACCAACTCAGTACAAATCCAAAATGTTATTGATCTATCTAAAAATACAATAATTAAAATCTAAAAAATCAACACCCAAACAGAGCTAGACATACACCTTGTCCATATGTATATAAATAAATATCAATGTATAGAATGCATACACACCACCATTAAATATATAAATGCGCCCATAGGTATCAATTTTTTTGATTATATTGATTTTCATATCTGTACATGTCAATATCAATAAACATGTTTAAAGGTATCAAATTAAACACAATGTCAGTCAAAATACAAAATAGATGTACACTTAAAGGGGTTTTGCCACGAAGTAAAATTGACATGGGAAGCTTGCAAATTAGATAACAAACATTTTCACCATTCATTATTACTAAAAATTCTGCACCGTTTTGTTTTAGCTACTCCTTTAGTGATCCATTGTTTACAGCTCATCTCCAAGGGATACGACCAGGGCTGAGAGCTCCTCAGTCCTGGTCACACATGCTCAGACATCACCTCTCTTCTAAGGCAGCTACTGAGTGTTCAAACACCAGGTGCTGTCATTCTACTCCCGTCCTCTGTACTCCTTAGTAATTAGTCAAACAGTGCAAATAGATAAAAAAGAAACCTCAATGAGGTTTGTGCATTGATAAAGAGAAAAATAATACAGGTTTGGTTCCTGCAGGGATTTGAACCTAGGACCTTTATGCCTGGAGGCAAAAACTTTAGCTCTCAGCTACTCACAATGCTTTACAGAAACAGACCTTTCTTTGACTAGAGAGAGAGGAAAGGCCTGGTAATGTCATTCTGCTCGGTCACATGATATGCAATTCAAATAAATCCCACACGCCTCCTTCTGAGCACGCAGAGCTGAAGAGCAAGATACAGTAGGTATGAAATGAGATCGTGGCAAAATCCCTTTAACCCTATGGTGGACGTGCAACTGGACTAGGAGTGTGCTACATTTTGCTGCTGTGCTTTCTACCATCTTAAATAGGCTCAGGGTAGGAATAAAAAAAAGGAAAAGTTAACTTACCTACCTCCCTGGGACCTGTTCCTTCTTTCCAAGTTCTTGTCCTGACACATGGAATAAGCTCACGCTCCACTGCAAATGACTGGAGTGCGAGCCTCTCCTGTGTCCCGGGACAAGAATCTGGAAGTGAGAGGAGCGGGTCCCATAGGAGCCCCATTTAAGATTGTTTATTCCCTGCAGGACAACCCCTTTAATACCTTTGCAATTTTCCCCTAATAAATAAATAAAAATATAGTGCTCCCTTAAGTTACAATAGAATTTGGTTCTGGGACCACCATTGTATGTTTAAACCATGACTCTATGGAAGACTGGCTCTGAAGCCCCAAAATGTCACCAACATAATGCAAAATAGAGATTAAAGAAAATGGAGCATATAACTAAGCCAGAAAAAAGCGTGTCTTTCCATATAACATCAGAAAGTGCTGCTGGAAGCTGGAAATCACTTTCTATGATGAGGACAGGAGCTTCTTTGGGTCATGGACTTTATACACAATGTACCAGAAAAAAAAAAAAAGGGAGCCCTCACCTGGTGCTGCTCATCCTTGCACATGTAAGAGCAGTACAGGACATGTAGCACTGCACTGTACTGTAGACAGGTGCTACCAGACCGCCAATCACTGTATGCACTGTACTAATACATGTAAGAGCAGTACTGGAGATGTGGTTCTGCACTGTACTGTAGAGAGTCGCTACTAGACCGCCAATCACTGCAGGCACCTCACTAAAACATGTAAGAGCATTACAGGACATGCAGTTTTAGACACTTTTCGTGCCTCAAGACGGAAGGAAGCGCGGCTTAAAGGGAGAAAGGCTTTGAGGGAATTGTATGTGGCTTTAAAATAAAACAATAAAAAAACCAAAATTTTGGCGTAGAAGTCTAAAAACTGAGCCAAATTTATCCAACAACATGTTCCACTGTGATAAATTTGGGGCATTAAAAAATTGGGCAGAGCTTAGCCAAAAAAAGAGCTAGTAACTTCCACAAACTAACACATTATACATGTAAGAGCAGTACAGGACATGTAGTACCTCACTGTACTGTAGAGAGGAGCTACTAGACCGCCAATCACTGCATGCACCTCACAAATACATGTAAGAGCAGTACAGGACATGTAGTACCGCACTGTACTGTAGAGAGGTGCTACTAGACCGCCAATCACTGCATGCACCTAACTAATACATGTAAGAGCAGTACTGGACATTTGGTACCACACTGTACTGTAGAGAGGCGCTACTAGACTGCCGATCACAGCATGCACCTCAACAATACATGTAAGAGCAGCACAGGACATGTAGTACCGCACTGTACTGTAGAGAGGCACTACTAGACCGCTAATCACTGCTTGCACCTCAACAATACATGTAAGAGCAGTGCAAGACATGTAGTACCGCACTGTACTGTAGAGAGGCGCTGCTAGTCCTCCAATCACTGCATGCACTAATACAGATGATTTACAAGTAAAATGTTTCAGATAATTGATTGGATCTTCCAACCATCACATGAGCCACAGATCAGCAGTGTCTATGACGTTGTATGGTGAGTGTGGTCTCAAGATACAATGTCCCAAGGAAGGCCATTGTGTGGTGGAAATATTGTATCCTGAGGCTGTTGTTACTTAAAGGGAACCTGTCACATAGGTTGTGCCCCCCTTGCTGAGGGCAGCACAAGCTAGTGTCAGACCTGCTGTTTCCAGCGCTGTGTCCTTTATTCTGTGAGATGCTGTAGTTTTAGAGCATTTACCCCTCAAATCTTATTCATGAGCTGGTGTTAGCTCCACCCACCAAATGCTAGCCCCGCCCACTGACAGTTATTCACATGTCTCTACCTATTCAAAGTAATAGGTTTATCAGTTGAGGTGGGCGGCGCTAGCCCCCGATTGGCCGGGTTTGAAAAAACTGACACTCTGAAGGACTCTTCGAATGACTCTTCTGGCTGAAAACTGCAGATTTGAGCATTAAATACACGAAAACGACAGCATCTTACAGAATAAGGGACACAGCGCTGGGAACAGCAGGTCTGCCACTAGCTTGTTCTGTCCTCAGCCAGGGTGGCATAATCTATGTGACAGGTTCTCTTTAAAGTGGTTTTACCACCAACTAAAATCCCGAGCGCAGGCCTCTCGTAGCTTGCTGCAAACCGACCGTGCATGTGAATAAGGAGAGCGGCGCTTGTGGCCGTCCTCTCCATTGACTTCTATGGGAACTTCTGAACATAGTCGAGCGCACACACTGGCCGCAAGCGCCGCTCTCCTTATTCACATGCACGGTCGCCTCGCAGCTAACCACAAGTGACCTGCGCTGGGATTTTTACTTCATGGTAAAACCCCTTTGAGGGAGCACTGTATTAGCTGCTTAAATGGATGTTCATGCAGTACTGTACAGGAAATGAGGCATTATTGGAGACGAAATTCTGGGTGTTCACAAAGTCAATAATTGAAACTTATAATGATACCTTCTATCAACATATATTACAAAGATACTAGAAGAGTCAATCACAATGAAGGGCTGAACTTCAATTTAAAACTTTTCACACACACAAACGATATATATCTAGAAAGTAAAGCTGCCCATGTAAACCAATCAGAGCTTCCATTTCAGAGTAGCTCTGATTGGTTGCTATGGGCTCTGACTGGTTACTATGGGCTCTGATTGGTTAATATAAGCTCTGATTGGCTGCTATGAGCTCTGATTGGTTACTATGAGCTCTGATTGGTTGCTATGGGCTCTGATTGGTTTCTATGAGTTTTGATTGCTTACTATGAACTCTAATTGGTTGCTGTGGGATCTGATTGGTTGCTATGAGCTCTGATTGGTTGCTATGAGCTCTGATTTTTCTCTATGAGCTTTGATTGGTTACTATGGGCTCTGATTGGTTGTTATGGGCTCTGATTGGTTGCTATGGGCTCTGATTGGTGGCTATGAGCTCTGATTGGTTGCTATGAGCTCTGATTGGTTGCTATAAGCTCTGATTGGTTGCTATAAGCTCTGATTGGTTGCGATGAGCTCTAATCGGTTGCTATGAGCTCTGATTGGTTGTTATGGGCTCTGATTGGTTACTATGGGCTCTGATTGGTTACTATGGGCTCTGATTGGTTTCCATGAGCTTTGATTGGTTACTATGAACTCTAATTGGTTGCTGTGGGATCTGATTGGTTTCTATGAGCTTTGATTGGTTGCTATGGGCTCTGATTAGTTTTTATGAGCTTTGATTGGTTGCTATGAGCTCTGATTGGTTGCTATGGACTCTGATTGGTTGCTATGGGCTCTGATTGGTGGCTATGAGCTCTGATTGGTGGCTTTGAGTTTTGATTGGTTGCTATGAGCTCTCTTTGGTTGCTATGAGCTCTGATTGGTTACTATGAGCTCTGATTGGTTGGTATGGGCTCTGATTGGTTACTATGGGCTCTGATTGGTTACCATGGGCTTTGATGGTTGCTATTGGCAACAAAGAAAGTTTTAGACCTAGACAATTTTCATACATGAGGTCCTAAATTTTCATAGTTCCGGAGCAGTATGAGAAAGATGGTCTCTGGTTGCTATGGGCAACAAAGACAGTTTTACTGTTGGGGTATGTTCACACGGCTTATTTTGGGGCGCATTTCGCCGCATATTTTGCAGCGTACTGCGCTTAATACGCGGGGAAATGCGCCCCATAATTTACGGTAATCCACAGCTCTCAGAGAACTATGGATTACGGCTCCTCTCCCCGCTCGTACAATACGATCGTATTGTACGTGTGGGGAGATAAGTGACATGTCAATTAGTTCCCGCGAATACGCGCCGCAAGTAATGCATGTCAATGGGGCCGGGAGTACGCGCGTGTTAGTGCGAGCTCCCAAAACACACGATGTACTGTACGCGCCGCAGTACATTGTGTGAACATACCCTTAGGCCTCGTTCACACGGCTTATTTGGGCACGGATTGGCGCCGTACTCCGCGCCGGATTTGCGCTTCAGTACGGCGCGCCGTAAACAATGCATTGTCTATGGGGTCGGGAGCGGCGCCCCGCCGCACTCCGGCCCCGCCCCGTCCCGCCCCTTATTCACGGCGGATTTGTGAGCTCAATACGGCTCACAAATCCGTCGGGAATAAGCCGTGTGAACACGGCCTTACGGTATGTTCACACGGCGTATTTGTGGGGCGGACAGTGCATACATCTAGAGCAATAGGCGTATTGCCGGCGTATAGCGGCTCGCACAGTACACGCCGCTATACAACTGCAATACGCCGTGTGAACATAGCCTGAGACGGTTTTGATAAATGTGCCCCATTGTCTGGCTTTGTTGTCTACAGCGACCAGTCAGCGCTCAGCTTTCATACTTTTGCAGCCATTTAAAATAATGAAAGCTGAGCTCTGATTGGTTGCTGTGGGTAACAAAGAAAGTCTTCCAATTAGTCAGTGAGGCTCGCAGAGGAAATAATTGTCCTGTTGTATGATATCAAGTTATGTCAGACGCCATGATTAGTCACTGTTTATGACAGAGGTGGATAAACCCCATGAGCCAGGTAGCCAATAATTCTGGCAGTAAAGCAGATCTCCTTCAGTGTTTAAGTCTGTTGTAAAATGCACCAAAATTTGTCATTTTAGACCCAGTTCTCACACGTTTTAGACACTTTTCGTGCCTCAAGAAGGAAGGAAGCGCGGCTTAAAGGGAGAAATGCTTTGAGGGAATTGTATGTGGCTTTAAAATAAAAAAAATTAAAAAACCAAAATTTGGGCGTAGAAGTCTAAAAACTGAGCCAAATTTATCAAACATGTTCCACTGTGATAAATTTGGGGCATTAAAAAATTGGGCAGAGCTTAGCCAAAAAAAGAGCTAGTAACTTCCACAAACTAACACATTATGGGCCGCATGTATGAAAACTGTCTAGGTCTAAAACTTTCTTTGTTGCCCATAGCAACCAATCAGAGCCCATAGCGACCAATCAGCGCTCATAGCAAGCAATCAGAGCTCAGCCCAGAACAACCAATCAGAGTTCATAGTAACCAATCAGAACTCATAGTAACCAATCAGAGTTCATAGTAACCAATCGGAGCCCATAGCGACCAATCAGAGCTCAGCCCATAGTAACCAATCAGAGCTCATTGCAACCAATCAGAGCTCATAGTAACCAATCAGAGCTCATAGCAACAAAACAGAGATCATAGCAACCAATCAGAGTTCATAGTAACCAATCAGAGTTCATAGTAACCAATCAGAGGTCATAGCAACCAATCAGAGTTCATAGTAACCAATCAGAGCTCCCCTTTAATTTCATGTAGTGCTCTGGAGAAATAAAAGCTGAGCTCTGATTGGTTGCTATAAGCTCTGATTGGTTCCTACGAGCTCTGATTGGTCGCTATGGGCAACAAAGACAGTCTTGGGCTATGTTCACACAACAATGACTGGGATGTATTTCAGCCCGTAATTTGCGCCGTACTGCGCTCAAATATGGACGAAATAAGTCCCAGTCATTACGGTAATAAACAGTTCTCATAGAGAACTATGGATTACGTCTCCTCTCGCCACTCGGACAATACGCCGAGCGGGGAGAGAGGTGACATGTCAATTAGTAGCGGCGAATACGCGCCGTGAGTAATGAATGTCTATGGGGCCGGTGGGCTGTCGGGCCCCCACCCCCGCTCCAGAGCGCACGGCGTAATTGCGGGCGAAATACGTCCCACAATTACGCCGTGAATAAGCCATGTGAACCCTGCCTTACACCTAGACAGTTTTCATACATGTCCTCCATAGACTAAAATTTATGCCAGAAAGTGATCTAAACTATCGCAAAAATCTCCTACAAATGACAGAGATTTCTCTTTTAAGAGAACAGACCTGGAAGATCATAGTTGCCAACTTTTGAAAATGAAAAAGCAGGAGACTTTAGTGGGCGGCGCGCTACGCGTGGCGCGGCAAAAAATATGCATGGACACGCCCATCTTGTCGGTATGTCACGCCCCTTCAAAAAGCCACTCCCACTCCACCTAACTGCATAACGGATTTGGAAGAAAGCCAGGTAGATGCCCTTATAGCCAGGTAGTAGCCCCCCATAACCAGGTAGTGCCCCTTACAGGCCGGTAGATGCCCCCTTGTAGCCAAGTAGATGCCCCCTCTGTAGCCAGGTAGAGCCAAATTTGTAGCCAGGTAGATGCCCCTCTTTGTTAGCCAGGTAGGTGCCCCTCTTTGTTAGCCAGGTAGTGCCCCCTTTGTTAGCCAGGTAGTGCCCCCTTTGTTTGCCAGGTAGTGCCCCCATTGTTTGCCAGGTAGTGCCCCTCTGTTGCCAGGTAGTGCCCCATTGTTGCCAGGTAGTGCCCCCATTGTTGCCAGGTAGTGCCCCATTTGTTTGCCAGGTAGTGCCCCCTCTGTTGCCAGGTAGTGCCCCCATTGTTTGTCAGGTAGTGCCCCCATTGTTTGCCAGGTAGTGCCCCCTCTGTTGCCAGGTAGTGCCCCCGTTGTTGCCAGGTAGTGCCCCCATTGTTGCCAGGTGATGCCCCCATTGTTTGCCAGGTAGTGCCCCCTCTGTTGCCAGGTAGTGCCCCATCTGTTAGCCAGGTAGTGCCCCCATTGTTTGTCAGGTAGTGCCCCCATTGTTTGTCAGGTAGTGCCCCCATTGTTGCCAGGTGATGCCCCCATTGTTGCCAGGTGATGCCCCCATTGTTTGCCAGGTAGTGCCCCATCTGTTAGCCAGGTAGTGCCCCCATTGTTGCCAGGTGATGCCCCCATTGTTGCCAGGTGATGCCCCCATTGTTGCCAGGTAGTTGCCCTCTCTGTTAGCCAGGCAGAGCCCCCTAAAGCTAATAAAAATAAAATAATAAAATCCACTTACCTTACAAGGCTCCTGCAGCGCGGCCAGCTCCCGACCGATCTCCTCAGCGGCGCAGGGGGAAGTGAGAGCAGCCGCGCGTCACTTCCCCTGCACCGCTGATCTGTGTGTACCGCGCGCACAGACCCCGGACATACAGGGGGAGGAGGGAGCGATCCCTCCTGCCTCCTCCCCGCACAGTGAGACCGCGGGCGGGTGAGCGGACGCTGCGGCCGCTTCACCCGCCTGTAGGAGCGGCCCGGCGGCGCAAGAGTAGCGCACCAGCGCTACTCTTGCGCCGTGTTAATTTAAAGGACCCCCGCCGCCTGTAGGCGGCGGGAGTAATGCCAACTCCCCCGGGAGGGCGGGGGGGGACCCCAAATAGCGGGACCCCCCCGCCAAAAACGGGAGAGTTGGCATGTATGTGGAAGATGTGCCAAATGTATTACATAGCCCGTAATATATCTTCTCCGGCACAGGCGTATTCAATGCCAGTTTTATTAAATTCACCCTAAATTTTAGACAGCATTAGATGGTCTGCCCCACTGTACCTACATTTGCTACTAAGGTATAATTTTTGGGTTGTTATCTATTAATATCTATAGCTATACAGGATCTACTGAATCCACTGTAGTACAGTTCTCCCTCAATTTACAATGGCCTCAGGATAGCATGGGGCACATTTATCAAAGCAGTTGCGACAGAATTCTGGTACAATTTGCAGCAGAAATACTGGTGTACATGCTTTACACCACATTTATATGCCTGATCTGACAAAAAGGCGTGGCTTCGGTTAAAAGGGCGTGACGAAATGGAAAGGGGGGTGGCTTATCGTGCACTGCTGTGCGCCAATATTTTGTGCGCAGTTAGTGGTATAAAGTAAGCCAACTTAAAAATGGTATAAAATTAGGCCAGATAGTTCTAACATGCGGCAGATTTATGAACACTGATAAATATTGTAATACTGTCTAGTCTAACTTTATACAGTCTATGGCTATGTTCACACGGGGTAATTTCAGTGCGCATTTTGCCGCGTATCTGCGCTCTAATACAGAAATTACAGTAATCCATAGTTCTCATAGAGAACTATGGATTATGCCTCCTCTCCCCACTCATACAATACGATCGTATTGTACGTGAGGGGAGATAAGTGACATGTCAATTACTTGCGGCGAATACATGCTGCCGGCCTCCCGCGTACTGTATGTACATACCCTTAGGCTAAGTTCACACGGCTTATTCACGCCGTAATTGCAGGACGGATTTCGCCCCGCAATTACGGCGAGTGCAGCGGGGGCGGGGCGGCGGGGTCGGCAGCTCGCCGGCCCCATAGACATCCATTAACCACGGCGCGTATCCCGAGGGGAGACGGAATCCATAGTTCTCTATGAGAACTGTAGATTACAGAAATGCCTGGGAGCTGAAGCGCAATACGGCTGAAATCCGTCCCAGAATCAGCCGTGTGAACATGCCCTTAAAGAGAACCTGTCACATAGTTTTTGCCCACCTGGCTGAGGACAGAACAGGGTAGTGTCAGACATGCTGTTTCCAGCGCTATGTCCCTTTTTCTGTAAGATGCTGTAGTTTTCGTGTACTTAATGCTCAAATCTGCAGTTTTCAGCCAGAAGAGTCATTCAAAGAGTCCTTCAGAGTGTCAGTTTTTTTCAAACCCAGCCAATCGGAGGCTAGCCCCGCCCACCTCAACTGACAAACCTATTACTTTGAATAGGTAGAAACATGTGCATAACTGTCAGTGGGTGGGGCTAGCCTTTGGTGGGCGGGGCTAACACCTGCTCATGAATAAGATTTAAGGGGTAAATGCGCTAAAACTACAGCATCTTACAGAATAAGGGACACAGTGTTGGGAACAGCAGGTCTGACACTAGCTTGTGCTGTCCTCAGCAAGGGGGGCACAACCTATGTGACAAGTTCCCTTTAAGCGCAAATACGCGGCGAAATGCGTGCCGAAATTATGCCGTGTGAACATACCCTCATAGGTGTAGTACACCTCACAGCTAAAAGTTTGTAACCATTGCATGCACTTTAGGCAATCTATGTGAGGCTAAGGCTATGTTCACACGGCAGTAATTACGAGACGTATTATGCCCCGCAATTATACCGTCTGTACGGGGGCGGGAGCGGGGCAGGGGGCCGGCAGCTCGCCGGCCCCATAGACATTCATTATTCTCGGCGCCTATACGCCGTGAATAATTGTCATGTCACCTCTCTCCCCGCTCGGCGTATTGTACGAGCAGGGAGAGGAGACATAATCCATACGGAGATACGATGCGAAATACGGGGTGAGATACGTCCCACTTTAAGCCGTGTGAACATAGCCTAAGGCTTTGTCTACCCAGCAATGTACAAATACTGGTCCGATTCTGAATTAGAATCTGACCTGTATTTTACAGGTGATTTTTTTTTGCGAAGTATTTGGAAATAGTTTTCAGATTTCGGCCGTCCCATTGCGTTGAACAGCACAATCTGAGTGAAATATGGCAAGTTATCGTACATGTTCCAAGCTTTGTAAAATAACAGTGGTTTTGAAATCCAACTGTGTAGACTTCAACTCGGATTTTCCAATAAGGTCTATGGGGATGGCTCACAGCTGGTTTTTCACCGCTTTCCGAAAACCGCATCAAACACCGACTATAAATCATTGTCGTACAGACGAGCCCTATTACGTGGTAGCACACCACCCAGGACATTTGTTCTCCTGACCTGCTTGGTTCTGAGGATTTGAGCAGGTTGGACACAACAGTAGAAGACTCTATGCTGTGAGAGTGCAAATAGTCAAGTTCAAATTTACTGACAGCAATCAGAGATCTCGAAAATACTGAGATAAAACATTAGAAAGTTGCAGAACTCTTACTATCCAGTAAATGTAACACTCTATAGCTGGTGATACCTGACTATACAGAGAGGAAAGATTGGGTATAAGCTACCATAATCTTGGTTATTTCTATACACTGGTTGTGAGTCAATTTATAACGCATATGGTATGTTCACACAATGTACTGCGGTGTGTACAGTGCCTGCCGCAGTACATCGTGTGTTTCAGGAGCTAATACGAGCGGGTGCGGGGGGGCTGGCAGCCCGCCGGCCCCATAGACATGCATTACTCGAAGAGCGTATTCGCCACAAGTATCTCCCTGCACGTACAATACGATCGTATTGTACGAGGGTGAGAGGAGGCATAATCCATAGTTCTCTATGAGGACTGTGGATCACCATAGTTATGGGGCGCATTTCCCCGTGTATTAAGCGCAGTAGGCCGTGAAATACGCGTCGAAATGCGCCCCAAAATAAGTCGTGTGAACATACCCTTATGGATGTTCTTAGAATCAGATATAGATGACATATATCCTGAAGTCAAAACAGCTCACCTCAGAAGATATCGATGAAAAGCATGAAGGTGCACGGACAGAGGCTTAACCGGCTACAGACAAACAACTGTCGTGTCCGCCTATCACGGTGGCAATCCAGCACCAAGTCCAAGTTGGATAAGAATGTTATTCTTTTATTAAAGATCCATATTAAGAAAGCAAGCACAGTATGGAAGAAAGCCGACGCGTTTCAGCAGTACAGGTAGTCCCCGATTTACATCTGTCCCCTAGTTACAAACGGAGACTTAGGCTATGTTCACATGGGTAATTGCGGGGCGTACAGTACGCCCCGCAATTACGCCGGGTGTTCAGGAGTCACACTTCTTGGCGCGTACTCCCGTGACGTGGGAGGCGGGCGGCCCGATTGACAGTCATTGCTCGCGGCGCGTATTCGCCGCAAGTTATTGACATGTCACTTATCTCCACGCGCGTACAATACTAGCAGGGAGAGCAGGCGTCATCCATAGTTCTCTATGAGAACTGTGGATTACTGTAATTTCGGTGCCCGTGTGAATTTAGCCTTATGGGACATGCTGGCACTTGTAGTTCCATGTTCCACAGCAGATAGTAGTTGTGGAACGACAAGTTCCAGCATGCCACAGCAGCACATGAGATGAAATCGTCTTAACAGGGGCACAGACAGCAAAACAAATGTAAAAACCCTTCCCTGCACTATACAAAGCTAAAAAAGAAAATTTTGTGCTGCAGTTACATTTAATAAATCTACCTGTTCCGTCTTACAAACAAATTCAACTTAAGAACAAACCTACAGTCCTGTCCCGTTCGTAACCCGGGGACTGCTTGTATTATGCATTATGCTATGTGTAAGGGTTAAAACACCCGAAACGCGTCGGCTTTCTTCCATACTGTGATTTTTTTTTTTTTTAGAGAGATCTTTAATAAAGGAATAACATTTTTATTCTACTTGAACTTGGTGCTGGATGACCACCGTAATACCCTGTTTCCCCTGAAAATAAGAGTGTCTTATATTAATATTTGCTCCTAAAGACGAGCTAAGACTTATTTTTAGGGGATGTCTTATTTTTCCATGAACAAGAATTCACATTTAGGGCCACATGCATGAAAACTGTTACTATGGGCAAAAAAGTGAGTTTTAGACCTAAACAGTTTTCATACAAATGGCCCTTTTTGTTGAACAAAAATCCACATTTATTAATATACTGTAGTGATTTCATCATAAACATCAGCATAAGCAGCCAAACTCTGAATTGCATAAAAAAAAAATTGCACTATGTCTTATTATTGGGGAAACAGGGTAGGAGGTAACGACTGCATGGATGACATACAGACTAACATTGGATACTTCACCCTGGACCTAATGCACTTTCAAATAAATCGTGAGCCGATCAGATTGGATCAGACATGTTAGATCGCTTTGTCTAAAAGTAATTGCGTCTAATGCACCTTTTGCGAAGATCATACAGAGGAAGACAACTACAAACTACAACTCCCATCATATCCTTCTTTACCTCTCTACAGTCTGATCTTCTGTGAAGACAACTCCAAACTACAGCTCCCATCATGTCCTTCTTTACCTCTCTACAGTCTCATCTTCTGTGAAGACAACTCCAACTCCCATCATGTTCTTCTTTACCTCTCTGCAGTCTCATCTTCTGTGAAGACAACCCCAAACTACAACTCCCATCATGTCCTTCTTTACCTCTCTACAATCTCATCTTCTGTGAAGACAACTACAAACTACAACTCCTATCATGTCCTTCTTTACCTCTCTAAAGTCTCATCTTCTGTGAAGACAACTACAAACTACAGCTCCCATCATGTTCTTCTTTACCTCTCTGCAGTCTCATCTTCTGTGAAGACAACTACAAACTACAACTCCCATCATGTTCTTCTTTATCTCTCTAGTCTCATCTTCTGTGAAGACAACTCCAAACTACAACTCCCATCATGTCCTTCTTTACCTCTCTACAGTCTCATCTTCTGTGAAGACAACTCCAAACTACAACTCCCATCATGTTCTTCTTTACTTCTCTGTAGTCTCATCTGTGGTGACTAATGATTGGTAATTCTGATATCTGTCACTTTCACTCACCTCTGGAGCTGCTGATTTGCTGCACTGCAATGAAGATAAGGCATGCTGAGCCTTGTAGTTCCCCTTGCTGATGTGATGCCTGGAGGTGCC
This sequence comes from Phyllomedusa bahiana, assembly GCA_025379985.1. Lineage (NCBI taxonomy): Eukaryota > Metazoa > Chordata > Amphibia > Anura > Hylidae > Phyllomedusa > Phyllomedusa bahiana. Next base: position 48,659 of record JAODAL010002218.1, on the reverse strand, counting down.
CTGGTACCTGAGCCTTGTAGTTCCCCTTGCTGATGTGATGCCTTGTCCTGCTGGGGTGTGTGGCTCCTGAGGGTGGGAGGCTGTGTGGCCCCTGGCTCTCCACTTCTTCCCCGATCACATCTCTCTATAACTGGCAATGTGATGTGTCTCGCAATTTCTCTGCCTTATAAGTCTATGTTGCTGCGGCTGCTGCGCACTGTCATTGCCCCCAGGATCGCATCTCTTTGGGCTTCTTCCCCGATGTGCCCCGATCTCCACACTGATTGGTTCAGGCGCAGCCGATTTCCCTGCGATCACTGCCCCGATCACTGCCGTCCCGGTCCCCGCAGTCCAGCGTCTGCCCGATCTCGCCGAGGTCCCTGGCAAAGTTAACCCGCGCATGCGCACAAGGCAGCAAAGTCTCAAAACTTCTACAGTAGTTTAGTCGCTGGTTCTTCACAGTGGATGTCTCATCCATTACATAACAGGGGAGGGGGTCTGAGGGCACTGCCATAGATATACATGAAGATCACCCCCAAATAAAGTGACCCTCACCCATTACATGACAGAGGAGGGGTCTGAGGGCACTGCCATAGATATACATGAAGAACAGCCCCAAATACAGTGACCCTCATCCATTACATAACAGAGGAGGGGTCTGAGGGCACTGCCATAGATATATATGAAGATCACCCCCAAATAAAGTGACCCTCACCCATTACATGACAGAGGAGGGGTGTGAGGGCACTGCCATAGATATACATGAAGATCACCCCCAAATACAGTGACCCTCATCCATCAGATGACAGGGGAGGGGGTCTGAGGGCACTGCCATAGATAAACATGAAGATCACCCCCAAATACAGTGACCCTCATCCATTACATAACAGGGGAGGGGTCTGAGGGCACTGCCATAGATATACATGAAGATCACCCCCAAACAAAGTGACCCTCATCCATTACATAACAGAGGAAGGGTCTGAGGGCACTGCCACAGATATACATGAAGATCACCCCCAAATAAAGTGACCCTCATCCATTACATGACAGAGGAGGGGTCTGAGGGCACTGCCATAGATATACATGACGATCACCCCCAAAGAAGGTGACCCTCATCCATTACATAACAGAGGAGGGGTGTGAGGGCACTGCCATAGATATACATGAAGATCACCCCCAAATAAAGTGACCCTCACCCATTACATGACAGGGGAGGGGTCTGAGGGCACTGCCATAGATATACATGAAGATCACCCCCAAATAAAGTGACCCTCATCCATTACATAACAGAGGAGGGGTCTGAGGGCACTGCCATAGATATACATGAAGATCACCCCCAAATACAGTGACCCTCATCCATTACATGACAGAGGAGGGGGCTGAGGGCACTGCCATAGATATACATGAAGATCACCCCTAAATACAGTGACCATCATCCATTACATAACAGAGGAGGGGTCTGAGGGCACTGCCATAGATATACATGAAGATCACCCCCAAATACAGTGACCCTCATCCATTACATGACAGAGGAGGGGTCTGAGGGCACTGCCATAGATATACATGAAGATCACCCCCAAATAAAGTGACCCTCACCCATTACATGACAGAGGAGGGGTGTGAGGGCACTGCCATAGATATACATGAAGATCACCCCCAAATAAAGTGACCCTCATCCATTACATAACAGAGGAGGGGGTCTGAGGGCACTGCCATAGATATACATGAAGAACACCCCCAAAAACAGGGACCCAAAACCATTACATAACAGAGGAGGGGTCTGAGGGCACTGCCACAGATATACATGAAGATCACCCCCAAATAAAGTGACCCTCATCCATTACATAACAGGGGAGCGGGTCTGAGGGCACTGCCATAGATATACATGAAGATCACCCCCAAATAAAGTGACCCTCACCCATTACATAACAGAGGAGGTGTCTGAGGGCACTGCCATAGATATACATGAAGATCACCCCCAAATACAGTGACCCTCATCCATTACATAACAGAGGAGGGGTCTGAGGGCACTGCCATAGATATACATGAAGATCACCCCCAAATAAAGTGACCCTCATCCATTACATAACAGGGGAGGGGTCTGAGGGCACTGCCATAGATATACATGAAGAACAGCCCCAAATACAGTGACCCTCATCCATTACATGACAGAGGAGGGGTCTGAGGGCACTGCCACAGATATACATGAAGATCACACCCAAATAAAGTGACCCTCACCCATTACATGACAGAGGAGGGGTCTGAGGGCACTGCCATAGATATACATGAAGAACAGCCCCAAATACAGTGACCCTCATCCATTACATAACAGAGGAGGGGTCTGAAGGCACTGCCATATATATACATGAAGATCACCCCCAAATACAGTGACCCTCATCCATTACCTGACAGAGGAGGGGTCTGAGGGCACTGCCATAGATATACCTGAAGATCACCCCCAAATAAAGTGACCCTCATCCATTACATAACAGAGGAGGGGGTCTGAGGGCACTGCCACAGATATACATGAAGATCACCCCCAAATACAGTGACCATCATCCATTACATAACAGGGGAGAGGTCTGAGGGCACTGCCATAGATATACATGAAGATCACCCCCAAATAAAGTGACCCTCATCCATTACATAACAGAGGAGGGGTCTGAGGGCACTGCCATATATATACATGAAGATCACCCCCATATTTAGGGGTTTTGTATAACCCTTCCTGTTGATCGTGTATACTGTTATTCAGTGTCTTATAAGACACTGGACAGTTACCTTATATTGAGTTTGTAAGGATTCGTTCACACTTCAAAGACCAAATATAGTTTGGTTTTTCTGACCGGTATTTGGTCTGTTTTTGGCACGTAGGGGGGCGGCTTTTGTCCGTGGTTTGTGGATTCAAGCCGTCCCACTTCGCACCCACATGTTCATGCACAAAAAACGAGCAGACTATGGGGCTGACGGTGTCTAAAAACTGTCGAGCGGAAAATCCGTGGTGGTGACTGCTGCACGGATTTTCCATAGAAGTCTATGGGGGAGCGTCGGTTTTCAGACAGTTTGTAAAACCGCAAACTGTCAGAAAAACTGACCAATAACCCTCGCCGTGGGGACAAGTCCGAAATGTTTTTAACTGTGTGGTCTCTTTTTACTATTAGGCTATGTCTACACTGCATCGGACCCAAAAAAATGGCCCGAAAGCAGCTGTTCTTTTTCCGATGCAGGACCGCGTTTTTTGTCAGGCTTTGTACAAAAGCCACGGTCGCTTCTGGTTTTTTTGCCGTCACCCACACAATTGTATTGTATGGGAAGATGGCCAGAAAACTAGAAGCGCCGGCGTATTATACAACGTGTTATATAATATGCCGGCGCCAGAAGACGAGCAGAGAAAGGACGAGCTGTGGAGACTACAGCTCGTCTTTTCTGTTGCCGTCTATGGGGCTGCAGGGACGATCCTATCTTTGGCGCTTTTAAAAAACTAAAAGCGCCGAAAATACGATCGTAATCCTGTGCAGTGGAAACATAGCCTTAGTGTCTGTCTTTTGTACACGTCAATGACTTACAGTAGGATTTTTATGCGGATTCGGTTTTAAAAACTGTGAAAATCGGACTGTAAACATCTTCCTAGACTTTAATTGAAAATCCGAGTTATAGTCCACAGACTTTTCTTAGGCTATGTTCACACGGCTTAAAATGGAACGTATTTCAGTCTGTAAATACGCGCCGTAAAACGCAAATTACGGCTGGAATACGTCCCAGTCATTACGGTAATCCACAGTTCTCATAGAGAACTGTGGATTACGTCTCCTTTCCCTGCTTTGCGAATCCGCTGCGGGGGGAGATAAGTGACAGGTTATTTTCTAGCGGCGTATACGCGCCGCTGGTAATGATAGTGTATGGGCCGGCGAGGTGCCAGCCCCCAGCTCCCGCCCCGCCCCGTCCACACGGCGTAATTGCGGGGCGTAATTATGCCCCCCAAATAAGCCATGTGAACCCAGCCTTAAAGTCGGATTTCAAAAAACATGGAACATCTTCAATAATTCGCCATATTTTAAGTAAGAAAAGACGCATCCCAAACATTTCTATGTCGGATCCACCTCCAAAACCCCATAGAGATTAATGGGACTCCATAAAATCCGCATTGAAAACCGCGTCGAATACTCGTCAGACCATGCAGTTTTAGGATTCAGAATCCAACGAGTATTTTGACATGTTGTGTGGACACAGTGCTGGAACAGTAGTAAGTGGGGAAGTGAGTGTGTGTTTTTATTTTTACAGGACAGCAGTGGCATAGTATTATTTAACAAAAACTCCGGAGAACCTCTTTAACCCGTTAACGACCGCCCATCGACTTTTGACTTGGGTCTACAGCGACGTCTTTTGGCGTTGCTGCAGACATCGGGGTTTGCGGTGCCCGGGTGCCGCAGCAGCGCTGAGATCATGGCTGTACTACACAGCCCTGATCCCAGAGCATCTCCTGCGAGCACCGGGTAGCGAGGGAAACCTCTGCTCCCCGGTGCTTTAACCCTTTGATTCCGGCGGATCGTCACCGCAGCGCAATCAAAGGGTTTCACTGCTCTGTCGGATGATCGGAACACCCGGTGACCCGATAGAGCCCGGGGAGCGACTGCACAGTCAGCCCTGGAGACCTAGAGTAACCCCAGGGTTGTTTGTGTAAGAAGCCAGTGATAAGGACAGACTGTGTGCTATCCTGATCACTGCCTGTGTCAGACTGACACAGATAATAATGTATTAGCATATATGAATATGCTAATACATTACTAAGTGTAAAAAAAAAAAAAAAAAAAAAAAAAGGAAAACAGTTCTCCCTTCAGGGGATTTAAAAAAAAAAAAAAAAAAAAGGAAAAAAAATAAAAAGTGTAAAAAAATTAATAAAAAAAAAAATAATAAAATAAAAATAATTTTTTAATAAAAAACAATTGCATATTAGGTATCCAAACGACTGTAATAACCTATATGTGAATGGTGTAGAAAAAAAAATTAAAAACACCCCATAAAAGTACATTTTTTTTTTTTTTTTAAATTCGGCAATTATTTATTTGTGAACTCAAACTATTCCCCCGTAAAGTACAACTTGTCTCGAATAAAACGAGGCCTCATACAACTGCGTCATTGAAAAAATAAAAAGTTACAACTGTTGAAACGCAAGGAGGCAAAAACTAAAAAAATGTTCTGGTCATTAACTACTTTTCAGGCCTGGGGCTTAAGGGGTTAAAATATCCACACTCCTTAGATAGTTGTTGGTCAAATGCCAATAGCTGTTCTGCCTGACTCCCTCATGCTCATGCACACTCAGCTCAGCAGAATGTGCAATGTTCTCAATGGGGGAGGGGGATACACACCTGCCACACACCTCTGGTAGAGGCTTATGTTAGGATGCTTTCACACGGAGTATTTTTTGTTGCATTTTTTTGGCGGAACTACAGAGAAATTAATGCTGTACATTTCTGCGCCCAAAAAAATAATGCACCAAGAAACGCGTCAAAAAATGCACCATCCGGGTTACGGATCCGCAAAACGGATCTAACAATTGTCAGTGTGATTAACATTGCGTTCAATGGCAAAAGCGCATCGCTGTTCCCACGGGAGAACGGCGATGCGCTTTTGAGGGCTCTCCTGCGCTTTTCGCATCCGCTTTAAGAATTGACATGTCAATTCTTCTTGCGGTCTACGCAAGTAAAAGCCCATAGGAAATAATGGAGTGCACTTTTGACACCTGTCCAAAAGCGCTCCACACTCCGGGTACGTATCAGCGGCGCTTTGCATCCTGAGAGCGGATGATAAAAGCGCAGTGGGCGGCTGGACGGGGATCGGAGGTGAACGGCGTGCTGCAGGGGGACCGGAGATGAACAGCGTGCTCTGGATGCAGGGGGATCGGAGGTGAACGTCGTGCTGCAGGGGGATCGCCGGTGAACGGCGTGCTCTGGATGCAGGGGGATCGATGGTGAACTGCTGCAGGGGAGATGGGATAAGGTGAACTGCTGCAGGGGAGATGGGATGAGGTGAACTGCTGCAGGGGAGATGGGAGAGAGAGAGAGAGAGAGATTTTCCCCCCTTCTCAAAACGTATCCGGAAAGCGGATCCGTAAAACGCAAGTGAAAAAGCATACAATACGGATCCAAATAAAGTATCAACTGTTGCGTTTTTCAGATCCGCTTTCCGGATGCGCTTTTCACTTCTCAAAAACGGATCAAAAACGTCGTGTGAATAAGCCCTTATAGTGACCAGGATTCTGGAGAAGGGTCTGGATACATTTCTAGATGTAATAATATAACAAGTTATAGTGACCGGGATTCTGGAGAAGGGTCTGGATACATTTCTAGATGTAATAATAGAACAAGTTATAGTGACTGATATTCTGGAGAAGGGTCTGGAGACATTTCTAGATGTAATAATATAACAGGTTATAGTGACCAGGATTCTGGAGAAGGGTCTGGATACATGTCTAGATGTAATAATAGAACAAGTTATAGTGACCGGTATTCTGGAGAAGGGTCTGGATACATTTCTAGATGTAATAATAGAAATTGTTATAGGGACCGTTATTCTGGAGAAGGGTCTGGATAAATTTCTAGATGCAATAATATAACAAGTTATGGTGACCAGGATTCTGGAGAAGGGTCTGGATACATTTCTAGATGTAATAATAGAACAAGTTATAGTGACTGATATTCTGGAGAAGGGTCTGGATACATTTCTAGATGTAATAATATAACAGGTTATAGTGACCAGGATTCTGGAGAAGGGTCTGGATACATTTCTAGATGTAATAATAGAACAAGTTATAGTGACCGGGATTCTGGAGAGGGGTCTGGATACATTTCTAGATGTAATAATATAACAGGTTATAGTGGCCGGGATTCTGGAGAAGGGTCTGGATACTTTTCTAGATGTAATAATATAACAAGTTATAGTGACCGGGATTCTGGAGAAGGGTCTGGATACATTTCTAGATGTAATAATAGAACAAGTTATAGTGACCAGGATTCTGGAGAAGGGTCTGGATACATTTCTAGATGTAATAATAGAACAAGTTATAGTGACTGGGATTCTGGAGTAGGGGCGCTGATCCAGGAATTTATTCTGATGCCAGATTGGAGTCGGGAAGGAATTTTTTCCCTAAAATGAAGATAATTGGCTTCTACCTCATTGGGGTTTTGCCTTCCTCTGGATCAACACTGTAGCACAATAGGCTGAACTGGGTGGACTTCTGTCTTTTTTTCGGCCTTACAATTTATGTAACTATACAATATCTATAGTGGGAAGATCTTGTAGCAGAACCAGAGCAAGGTGGCTGATGACACCCAGCTACTTCTCTAGTGCACTCCAAGTCAGTACAGACAGGTAACTAATGTGAGATTGTGGAAAGCTCTGTGGATTTAGGGAGGTGTGTATGTTGCTGATCAGGTTTCCTGCATATAAGAGACCAGCTATTGTATGTAATGATACAAATGATTACATTTTATGGTAATTTTTTAAAATATTGCAATGATTTTTTACAAAATGTAGTTCTGCACAAAAGAACAGAAAGGTGACAGACACTCCTTGGTAAGGCTGTGAGTTATGGCGCTGTGTGTGATAAACAATTACTCTGAGCTAACCGGATAGCTGTATATTTGTTTAGTAAAAACCCAGACAGGTCAGGACTCCTCTCTATGCCTTTGTTGCTTTTGGTGTAATATCTGTAAAGAAATCAGTATACGCGCTACTGTAAAGCTTAAATAAACGGAAGATTTGTATGTAGTCAGCGTTGGACGCCTCCTTGTATCGCATCACCACCCATTGCTACTGCTCACAACAGACAGAACAAAGCTAAAGAAACACATGGACGGCTTATGCCACAGACTGTGATCATGGAGGTCCACAGTAGCTGTGACTGACCTCACCCGCAGTGCCACTCGGCTGCTGTGCCATCTACACAACTGCGCTTATACTGTATATACTAGTGCATTAAAAAAAATTAGAATATCATTGAAAATGAAAGGGGTTCTGCATCTTTTTATTTGTTATAGGGCTCACACATGTATTACCTTATTTTTCAGACTATAAGATGCACTTCCCCCCCCCCCCCAAATTTGGGGGGAAAATAAGGGTGCCTCTTATGGCCCGAATATACTCTCAGGCCAGCAGGAGATTGGAGTGCCGCGATGCTGCAGGAAGCCGGGATTGGGATTTGAAGGGTTAAAGAGAACCTGTCACATAATTTTTGCCCCCCTTGCTCAGGGCAGCACAAGCTAGTGACAGACATGCTGTTTCCAGCGCTGTGTCCCTTATTCTGTAAGATGCTGGAGTTTTAGAGTATTTAATGCTCAAATCTGCAGTTTTCAGCCAGAAAAGAGTCATATAAAGAGTCATTTTTTTCATACCCCGCCCACCTGAGGCTAGCCCCGCCCACCTCAACTGATAAACCTATTACTTTGAATAGGTAGAAACATGTGAATAACTGCTAGGTGGGCAGGGCTAGCCTTTGGTGGGCGGGGCTAACACCTGCTCATGAATAAGATTTGAGTATTAAATGCTCTAAAACTGCAGTACAGCATCTTACAGAATAGGGGACACAGCACTGGAAACAGCAGGTCTGACACTGGCTTGTGCTGCCATCAGCAAGGGGGGGCATAACCTATGTGACAGGTTCCCTTTAAATCCCACCGCCAGCTTTCCGCAGCATCGCGGGACTCCAGTCTCTTGCTGGCCCGAGATTGTTCAGGCCGGGTGGCGAGCGCTGGGGTCGGGCTGCGTGCGCTCGCTGCGGGCGCTCGTTGCGGCCAGGGGCCGCTCAGTTCGGGCGGCCGGGAGCCGCTCAGTGCGGGACAGTAATGGCCACTCCGTGCGGGGCAGCAGCGGCTGCTCAGTGCTAGCAGCAGGGATGGAGCCGGTTCCATCCCTGCTCTTAACACCTCCGCCACCTACTGAATGAGGAGCAGTGCTGTGCACCTCTCCTCTGTCTGATCACCTCCTTGCAATGTAATTGCAGGGGGGTGATCAGTTGCAGCTGGCAGCTGGCAGCTGCAGCTGCCAGGTATGGGCACCTATTACACCCTGCCTATGGCAGGGTGTAATCGGTAATGAATGAAACTCCTATGTATAGCAGTACAATAGTACTGCTGTATATAGGACAAGGAAGTGTGCCCACTAGTGTTCAAGTACCCCAGGAGGACTGAGTATTAAAGTAAAAATAAAAAAAAATATTAAAAGTTTAAATCGCCCCTGTTTGCCGTTTTACAAATAATAAAATAAAAAAGTTACACATAATTGGTATTGCTATGTCCATAAAAGTCTAATCTAGTAAAATATAACATCAATTATCCCATACACTGAACACCGTGGAAGAAAAAAATTCCAAACACCAAAATGGTGTTTTTTTGGGCATTTAATATCCCCAAAAAATTGGAATAAAAAGTGATCAAAAAGTCGCATGTATCCCCAAGAAAAACTACATTTCAGCCCACACATTTTGCTTCAAATTTTTTTCTTCCTATTTTTCTCCTCTAAAACCTAGGTGCGTCTTATAGTCCAGTGCGTCTTATAGTCCGAAAAATACGGTATATTAAACCTTGTAATTCATATTGTAATGACTCTAAACAATACATGGATTTCTCTATTTGACTTAAATGATTGATATCAATTATCTTTTCAATGATATTCTAATTTTTTGAGATGCACTAGTATCATCACTTGTATCAACACCTGATCAGCACATTTGTATGAAAAATATCCGTTAGGCTACATTCACATCTGTGTTGGGGGTTTTGTAAGGAACCTCCTTTGCAGATTCCCTTTAAAAAGTAGCGCAACATGCAGCATTATTATGTCTGGTAAAATAATGGATGCCAAAATGGAAACCAAACAGATCCTGTTACAGTCAATGGCCTTGGTCGGGCAATGTTGGTGTCTGTGATATAACAGATTGGACTCCGGTTCTCTGTTTCTATGACAGAACAGAAGACTGGAAATAATAACGTAGATGTGCACATAGCCTTATACAGCCACCATAGAGAAATGCCCTAGACCTATCACTAATGCCAGCCAAACCCACCCATTACAACTAGTTTTCTAGGGGGATAAGAATTGCTGATCTTTTATCTCAAGGAGATCAGCCCCCAGAGGGGTGTGGAAGTAGCTTTTCCTCCTCTCCCTGTAAAGGCATTATGGGAAGAGAGCTGAACGCTCTGGCGCCCTCTATTGGATGTAGCCATCCTTAATTCGCTTGAGACTCACCCAGTCTTGGAAAGTGAAAAGGATTCATGTAAAGCCAGTATTGCTCATCTGCAGACAGCTGTTTCGGGGTTTTGCTCCTCATGAGTTCAGAACAGAGGGAAGTAGCTTTTTCCCCTCTCCCTGTAAAGTCATTATGGGAAGAGAGCTGAACGCTCTGGCGCCCTCTGTGGGATGTAGCCATCCTTAATTCACTTGAGACTTACCCAGTCTTGGAAGTAAAAAGGATTCATGTGAAGCTGGTATTGCTTATCTGCAGATAGCTGTTTCGGGGTTTTGCTCCTCATCAGTGCAGAACAGAGCTTACTGGCTGGTTGGGTGAAAGGCAATCAGTGGCTCAGAAAGAGTAATATCTCTCCTTAGGGAGAGCACCATCTAGGTGTATCTTAAATCCTCACACACCTACATAGTGCCTCTCCCCAAGGAGAGATCTTACCCTTTCTGAGCTACTCATTGCTTCTCACCCAGCCAGCCTACTAAGGACCTTTTACGATGGAATCTTCTCCCAGGGATTCGGTTCTTGTTCAAATATTTATGAGACCGCTACTTCTATACTGTGTTGGTTAGCCAGCACTGATTTCCGAGAAGCTTATACTTAAAGGGGTTTTGCCAAGAAGTGAGTTCCTCACCTAACAGGCTGATACTCCCCTCTTGGGACTTGAAAAAGAGATGTTGTGTTTCTGTGTTTAAAAAAACAAGTACCTCCTCTGTGATGTCATCACTCCCCCTCCAGTGCACCTTCCTGATATTGAGTCTCTGTACTTGAGCAAACATGTTATTTGGCTAATTCACAGGGGTTAACTGTATTGTGCACAAGTTTCTCCCTCTTATCTGCTCAGGAGAGAAGATAAGCTCCGTGAACAAATGAACCAACAGTTTCATTTGTTCATGAACTGCTGTAGGAGAGGAGGCCTGAGCAGAGAACCAGAGAGCTTCTGCATGTTAACTCAGATAATAACATTACAACCAGTGGAATCTCTATACAAAAGACACAGGAACTTATCACAACACACCCATCAAAGCTGGCTCATGTTCTCTGCCAGATAAGAAGTGCAAATAACGCAAGCGGCCAGATCTGCTCCTGTCAGCTCCTGGTCGTGTCTAATGTAAACTGTCAGGAACCTAAGGGCATCTTAGTCAGACTGTAGCTCTCAGAGGCTTCACTTTTTTAATGACATATATTTAGAAAAGTGATTAAATAGCCATTTTGGAGCATCCCACGTCAACATTAGATCGTGGAAAAACCCCTTTAAGGTTGTGCCAGCACCTCCATCCCACCTGACCAACCAAAGATCACCTAAATGCCTTAAAGGTAACCCCCCCACCAATAGTCAAAGGCTCGTATAGCTTAGTCAATCCTAGAGCTTGCTTGCCTTTCTGCAGCAGAATAGAGAAGGCAACTGATCGGAAAGTCTTTGCGGATTTTCCAGTTAATATTGAACGCCAGTTTGCTGCAGAATATTCTTTGCAGCCACCTATTTTCACCTAAACTATCTCCTTTCACAGATGCCGTGGTTTTGCAAAACTATGATTTTTTTGCCACTATCTTTAGAAAAAAAATGATCGAAGACAACTGAAGGATCAAAGTAGTTGTTGCATAGATGTCTCCAGCATCAGTGCCCAGTGTTAGTGTGGGTGCTCTAATAAGATGGCACCAATGTCTCCAGCATCAGTGCCCAGTAGTAAAGTTGGTGTTCTAAAAAGATAGCGCCAGTGTCTTCGGCATCAGTGCCCAGTGTTAGAGTGGGTGTTCTAATAAGATGGCACCATTGTCCCCTGCATCAGTGCCCAGTGTTAGAGTCGTTCTAATAAGATAGCGCCAGTGTCCCCAGCATCAGTGCCCAGTGTTTTCTAATAAGATAGCACCAGTGTCTCCAGCATCAGTGCCCAGTGTTAGTGTGGGTGTTCTAAAAAGATAGCGCCAGTGTCTCCAGCATCAGTGCCCAGTGTTAGTGTGGGTTTTCTAATAAGAGAGCGCCAGTGTCTCCAGCATCAGTGCCCAGTGTTAGAGTCGTTGTTCTAATAAGATAGCGCCAGTGTCTCCAGCATCAGTGCCCAGTGTTAGTGTGGGTTTTCTAATAAGATAGCGCCAGTGTCTCCAGCATCAGTGCCCAGTGTTAGTGTGGGGTTTCTAATAAGATAGCGCCAGTGTCTCCAGCATCCGTGCCCAGTGTTAGTGTGGGTTTTCTAATAAGATAGCGCCAGTGTCTCCAGCATCAGTTCCCAGTTTTAGTGTGGGTTTTCTAATAAGATAGCGCCAGTGTCCCCAGCATCAGTGCCCAGGGTTAGTCATTGTTCTAATAAGATAGCGCCAGTGTCCCCAGCATCCGTGCCCAGTGTTTTCTAATAAGATAGCACCAGTGTCTCCAGCATCAGTGCCCAGTGTTAGAGTGGGTTTTCTAATGCTTTATATTGCGCCTAATCTTGGAATGCGCATAATTAAAAATATAGCGCACAGGGCTGGCACAGCCCCGTACATACATGTTGTCCAAAGTGTGTACAGGGAATAACGTGTTTCCTATAGGACAATTTGTCAACCTTTACTGCTGCTTACATTGGCATTAGTTTGTTTTACAGTGTCAGAAACATGTAAATGAGTCGATCTTATTGTCCTATTCCCTAGAATTGGACATACACTCACCGGCCACTTTATTAGGTACACCATGCTAGTAACGGGTTGGACCCCCTTTTGCCTTCAAAAACCTGCCTCAATTCTTCGTGGCATAGTTTTCAACAAGGTGCTGGAAGTTTTCCCTCAGGGGACTTTGGTCCATATTGACATGATGGCATCACACAGTTGCCGCAGATTTGTCGGCTGCACATCCATGATGCGATTCTCCCTTTCCACCACCCCCAAAGATGCTCTATTGGATTGAGATCTGGTGACGTGGAGGCCTTTTGAGTACAGTGAACCCCATTGTCATGTTAAAGAAACCAGTCTGAGATGATTCCAGCTTTATGACTTTGGCGCATTTCCTGCTGAAAGTAGCCATCAAGATGTTGGGAAACATTGTGGTCATAAAGGGAGGGGACATGGTCAGCAAACAATACTCAGGTAGGCTTGGCGTTGCAACGATGCTCAATTGGTACCAAGGGGGCCCAAAGAGTGCCAAAAAAATATTCCCACACCATGACACCACCACCACCCCAGCCTGAAACCCTTGATACAAGGCAGGATGGATCATGCTTTCATGTTGTTGACGCCAAATTCTGACCCTAAAACCATCCGAATGTCGCAGCAGAAATCGAGACTCTCAGACCAGGCAACGTTTTTCCAGTCTTCTACTGTCCAATTTCGATGGCTTGGCAAATTGGAGCCCCAGTTTCCCGTTCTTAGCTGAAAGGAGTGGCACCGGTGTGATCTTCTGCTGCTGTAGCCCATCTGCCTCAAAGTTCGCCGTTACTGTGCGTCAGAGATGCTCTTCTGCCTACCTTGGTTGTAAAAGGGTGGCTATTTGAGTCACTGTTGCCTTTCTTTCAGCTCGAACCAGTCTGGGCCCATTCCTTGACCTCTGGCATCAAAAAGGCATTTCCGCCCACAGAAAATGCCGCTCACTGGATGTTTTTTTCTTTTTTGGACCATTCTCTGTAAACCCCAAGAGATGGTGTGCGTGAAAATCCCAGGAGATCAGCAGTTTCTGAAATACTCAGAAACCCGCCCTTCTGGCACCAACAAACCATGCCACGTTCAAAAGGCACTCAAATTACCTTTCTTCCCCATACTGATGCTCGGTTTGAACTGCAGGAGATTGTCTTGGGCCATGTCTACATGCCTAAATGCACTGAGTTGCCGCCATGTGATTGGCTGATTAGAAATTAAGTGTTAAGGAGCAGTTGGACAGGTGTACCTAATAAAGTGGCCAGTGAGTGTAGATACCAATGATCAGTTGTTCCGAGCACTGCTCATACTACAGACAGTCCAGGGACCATTTCACACTGTATTGCCCATGACACTTTGCTTTTGGTGCCCTAGGTGAAAGATGAACCAAAAACCTTACCCTAAAAGTCCTTGTGCTCGTTTTCACAAACATTTGTCATCTCTTGGCACCAATTACTGTATAACATCACAGACAGATATTAATAATTTTACAATCTCGCATTCATTTTATTAGGACATTTGAAGAAAGCATTCTGCGGTGTTTTACAGCTAATTTGTTGCGCTCTCGCCCCCAGTATGGATAATTGTTATCTTTTTTACATCAGTGTGGGCAACAAGCTAGAAAAGATTGCTCGAAATATATTTTCTTGTTAGATTTCAATCTTAACTGTATATAGTGTTCTCACACATTAATCAGAATAACTGGCTGTAAAATAACACTTGAGCCAAGTTGTAATGATATAGTATGTATGGGGAAGACAAGGAGGCCAGATAAGTTTTGTTTAGGGATAGGAACCTACATGAGTTATATTTTTAATCCATTGGAATTTTTTTTCTTCAGAATCTCAATCTGTGGTCTTAAAGGGGTTGTCTCGCTTCAAGGATTTCTTTTTATGTTAAATATCTTGCATAATCAAGTCACTTTGCAATATGTGTCCATTAACAGTGTCCTACCTATTCCTAGATATCCCCTCTTGTATGGGCTGCATCAGCTCCTCAGGTCGCTATAGCTACAGAGCTGTTCATTCTTTCCTGATAGTCTGTCAACGCTGGTTGCTATAGCTACAGACCTGTTCGGTTTCTCCTGATAGGCTGCCAGCACTGGTTGCTATAGCTGCAGACCTGGCTTCTAGTGCAGACTACTAGAAACCAGTAAACATGCCCCTGAATTCAAAAAGAAACCAAGAAAACAGGATTGAGGTAAGATGAATCAATGTATTGAGACAACCCCTTTAAAGGAGTTATTTAACCTTTTAAAATTGATGACCTCTTGGGCAGCAATTTTTGACTGATAAGGGTTTGACTCTTGGCCTCCCTTCCAATCAGCAACTTGAAGAGGCAATGGTGCTTGTGCAAGCAGTGGAAACTGTTTTACATTTACATTGATTTCAGTCTTGTATGTACTTGCCAACAGTATACTGTTCTAATACTTTTCCCAGCTGCAGTATGAAATATTGCAATGTGTCCCATTCACAGGGTAGGACAAGGCTCTTGAAGGTTGGAAACACCAATCTTAATTCAGTTCAGATTTTATGGCCTCTTCACTGGGACCCAGAGGACAGAATTCCATTAGTCCCCCCAAGAAGGTCAATTGCGACAAAGGTGTCTGACAGCTCTTGCTGAACCAAGAGTCTCCAGGTTTCTCCACCAGCCACAATGCCTTTATTGGGTTGTGCAAGCCACTGGTCTACGTTTTCTTAGCACCTCCATGGGTCATCTTGACCACTAGACTGCTATCCTTAACATGAATTATCCCCTCATCACCTACAACTGCAATTATGCAAACTCATGTCCCACCCTGTGTAATTGGTGTGGTCCCTGACCACTATGTGACCAGGACAGTTGAGTCGTTTGAGTCTAAATCCACCACCTTTTCAAGAGAACCGCTCAGCTTTAACTTAAAAACAGTAAATAGTAAAGCAAGATAATGCAACTGTAACGGTCTGGAGGTGGATCCACTGGACCACCGCAGGCGATGACGTAAGCCCACACCAGGGAGTGGAATCTAAGCGGGTCCCGGTATTCACCAGAGCCCGCCGCAAAGCGGGATGGTCTTGCTGCGGCGGGATTCCACCAGGTCACTACCACTGGCAGGGCTTGCCTGCGGTGGCGGCCAAGGCAAGGTACAGGAACGGCAGGCAGGCTCGTAGTCGGGGACAGGCAGGTGGTCAGGACAGGCGGCTCGGGTGCGTAGACGGTAGACAAGCAGAAGGTCAGGACAGGCGGCTCTGGTTCGTGGTCGGTAAACGTAGGCCGAAGGTCGGTACACGGTAAGGCAGACAGGAACTCTGTTGACAGCTTTCTCCTAGGAAACATACACTAAGGATCCGGCGAGGGCCGGCAGGAAGGGGCTGGACTAAATAGGAGCAGTGCCCGGCAATGAACCAATTACCGGCGCACTGCCACTTTTAATTCAAATTGCCGGCGCGCGCGCGACCCTAGGGGCGGAGCTACGCGCCGGGGATCGGACACAGACTGAGCAGGAGCGCGGCCAGGTAAGTGAGCGCCGGAGGGGACCGATGCTCGAGCGGACCCCGAACCCGACGTGCGGGACGGGGCTCCGCTGGGAGCAGGGGCACGGACGCGCCTGCGACCCGGGACAGTGGTCGCAGGGGCATCCATGACAGCAACTACATTTAGTTCATATTTGGGTCCTTCTTAAATTTCCTACTAGCACCACTGTTACAAGGTTCTACTTCATGTTCCTTCCTTACACCTCCAGGCAGCAGGACTGGGACAAGGAATTCTGGTGGCAAATAAGACATATATCAATTGAGATTTCATCCCACTCCATACCTCTTTGCGCCCACTTTTCTGCCTGGGATGAAGTGGCACCCTAGTTTCACCTACCCATCGTCCCGGCTCTACAAGGCAGACAGACTTTTTGGGAACATATACATTACCAACAAAATGCAGCTACTGTTTTCCATACAATATCAGTTCCTCTCCTAAGGCTTTCTCTTGAGTGACTCCTCTGAGGTCTTACTATAAACTCTTTATCACCTCCAGGGAAACTTCATGAAGTAACAGGAGACTTAAGTACAAAAACTTCCTTGAATATGCTTCATTAGGAAAATCAAAGTATCTCAATTTCAGTAATTCAGTTTTTAAAAAAGCGCTGGCCCTTTAAGACAGGACTGAAGTCCGGTCAAGTCGGCACATGACTTCTTGATGGATCACTGTGTTGACAGCTGTGTCAAAGTAACTGCTTCTGAGATGGAAAAGTCCACTGTGAAAGGGGGAGCCAGGAAGTCTACATCATGTGCACACTGTTAAACTCTAGGCTGCTATTTCTGTGCTGGATATACAGTAACACTAGCAGCAGTGTAATTGAGTCACACTATGTCCTCAGTGTGTTGTGTCTGCTGCAGAGTATGTAGTGAGAGACATAGATTACCCTGTACAAGTAGCTATATCCTTACCTCCCCCTGCACAGTTGGTATCTCCCAGTGTTGTCTCATGAAAAGATTTACAGTGAAGGAAATAATTATTTGATCCCTTGCTGATTTTGTAAGTTTGCCCACTGACAAAGACATGAACAGTCTATAATTTTAAGGGTAGGTTAATTTTAACATTGAGAGATAGAATATCCAAAATAAAACCCAGAAAATCACATTGTATAAATTATATAAATTTATTTGCATTTTGCTGAGAGAAATAAGTATTTGATCCCCTACCAACCATTAAGAGTTCTGGCTCCTACAGACCAGTTAGACGCTCCTAATCAACTTGTTACCTGCATTAAAGACAGTTGTCTTAAATAGTCACCTTTATAAAAGACTCCTGTCCACAGACTCAATTAATCAGTCAGACTCTAACATCTACAACATGGGCAAGACCAAAGAGCTTTCTAAGGATGTCAGGGACAAGATCATAGACCTGCACAAAGCTGGAATGGGCTACAAAACCATAAGTAAGACTCTGGGTGAGAAGGAGACAACTGTTGGTGCAATAGTAAGAAAATGGAAGAAATGCAAAATGACTGTCAATTGACATCGATCTGGGACACCATGCAAAATCTCACCTCGTGGGGGATCCTTGATCAAGGGGAAAGTGAGAGATCAGCCTAAAACTACACGGGGGGAACTTGTTAATGATCTCAAGGCAGCTGGGACCACAGTCACCAAGAAAACCATAGGTAACACATTACGCCGTAATGGTTTAAATCCTGCAGTGTCCACAAGGTCTCCCTGCTGAAGAAGGCGCATGTGCAGGCCGATCTGAAGTTTGCCAATGAACTCCTGAATGATTCTGTGAGTGATTGGGGGAAGGTGCTGTGGTCAGATGAGACAAACATTGAGCTCTTTGCCATTAACTCAACTCATCATGTTTGGAGTGTGGCAGAGCAACTATAGGTAGTTGCCTGTTTCTGCCACTAGGTGGAGTCATCCTGGTAGAGACGTGCTACCAAGGGCCTGGTCTTGGTGGGGGGAGCCAATGGTTATCTGTCAGCCACACTAGGTTGCTGACAGCTGTATGTTGCACAACTGATATCCAGCCATTATGGGTTGGCTTCCCCGGAACAGCTGCAGATGAGTGGGTGGTTCCCATGTTCCAGGTCCCCATGTTCCATGTCTGGTTTTGGGCCAGTCCCTGGATGGCTATAAGAGGCCTCCTACTACAGGTGATCAGGGGGCGTGGTTGCTGCCAGAACCAGGAGGTGGTCAGTGAGGACCAGAGGCCTGGTGATGAAGATAAGTTTGGGGCTCATTATGATCCTGCAGGTTTTGACTCCGGTGCGCCCCTAAGGGCCATGATGGATAGCGACTCTGAGAGGTGTGCTGTCATTACTGCTTCCTATGATGCTAGCGTGGTTGCTGGGACTAACCAAGGGCCTTTTGCTTATATGAGACCCAAAATAAAGAAGACACTGCCCAGTAGGCACAAGGACAAGGTATTTTATATGTGGCAAAAGGCTACTGGTATTGGGGCTGTCAGTGGTAACCCTGTGAATGTCAGCATGTGGGCTGTGGGTGATGACATCCTGGTAGCAGAGCGTGCATGGGTTGTGACACCCATAATAAGTGGCCTTAAACTGTCTATTGCCCAAGGTGTGTTGAGTGCATGCTATGAGCCCAAAACTGAGTTGTATGTGGACCATTTTGTCTCGGCCCCTGAGAATGTAGGGAAAACGTTGCCCCAAAACAGGAGCTTTGACCCGGAGGGAGCCTGGGCAATGTGAGAAAGCCCTACAGCCTTTATCAGAGGGGGGGATATGTGGCAGAGCGACTGCAGGTAATTGCCTCTTTCTGCCACTAGGTGGAGTCAACCTGGTAGAGACGTGCCATCAAGGGCCTGGTCTTGGTGGGGGGAGCCAATGGTTATCTGTCAGCAACACTAGGTTGCTGACAGCTGTATGTAGCACAACTGATATCCAGCCATTATGGGTTGGCTTCCCCGAAACAGCTGCAGATGGGTGGTTGTTCCCACGTTCCAGGTCCCCATGTTCCATGTCTGGTTTTGGGCCAGTCCCTGGATGGCTTTAACAGGCCTCCTACTACAGGTGATCAGGGGGCGTGGTTGCTGCCAGAACCTGGTGCAGCATTGGAGCTGGAGAGAGGCTCTGGCCCCGGAGGCTTGAGGGAAGCCTAAAAGTAAACAGTAAGGATACAGTGGTATGTGGTGCTGTGTGATAGGCACAGACCCTGAGTAGAGAGGGACTGTTAATGTATATTTAGTGGCTAGACGGCCGAGGATTTTGTTTGTGTTTTTGTTGCCTGAATACTGCGCCTGGAAAATAAAACTGGCTGAAGCCATATTCAAACTGAAGCCTGTGTTGGAGTGCCATCCGTTTTACCAAAGGCGGCGATTCCATGAGCTAAAATCCCCAGAGCCGGTCCAAGATGGTGGCTGAACGTGAGTGAAGCGTCACAGGAGGAAGAGAAATGCTGCCTGTGAATAACAACGTCCCCACTGTCAAGCCTGGAGGTGGAAACATTATGTTTTCGAGGTATTTCTCTGCTAAGGGCACAGGACTACTTCACCGCATCAATGGGAGAATGGATGGAGCCATGTACCGTAAAATCCTGAGTGACATCCTCCTTCCCTCCACCAGGACATTAAAAATGGGTTGTGGCTGGGTGTTCCAGAAAGACAATGACCCAAAACATACAGCCAAAGCAACAGAAGAGTGGATCAAAAAGAAGCAGCCTAGCCAGTCTCCAGACCTTAATCTCATAGAAATCTTATGGAGGGAGTTGAAGCTCCGAGTTGCCAAGTCACAGCCTCAAAATCTTAATGATTTAGAGATGAACTGCAAGGAGGAGTGGACCTAAATTCCTCCTGACATATGTGCAACCCTCATCATCAACTACAAAAAATGTCTGACTGCTGTGCTTGCCAACAAAGGTTTTGTCACCAAGTATTAAGTCTTGTTTGCCAGAGGGATCAAATACATCTTTCTCACTGTAAAATGCAAATAAATGTATTTAATTTATACAATATGATTTTTTGGATTTTAATTTTGATATTCTATCTCTCAATGTTAAAATTAACCTACCCTTAAAATTATAGACTGTTCATGTCTCTGTCAGTTACACAATCAGCAAGGGATCAAATAATTATTTCCTTCAATGTGACACAATATTTACACAAATGTGAGGTTTGTATTTACTTTTGTGAGATACTATATTACTGGGTCTGGCAGTTTTCTATTGTGATTATGCCAGTTAGAGTGCACCAAAGTTATGCCCTGACAGATGCCTGGGCATTATAGTAACAAAAATGTTCAAAAAGTGAAATCCCGCTAATGGGACAAAACACATTGGGCGACATGTATGATCAGGGCTGCGCCAGTTCTCGTCGTTGCCCTCGTCCAACATATTTTTAAAAGGTACTTGGCGTATGCCCTACATCCTCGACAATCTATGTTTATGAATATGTCTCAACAGGATGTGGCACACAAATATTGTACCAATCCATGCCAATTGCAAACTGGCGAGACAAATTTTGGCGTGTTTTTTTTCTCACAACGGAACATATTTATAAAGTGCTGTGAGACACTTTCATACATACTGATGAATGCTACACTAACCTACCGAGAAGTACCATTGTCTACTCTGGGCAAGTTTTCACACATGACAACCATGATCCCGAAAAAATTTATAATAGCCATTACACTGTTTCCCATTGGCCATAAATGGCATTTATGTCTTTGGATCAATAACATAAACTACACACAATTAGAACAGTACACTGATCATTTGTTTTACATACAGTAAACCAGAGGTTTTAATACTCTATATAAACAGACCCATCTGCCTGTTTTCTCACTATGTGACATGAAATCAGAATAATCCTTCCCCGTTTTAGGTCAATTAGGAACCAAAATTATTTATATTTGCCAAATGCCAGAATAATGAGAGAGAGAATTTTTAAGACATTTTTATTATTTTCTGCAGTCAGAAGTTTATATACACTGGGATTACTCTGGTTTTTAACAATTAGGGACAGCCTATATGATGATGTCATGTCTTTGGAAGCTTCTGATAGGTTTATTGGCAACATCTGAGTTAATTAGAGACACACCTGTGGATGCTTTGTGTGTAACATCATGGGAAAGTCTAAAGAAATCAGCCAAGTTATCAGGAAGAGAATTGTGGACTTTTAAAAGTCAGGATCATTGTTGGGTACAATTTCCAGATACCCGAAGGTGCCTCGTTCATCTGTACAAACAAGATGGGAATGTCCGGCCATCATACCACTCAGGAAGGAAACAGGTTCTGTGTCTCAAAGATGAACGTGCTTTGGTCCAGCATGTGCATATCAACCCAAGAACAAAAGAAAAAGATCTTGTGAAGATGCTGGCGGAAGATATTTTTATTACTTTATGCAAAGTCAAAAGTTTCCATACATTTCATTAATATTTGGTAGCTTTGCCCTTAAACTGTATAACTTGGGTCAAACTTTTTGGACATCCTTCCATAAGCGGCTTACAATAGTTGTTAGGAACTTTGTCCCATTCCTCCTGACAGAACTGGTGTAACAGAGCCATGTTTTAGGTCGCCTTGCTCGCACCTGCTTTTTCAGGTTTGCCCATAAATTTTCAATAGGATTGAGATCAGGGCTTTGTGATGGCCACTCCAAAACATTGATTTGGTTATCCTTAAGCCACTTTGTAACCAGTTTGGCAGTATGCTTCAGGTCATTGTCCATTTGGAAGACCCATTTCTGCCCAAGCTTTAACTTCCTGGCTGATGTCTTGAGATGTTGCTTCAGTATTGCCACATAATCTTCTTTCCTCATGATATCATCTATTTTGTGAGGTACACCAGTCCCTCCTGCAGCAAAACAACCCCACAACATGATGCTGCCACCCCCGTGTTTCACAGTAGGGATGGTGTTCCTAGTCTTCCAAGCTTCTCCCTTTCTCCTCCAAGCATAACGATGGTCATTATGGCCAAACAGTTCAATTTTAGTTTTGTCAGACCACAGGACATGTCTTCAAAAATGTAGCTGTTTGTTCCTGTGCATTTACAAACATTAATCTGACTTTTATATGTTTCTTCTGGAGTAATAGCTTCTTCCTGGCAGAGCGGCTTTTCAGCCCATGTTGATACAGTACTCGTTTCACTGTGGATAATGACACACTCTTACTAGCTTCCGCCAACATCTTCACAAGGTCTTTTGCTTTTGTTCTTGAGTTGATATGCACATGCTGGACCAAATCACGTTCATCTTTGCGACACACAACCCATCTCCTTCCTGAGCGGTATGATGGCTGGACATTCCCATCTTATTTGTACAGATGGACGAGGCAACTTCGGGTATCTGGAAATTGCACCCAAGGATGATCCTGACTTGTAAAAGTCCACAATTGTCTTCTTGATATCTTGGCTGATTTCTTTAGACTTTTCCATGATGTTATACAAAGAAGCAGTTTGATTTTGGTGTGCGTTAAAAAAAAACATCCAAAGGTGTGTCTCTAATTAACTCAGATGTTGCCAATAAACCAGAAACTTCCAAAGACATGACATCATCATATGGGCTGTCCAAAATTGTTTAAAGGCAGAATAATCCTAGTGTATGGAAACTTTTGACTTTGCAGAAAGTAATAAAAAATGCCTTAAAAAATTCTCTCTCTCATTTTTCTGCATTTGGCAAATAGAAATAATTTTGGTTCCTAATTGACCTAAAATGGGGAAGGTTTATTCTGATTTCATGTCAGAGAGTGAGAAAAACATACAGATGGGGATTTTTATATAGTGGATGTAAACTTCCGGTTTCAACTGTGTATACGTTCCAGACTATTCCTTACTGATTATCTCTTCATTAGCAGTTATAGACTTTAGCAATGATTTGGATTTTCGGCAAATAATTCTTGCCTTTCCTCCGGCCGTTCGCTTCTTTGAGCACAGAGCCAAGATTCCTTTTGAAAGCAACACCAGGATAATAAAAGAAAGCAAGAACCTGAAAAGGAAATTCAAGACGTCTGATACAAAACTGTCCCTTTACCTGGGTTTCATAGTGAAAGGCCAATGGAAATGATAGCGATAGCTAGTATAGAGCTTTCCTTATAAACAAGATCGGCAAAGGGCAAAAGCCATTAGCCTATTGCAGAAGAAGTACTCCTAAAAGCTAGGAAAAAACCCTTGAATATCTTATCAGCGACTGAAACTGGATAATACTGACATTCTCCAGCTACTGTAGATTTTTAGACTTTTATAAGAACTGGTAAATTTTTCTGGGATTACGTACACTTGCATAATGCATAGCATACTGTTATAGCATAGAGGACTGCAGACAGGGCTGGTACAGATCGACAGACCTGAAATTCTCATTTTTAATTTGTTATATAAAGCAAAATATAATATAGTATTTAAAATTGTTATATACTCTACTCATAAAAGTTAAGGATATTTGAATTTTGGTTAAAATTTCAGGTTGAACATAAAATTAGATTTTTTTTTTAGATGCACGAGACCAACTGATCAATGTTTCTGTACCTTTTGCACAACTTGCTGATCTCTAACAAGAAGCTTAATGGCAAAATTCCCATCAGGTGTTTGATCCCTGAATCGGCCAATAAATTTAGGGGATCAATTTGAATTGGGATTTCATCAGTCCTCCTCATCCTGCTGTTCACATTTTGACATCATGAGACCAAGACAACACCTTATAATTGATCAACAGTACCTCGGCATAGTGAGGCTTCAAGCAGGATGGTCTCCGACGGAAGTGACCACTGAGCTTAGAAGAGAGCGTCATCAGCAGGATGTAAGAGAGATACAGAGAGACTGGAAGAGTCACAGAAAGGCAAATAAGTGGATGTCCTTTGGCTCCATCACACACTGATGACTGCTTCATTGTAACCAATGCCCTGCGGAACCAGATGATGGATGCCGCACAACTCCAGGAATGTTTAAGGAAGGTGAGAGGCACCAAGTGTCATGTCAGATCATTTGCATCAGCATCATCTGCACACTATGTTACCAGCAAGGGTACCTGTCCCGACTGATTCAAAGCGTTCGCCATTGTCAGGCTTCAAGCAGGATGCTCTCAGACAGAAGTGGCCACTGAGCTTTTTTTCATTGGGCTGATTATATAATTTTTATGTGAACTTCTTTAAGTTATGAGACCCCATTTAAATAGATACAGAAAGACATATATATCATATTATATATTTATGCACATTCATATATACACATGCAGACCATTTACTCAATTAGTTGGGGTACTGCACAGGTCATTGCACTCATGTGTGACTGCAAAGGGCTAATGAAGGAACTTTTCCTTTCACTCTTTGATCTCAGCACTACACAGGCGCTGAGGCTGCAAGACCTTCCCTTTCCACCTCTTCTGGACCCGACTATCTGATAATAAAAAAAATACAACTGTCAGAAGCTTGGACTCTTGAAGCTTGGATTTAACGGAATGGGGCATTGCTTAGGTCCTAAAACATCAGGGCACAGGCCCTCTGTATTATATTTTCTCAACAGGGCTAGGTTCATGCAACAATCTCCATAACACATCGTTAACTGCGGCATGGATATTTCCTGAAATATGTTCCTGTCATTGACCCAGCCATGCAGCCATCACGGCAGCCGCCATCACCCCGCGGTGCAAGCAGCAGCCGAGGCTGAACAGCCGGGATCCACTGATCCCATCTGTTCAGCTCCCAGGAGGCCGCGGGGCAGGTGCGCGATGTGATGACGTCATCTCGCGCCTGCTCCCGCGGCCCTGCAGTCTGCTGTCGGCAGCCACTCCGGACCAGAAGAAGAGAGAAGAGGAGGGGAAGGAGGAAACCAGGTAAGTATTATTATAATTATTTTTTTAAACTAATTACTGGCCCTGGCTGTCCCAAAACCTGGCCCTGGCTGCCCAAAAACTGGCCCTGGCTGCCCAAAAACCTGGCCCTGGCTGCCCAAAAACCCGGCCCTGGCTGCCCCAAAAACTGGCCCTGGCTGCCCAAAAAACTGGCTCTGGCTGCCCCAAAACCTGGCACTGGCTGCTCAAAAACGGGCTCTTGCTGCCTAAACACCTGGCCCTGGCTGCCCAAAAACTGACCCTGGCTGCCCAAAAACCTGGCCCTGACTGCCCAAAAACTGTCCCTGGCTGCCCAAAAACCTGGCCCTGGCTGCCCAAAAACTGGCCCTGGCTGCCCAAAAACCTGGCCCTGGCTGCCCAAAAACTGGCCCTGGCTGCCTAAAACCTGGCCCTGGCTGCCCAAAAACTAGCCCTGGCTGCCTAAAAACTGGCCCTGCCTGCCCAAGAACTGGCCCTGCCTGCCCAAGAACTGGCCTTGCCTGCCTAAGAACTGGCCCTGCCTGCCTAATTACTGGCCCTGCCTGGGTAATTACCTGGGTAAGCCCTATCTACCTGCTTTAAGAGGTCTATATACTTACCTGCCTAATAGGGGGGCTTGAATACCTACCTAATGGGGGTCTACCTATTTTATGACATTTTTACTTTCCAAATTTTAGGATCTGACATACACTGTTTGGGTACAATTACTGTGTAGGGCACCAAAAGGGGCACTATTACTATGTGGGGCTCTATGGATAGGGAGCTTGTACAGAGTTGGGAATTGATAGGAAAGTGCTGGAAAAGAGAGGAGTCTAAGATGTATTTGTGGTAAATTCTACAGGGGCGAGTAGTGACCGGGAGAAGAAGACACTGCATGCTGTACTGGACGGAGAAAGAAGAAAAGGAGAAGAGAACAACTCCCATCAGAGATGACGTCTCCTGTGAGTCCCTGCTGTCAGGGGTCATTTACTTCTATGTAGAATCAGTGCTGTGTTCATGTGATGGTGACCTGACTACTGGTGATGTGATTGGTGGGGTTGTAGGTTATGTTGGTGCTTATGTAGTGTCAGTGTGGGCTTGTCCCAGATTGTAAAGCAAGCGCACACCTGACTCTGTGATGAAGGGTTTCTCTGCACCACTGTTTCTTTCTTGCTTGTGTTTAGGCTGCTTTCACACGGAGCGATTTTGGTGCATTTTTTGATACATTTTTTTTTGTGCAGAAATGTACAGCACTAACTGCTCTGCCTTTCTGCACAAAAACGCACCAAAAACACATAAAAAATGCATCAAAAACGCTCCATGTGAAAGCAGCTTTATAGTGAAGTTTATATTAGAAAGTGGCGAGGTGTGAATAGATAACACAGGATCAACCAGTCACAATAGGAGATGTCACAGCTCCCCCTCCCTGCACAATGACTTCTTCCCAGGTCACAGAGATTAGAAACTCTCCTATAGAAGTCATGGACTGAGTCAATCTTAAGGCTCCTATGTGCATGAAGCTGCTGTAAAACATCTCTAAATGCTGTTAAAGCAGTGCAGTGCAGGCAAGAATGCTGTCCCCACAATCATATATAGACAACTGAATTGAGAAATCTACTGTCAGAAAATAAAAATGGCTAAGAAGGATAGAATATGGATCATTGTCTTGATTTAATAAGTATGAAAAAAAATTGACGACATTCTCTTTAAGGCCACCTCAGAGAAGCTTACTTTTAGTGCTGTAGAAAGGGGAGCTGCTGCTCACCATACAAAATATGGCATTAATTGCATCTAGAAGATGTTGGGAAGGATTGTTTTGTTCATGTGGGATAATACTACCCATATTGGGTTGTGATTTAAAAAAAGCTTGTAAAATAACACGTGTAAAAACACATAAAAAAACACAAGCAATTATATGTCACAACACTCCAATACAATACACACATAAAACACGTGTAAATTGGACGCTGATTTACCCTACAAATAAGTCTGTGTTTTTCCAGCACACATGACCTGACAACAAACGTATTATGTATAGCTCCTTAAAGGGATTTTCCAATGTTTAAAAACATATTCCAAATAAAAGTATCTGTGCCAAAAATAATTGCATCATTCTATTCTAATATACAATGTCACTTTATATGTTTCTTGTTCTTTCTGCCTACTGCAAGTTATTTATCTCAGGTGTGAATCTGCCCTGCATGTGCAGAGTCGTCCCTTTGGATTCTATTTTCTTAAAGGGGCATTCCCATCCAGAGCCGCCTTAACAGCATTGTGGGCCCATGGGCATAGCATTACTGTGGGCCCTGCCCAAAAACATGACATCACACTTGAGGCCATGCCTCTTACCAGCCCTAAAGCACGGTCATATCATCACACCACCTATGTCGGGACCTAATTTTGAGGACTTGTAGGCAGTCTGCAGCCTAAAAGACTAGCTAGCAGGTCAGGGATCCGATGGCTTCCTGCTCCACCATAGTTCTTACTTGTTTGCACAACCTGAGAATAGAAAAACAGCTAAAAGCAGCCAGGAATCTATACACAACCTAGGGCCCCTGTGTTTGTGGGGCCCCTGGGCAACTGTCTAGTGTGCCCAATGGAAAAGATGGCCGTGTTCCCATCTTGTACTCTGATGACATAGGTTCAGGTCCCACGTCAGTCACCTCAGCCTCACTTGTCTCAGGAACGGGAGCCCCGAAAGTTTGGTACAGAATGGAGACTCAGTCACAACTCTTCATTTTGTTCTACAGGAGTTCTGGGTATAGCTGAGCGGTAAATTCTGTGATTTTCGGAGCCCAAGATAAGTGTGTGTCCCAGAGGTGGGACCTGCACCTATCACATTTTGATGGAATATTCTTGTGATCCTTGCCATCAAAGTGCGAGATGGGAACACCCCTTTAGGTACATGATGGATCAGACTCATGCTTTTAACCATGTCACCTCAGGTTGGTGCTCATGTTGCCAACCCTTTGTGACTCTGTTCCCCCAGAAAATGGAAGGAACTGCATGGGGAGATTTATAATTTTTATTACCAGTTTAAGTAAGATAAGGAAAACGTGAAATAAAATTGGAAATTTGCATAGTTGTGGCAAACCTTGAAACTAAAAGGGTAGATAGTCACAGGTTGTTAGTAAGATTTTGTTTTTTCAAGCGTTTCTGTTTTGCAAGAACTGCAGTGGCCAGATGTTAGTAGTTTGTTGATTTTTTTTTTCCGTAACACAATGCGCCTATTGAGTCGCGTTACATATACTAACAATGAAACGTTATTTACCTCCGTTATGCAATGCGCCTCGATAGGCGCATTACATACACTAGCACTAATACGCTAAGCACTGTGATTGCACAATGCGCTTTTCTCAGCGCAATGTGCCTTTTTAGGCGAATTACGTTTACTATGCAAGGTATACCAGACGCCAGATTTTTGAAAGTATCGTACTCTCAGGTGCAGTTTCCACTGATGAAGTGCGCCTAAAATCTGTCCCGGTGACTCCAATTTTTGGAAATGTTACCCCATGTCTTGGAAGGTTAGCGTTTTTGCCATTCTCCTTCCATTTACCGATGATAGCTTGAACAGTGCTCTGTGAGATGTTCAGAGCTTGGGCTATTTATTTATTTATTTTTTTAAACCTAACCCTGCAATACACTTTGCCACAACTTTATCCCTGAGCTGTCTGAAGTGTTCCTTGGTTTTCATGATGTTGTTTAACTAATGTTCACTAACAAACCACTGAGGCCTTTACAAAATTGCTGAGAATAAATTACATTCAAATGTACTCTATTTACTAATTAGGTGACTTCTAAATGACTTCTAAACCAGAATACCAGGGCTGAATAAGTATGCATGCCATATTTTCAGTTTTTTGGGATTTGTAAATATCTGGAAAAGCACGCATCATTTTCTTTCCATTTCGCAAATACTTGCTACTTTGTGTTATCCTATCAAATAAAATATGAAAAAAATAAATGAGAGTTTGTGGCTATAACATTTTAAAATGAGGAACAGTTCAAGGGGTATGAATACTTGTGCATTGCACTGTAAAATGCACAACAGATATTGATTTTGCCTTGATAAAATTTTTTATACACTTTAGCTATGTTTTTTGGGTAATAGCAGTTTTTCCAAAAGACAGCCTGCTCTACATGTAGAGTTTTTTCAGACAGTTTGTGGTGTTTTTGTCCTCTGTTGTTTTTTTCTGCACTAAAAAAGGAACGTCTGCATGTGTGTTCTTTTTTTTTTTCCACATTGCAGATAATGTGATAGATGACTTGATTAGTGATGGGGGAAAACACAACAGAAAAAAAGATATCATAAAACGCATGTACCAATGCACTTCTTTTTGCAAAACATGCTATAAAAACTCTAGTTTTTGAAGCTTTTTGCTTTGGTCCAAAAAATTATGGTCCTAATGGTTTAAGGGTCCCGGTGATGTGACTGTGGCTTTTCTTATCAGTTCTCTCATTATTAGGCTATGTCTCCACTGCACTGACATTTTCAGTAGCTTTTTCAGAGTTTTTCGTTTACTAAAACTGCTGAAAAAACAACTGAAAAGAAGTCCCATAGACTTTAATAGTAAAAACGATCTCTAGTCTCCACAGAACATTTTTGTTCTGCTCGTTTTTGCTGCTGGGGGTATTTTAAAACATGTTGCAAGGCAGGGCAGAAAATTTACTACTGGAGTCTATGTAAAACTCCAGATCTTTTTTGGCACTTTTTTTGCAGAAATCCATAGCACTTATAATGCTAAGCATGTCTGCAAAAAAAGCATGCAAAAAAACGCAAAACGCGTCTAGAAAACAGACGTTGTTCAGCAGCTTTTGACGGGCAGTGGACAAAAAAACTCAGTTTTATGAGCATTTTTAGGATTTGGTTTTCAGTGACTTTTTTGTCCACTGCCGTGTAGACCTAGCCTTAGACCAGATCCACACAGCATCGGACAAAAACCGTCCAGTAGTCGACCGTTTTTTGTCCGATGCACCACAGCAGTTTTCGTTGCGTTTTGCGCAAAAAATGCGATCTGTTTTAGCTTTTTTTTCGTTGGCCATACAATTGAATGTACAGGAAACCGACAGAAAGACGGCAGACGCTGGTGGTTTTTACATGTTTCTAAAACCGCCAGTAGCAGAAAATGATCGGAAATTTTTTTACCTGTGTGGACTACAGGTAATTTTTTCTCCTAAAGTCTATGGGCTGCCTGAATGATGGTATTTTCAGCAGTTTTGGAACCCTAAAACCACCGAAAATACGAATTGTTTTTCTGTACTGTGTGGACATAGCCTTAGAAGTCATCGTTATCTCTACTTAAAGGGGTTGTCTCACTATATTGATTTGTCCTATTTTCTTGGTTTCACTTTGAATTCAGGGGTGTGTTTACTGGCTTCCACTAGGCTGCAGTAGAAGCCAGGTCTGTAGCTATAGCAACCAATGCTGGGAGCCTATCAGGAGAGATTCAACAGGTCTGTAGCTATAGCGACCTGAGGAACTGATGCAGCCCATACAAGAGGGGATATCTAGGAATAGGTAGGACACTGTTAATGGACACATATTGCAAAGTGACGTGTTTTTGCAACATCTTTAACATAAAAAGCAGCAATCCTTGTAGGGAGACAACCCCTTTAACTACTACTTCACCACTACTAAGAATAGAAGGAAAGGTATGACACAGACCCAAATCACATCTTAATTAACAAATCGACATCCATCATTAGAGATCAAACAGGACTGCAGCTATCGTAAACAGTGCGGGCAGCCTATCAGGAGAGATCGAACAGTTCTGTATCTATAGTGACCAGCGCTGTCAGCCTATCAGGAGAGATCGAACAGGTCTGTACCTATAGCGACCAGTGCTGCCAGCCTATCAGGAGAGATCAGACAGGACTGTAGCTATAGCGACCTGAGGAACTGATGCAGTCCATACAAGAGGGGATATCTAGGAATCGGTAGGACACTGTTAATGGACACATATTGCAAAGTGACTTGTTTTTGCAAGATCTTTAACATAAAAAGCAATTCTTGTAGTGAGACAACTCCTTTAAACACAACCCCAAGAAAGAGTAAAGGAAGTGATGCCCTTTACTGTACATAAACCTGGCAGTATCAATGATTTCTTAGCACTGGATGAGATCGCAGAGATCACTGTTTTGTTCTCCAGAACAACAAAGCAAATAATCAATAGTAGTGAACACCTAAGTCAGCTTTAGATCTATCATGTATAGAGACGGTGATCTTAAAGGAGTTAAAAAATCCTATGCTGCCAGACACACTGAATTCAGGGGCGTGCTTCTTGTCTGCCTCTTCTCCTCCCTCTTCCCCCCTCCCCTCAGCACACAGAAAGCTCTCCTCCTCTGACTGCAGTAACTTCTATACAGCAGGGGGAGGGCAAGGGGGTTTGCTGCCAGGGTTAACCCTGTGTGTGCCTGCCTAGATCTGCTGCCGGCTGCTGGATCAGCTGCACTGTCCGCTCCACAGAGTCAGGAGACAGGAGAGGGCTGATCTATGAGTGTGGAGAGGTCTGTGAAGCTGTGTATGCTAATAGCAGAGCAGGGGGGATGTAAGTGTTCCTATACTCCCTGCTTAGCATACAAATCTCCAGGGACATCTCCAGCAACAACAAACAAATCCTGTCAGAACAGACACAGGGCAGTTGTAAAGTGAGTTACTATAATCAACATGTGTCAATAATACAGCAGAGCAGGGGGGATAGGAACCGTTCACATGCCCCCCTGATCTGTTCTATTAGTATAGTCACAGCATCACAGGCACATCATGATTATAGTAACACACTTCACTGCTGTCACATCTTACTGACCACAGATCAGCATCACCTCTGCTCTCCTCAATCTGTGTAGAGAGCAGGAGGGAGCAGGCACACACAGGGTTAATCCAGCTACACAGACACAGAAGCCAGAGCCCTCCCCCTCCCTTCCCTACAGAAGCATACTGTGCAGGAGGGGCTCTGTGCTCTGACCTGTATTCAGAAACAGATGAGTCATCAGCACTGACAGCCATGAGATAAAGATCAACAGGTTGGCTGCTATAGTGATTTCAGGAGCTGAAGCACTACTACTAACAGGGATAACTCAAAATCAGTAGGACATTTGTAATGAACATATATTGTAAAGCTGCTTGTTTTTTAAAGATCTTTTAATTAAAACCCAATCATTGTAGCGAGACAACCCCTTTAAGTACAGATAGGGCATTTACTTGAGTAAACTCCTACTTATGCCATGATATATACCTTCCAAATAGTTTCTATCTGCAATTAACCTGTAAAGGTACCTCTCCATACCTCGGCCCAGGCTCAAATTGACCTATAGGAGATGAGAAACACCCTGGGCAGTGGCATAGGAAACGAAGGGTGGTCTGCTGAAAGAGTTTGCATTTCTTAGGGCTTGTCCCCACGACACAGGTTATTTATCGGTTTTCCAGATGGTTTGCGGTTTTACAAATCGTCTGAAAACTGACAAGTTACGCTCCCCCATAGACTTTAATAGAAAATCCGTGCAGCAGTCCCCACTGCACGGATTTTCTGCCGGACGGTTTTTGACACTGCCGACATTCCAAAAAACCTAGAACATGTCCATTCTTCCGTCTGGTTTTCGGGCGGAACATGAACATGTGGGTGCGAAGGGGGAGGGCTTGAATCCGCAAACTGTGGAGAAAAGCCGTCCCCTTGCGTGCCAAGAAAAAACCAAATACCGGTCGGCATTTCCCACCGATATTTGGTCTTTGCCGTGTAAACGCAGCCTTACAGTGCAGGGATGGTTTGGCCACAGCCTCTGAGCCTGCACCATCCGCAACGGGAGTCAGCTGTAATGTGCAACCACATTCCAACATCAGCAGCACACTATCAATTAAAGGAACTATCAAAAGGCACATAGGAATTTTTGGAAAAGCATTTTTGCTACTTAGAATACATGAACATTTTTTGAGGTTCTTAGTTCACATTTTTGATCAAAACTGCTTGAGCCCACCTCCGAAACTTCAAGGGGACCTCAAATGCAGGTGGGTTCCTACACTAATGTTTCCTCTCTAGAGCCTGTTCAGACCTCCATACTTCAGGGAGTGAAGGCACCAGCTACTAAGTACACTGCATTGATTTCTAGCTTGTGTAAGGAGGAGTGGCTGCCTCCTTCTTGGTTTTTCGCACTGCGCCCACCTTCACAGGTTTTTAAATCAATGCAGTGTACTTAGAAGCTGGTGCCTTCATTCCCTGAAGTATGGAGGTCTGAACAGGCCCTAGAGAGAGGAAACATTAGTGTAGGAACCCACCTGCATTTGAGGTCCCCTTGAAGAATGGGAGGTGGGCTTAAGCAGTTTTGATCAAAAATGTGAACTAAGAACCTCAAAAATTTTTCATGTATCCGAAATAGCAGAAATACTTTTTCAAAAAATCCTATGTGCCTTTAATTGATAGTGTGCTACTGATATTGGAATGTGTATGTATATTGCTGCCACACCAGTGTGCACCTATGCTCATTTTTTTCAAAAAAGTTTTTGGATGTGCAAAGCCAAATATTGTTTGCTATGTAATGTACAACCAAGCTGCTGCTGAGTTAACTCCGATCCTGGCCATTTAAACCATTTAGGTGCCACAGTCTGTTGCACTAACAGCATTTAGGTGGTTAAATGAGTGAGGTTCTCTCTGTCGCCCACAGGCATGCCTGCAATGCGATTAGGGAGTGCCCATGGTTGCCATAGCAGCTAGAGGCTACAAAATGGCTTCTGGTTCTGCTAAATTTCCTAGTAGAGTCTCATAGGCTGCGTGTCACAAGAACGGTATAATTATTACATTGAGAAGACCCAGAAAACTCTGGCGAGGAGTCAGTCAAAGGAGGGTTTTAGAGAGTAGACATTTGTCAGTTGGAGAGACAGGTGCCTCAAACAGCAAGAAATGTCTAGAAGCTGATTCAGGTTGGGCACCAGAGAGAGGTACCAGGAGATACCCAAACCGGGGATGAGGAGGAGAAGCTAAGACAAGGAAAGGCTATTTGTGGACGGAGAGGGAGACTCCCGAATTTCACCGGAAAAAGTGTCAGAGGTACCACCAAGCCTTAAGAAAGGCTAAGAGACCCAAAAGACTGTGCGCAAGACTCTCAATATATACATTAGGTTAAAAAAGTTTAGTCCCGTGAAAGTGAAAGAAGTCTCTCAAAATACTCCGGTTGCTGCTATGACACCTATTACACTGGTTATTACATCTGTATGACCTATGTGCTTACTATTCATTTATATCCACTGGATTCAATGGTTAAATCTTCCATTTTACAGTTTATATTTAGACGTTTTCTCATTTCTTACGCTTTTTCTAATCTTAAACCTGATGATCCCCGGCCCATAATGTGTTGTGAAGATGAAACACTCATTTATCATCTTCTGTCTTCTTTGTTTTCTCACGCTGCTTCTTTACAAGCCATTACAGACACCATTTGGACAGGCCGGCTACTCAGCTTAAGTCAACTGAACTTCCCTATAAATGCATTCACTGCTAAAAGGTTTTAGACTCCAGTCATAAAAATCCTATTTTGGTAAATGAACTTTTGTATCTTGATGGTCTTAACTACATCTACATTTTGTCAATACTTACTTCTATATTGGATGCCGTTTTTTTTTATGCTTCGAGTTTTTTAATACTTTTTGTAAAGTGTATTTTTGGTATATGTGGTTTTTGGTGTGTTTTTCCCACTACAAGTGATTTGCAAGATAAAAAATGCTAAAAAAAAAACACCTAAAAAATTGCAGAAAAAAATCTTTGAAGGTTTGTGTCAAAAATGCTACGAACTACCTGAAAAACACTTATACTTGTATGTCTGCAAAACTTGAGTACAACTGGTATCTACCCCTATACAGTCATTGTATGGTGGGAATATTGGTAGTAGTGGTAGTAAGATAATGAATGGTCCCAACCCAACCAGCTGCTCTTTATATAGTAGTGGTCAATGTCGGACTGGGGTACCTAGGGCCCACCAGAGGAGTTGATTTTAGGGGTCAACTTTGCCTCTCTGTCTCCGCCACCTGTACAGTGCCCCCGTCAAGTTTCGCTTCAAATTATGCAGACTGATGTGATGACGTCATCACACTAATCTGTAATCAAGATGGGGCACTGGGGCTTCCGAGTCACCAGGTGGTAAACATAAAAGGTCTAAAAATATATGCCCCCCTCCTGAATGATACATTTTTTAGAAATAAAAATATATCAAAAGCTATAACACAGTGGTCGTACAGTTACCAAATAACACTGCTACATAAAACTAGAATCCCAAGGCTAAAATTACCAATAATTCTGCTAAGACCAAATACCGCCACACCATGACCACATATCACCACCACATAGTGACTGAATAATACCGCCACACCATGACCACATATCACCACCATATAGTGACTGAATAATACCGCCACATCATGACCTCATATCACCACCATAAAGTGACTGAATAATACCACCACACCATGACCACAT
The DNA here is from genome assembly GCA_025379985.1 of Phyllomedusa bahiana. Lineage (NCBI taxonomy): Eukaryota > Metazoa > Chordata > Amphibia > Anura > Hylidae > Phyllomedusa > Phyllomedusa bahiana. Next base: position 13,160 of record JAODAL010002218.1, on the reverse strand, counting down.
ATCACCACTATATAGAGACTGATTAATCCCACACACCATTGCTGAATATAAACCATTACACTTTGCACACATATAAGTTCAGGTAGATTTAGAGACTCACAGGTGATGTTTCTCTGATGAGTTGTTCACGTTCCCTTTTCTTCTTCATTCTATCCAGACCTCCCTGCTGACTTCTACCGGCCAACACTTGTCCCTTCAGATTTGGACACAAATATCTTTCAATACGCACTTTTCCAAAAACTCTTTACCTTTTCCAAACTCTGTGGAAGAGCGGGTTCAGGCCATAGCTCAGAGGCACAGTCTCGGAGGAGGTGGAGAGGAATAGAGGACTAGTCCCCTGGAGATTGTGTTACAGCTCTGGCCTGTACCTCTCAGAATCATACTGTGTGGTCTGAACTCCTTCCCCTGCACCCAGAAGATCAGCCACAGGCATGATGCATAATCTCTAGGTGGTGCAGGAGAAGGAGTTTAGTACTGTCATGATTTTAATAGTGTTTCTGTTTTTTTCTACAGATTTCCCAGTTGGACTATGATGGAATTATTGAACCAGTGTTTGGTCCATTTCTTTAATAAAATAGTCGCAGAGTGTTTTTTTGTGTTGTGTCAATTTGTTTTTTACCATTTATTTCCAGTGTTCGTAATAGAGATGTTTGTCAGACGCCTCTGTATGACTAGCGCTGGGGCTTGGTGTCAGACTGGGATGACAAAAAAAACCACCACTGGCTGACACCAAGTCCCAGCGCTAGTAATAGAGAGACATCTGTCAGAGACCTCTTTTACTTACACTGGATAAATAATGGTAAAAAATACACTGAAATAAACACTTCATTTAAATAAACACTCCCAAACATCCTTCGTTGACCATTTTATTAAAGAAATGGATCCAACACTCCTCCAATGTAGTCCAAATGGGAAACCTTTAAAATACTAAAACACCAATCAGCATTTGGCTGATATCTATCTATAATGCTAGGGCGGCATGAATACTAAATATGCCCCTATAGATAGGTAGAACCCCCTTTTAGATAGATAGTCCCCTAAATCAGGGACTTCAGGTAGGTGGGTAGACAAGCAAAGCCCCAGTTAGGTAGGCAGGTAAGTCACAGGTAGATAGATAAATGGGCAAGGTCCCAGGTAGGTAGGTAGGTAGACTCTAGTAGATTCTGTAGGTCGGCCCCAAGTAGGTTGGTGGGTAGGCCCAAGGAAGGTTGGTCGGTAGGCCATAAGTAGGTAGGCCCCTAGGTAGGTAGGTTTCTAGGCCCCAGGTAAGTAGACAGTAGATAGGCACCAGGTAGGTAGGTAGCTTGTCCTAGGTAGTTAGATTTCCCCCAGGTAGGTAGATTGACCCAAGTTGTAGGTATATTTCCCTAGGTAGTTAAATTGTCACCAGGTAGTTAGATTGCTCCTAGATAAGTAGATTGCCCCAGGTAGGTAGGTATATTGCCGCTGGTATAAGGTAGATTGCCCCAGGTAGTTAGATTTCCCCCAGGTAGGTAGGTAGCTTGCCCCAGGTAGGTAGATTGACCCTAGTAGTTGTATTGCACCTAGGTAGTTAGATTACCCATAGATAGGTAGGTAGATTGCCCCAAGTAGTTAGATTGCCCAAGGTAGGTAGGTAGATTTCCCCAGTACATCTAAGGCCTAGGGTTTATACTTAATAGGTAGAATAGTGGAGCAGGCGCCGGTGGAGTTCAGCTCCGCTAAGGGCCCGCTCGTAGTACTTTTTTTCATATTTCTTTTATGCTTTATATTGTATGTCTTTTAATGACTGTTACTTGCTGAAACTAAAACTGACATAATTTATTTGGGACATTTCCCGTTTCCTATTTTGTCACCTTCAGCAAAAACTTTACTTATATTTCAGTTTGCATACCTACTGCTTGAGTGCCGCCATAGGTCCATATTATATACCTTATCCAATTCATTTGCATGAAAGAAAGGCACTGTATTGTAGAGAGGCCCTATTAGACCACCAATCACTGCACGCACTTCACTAATACAGATGATCTACAAGCAGTGTCGGACTGGGATACATGGGGCCCACCAGTGGAGTTGATTCTTGGTGCCCACCAGGAGAGTTGATTCCTGTGGTCACCAGTGGAGTTGATTCTTGGTGCCCACCAGTAGAGTTGATTCCTGGGGCCCACCAGTGGAGTTGATTCTTAGTGCCCACCAGTAGAGTTGATTCCTGTGGTCACCAGTGGAGTTGATTCTTGGTGCCCACCAGTAGAGTTGATTCCTGGGGCCCACCAGTTGATTCTTGTGGTCCACCAATGGATTTGATTCTTTGGGCTCACCCTAAAGCAAACTGTACATGTCTACACATACTGCACATGCATTTTGCTTGCTGCCTCTGTCTCTCTGCCTTTCTCCCTGAAAAACAAACTCATTCTTATATTCTCAGGAGCCCACCATGCCAGAAGCCCACCATGCCCAGGAGCCCATAAAGGGTTTCCCTTGTTCTCCTATGGGCCAGTTTGAGCCTGACTACATGTAAAATGTTCATGATAATTGGTGGATCTTCCATCGATCATATGAGCCACAGATCGGCAGTTTCTGGGACATTGTATGGGGAGTGTGGTTTCAAGATACAATGTCCCAGGAAAGACCATTGTATGGTGGAAACATTTTATCCAGAGGCCACCGAAATTTGATAGACTCGGCGAAGACTATCACAGATTAGTCCTCTCTCTTCAGTCATATTCAAGTAATGGGTACAGGTGATCAGTATTGTCACAATGTGTTCAACGCCACTGTAAAAAAGGAATTGGAATTATTGGGTAAGACCAATTACAGCAGGAATATTTGTAAAATCGTTTTACGAGAGATCGTAATAGTAATTGTACTATTTAAAACAATAAAAATAATTTCATTGGTGACTACATGGCTCGTCATACATTATGCAGTAATCTGCTATAGGAAAAAATTATTCTCATTGCATTTATAGGAGCTTTTTGTTAAGGATTTGTTTGATGACAAACTTGTTGATTGTCTCAAGTAAAAACCAACAGACTTGTGAGTGTACGGCTTGGTTATAATACAGGTTAACACCCATTATCAGTGCAAAATAGGTAAAGTAGTGTAGTTACAAAGTTACTAAACTTATACTTTCACAGTTGAAACTAGAAGTTTCCATACACTGTATAAAAAGCCCCATCTGCAGGTTTTTCTCACTATCTGACATGAAATCAGAATAAACCTTCCCTGTTTTAGGTCAATTAGGCAGAAAAATTATTTCTATTTGCCAAATGCAGAATAATGAGTAAGAGAAATTTTAAGACATTTTTATTACTTTCTGCAACGTCAAAAGTTTACATACACCAGGATTACTCTGCCTTTAAACAATCTGGGACAGCCCATATGATGATGTCATGTCTTTGGAAGCTTCTGGTTTACTGGCAACATCTGAGTTAATAAGAGACACACCCATGGATGTATTTTAAAGCACACCAGAAACACACTGCTTCTGTGTGTAACATCATGGGGAAGTGTAAAGAAATCAGCCAAGATATCAGGAAGAGAATTGTGGACTTGCACAAGTCTGGATTATCCTTAGGTGCAATTTCGTGAAGGTGCCTCATTCATTTTTACAAACAATTATATGCAAGTATAAATAAGATGGGAATGTCCAGCCATCATACCGCTCAGGAAGGAGACGGGTTCTGTGTCTCAGAGATGAACGTGCTTTGGTCTGAAATGTGCATATCAACCCAAGAACAAAAGCAAAAGACCTTATAAAGATGCTTGTGGAAGCTGGTAAGATTGTCTCATTATCCACAGTGAAACGCGTACTGTATCAACATGGGCTGAAAAGCCATTCTGCCAGGAAGAAGCCATTACTCCAAAAGAAAGCTATAAAAGTCAGATTAATGTTTGCAAAACACACAGGAACAAAGAGCTACATTTTTGGAGAGATGTCCTGTGGTCTGACGAAACTAAAATTCAACTCTTTGGCCATAATGACCATCGTTACCTTTGGAGGAAAAAGGGAGAAGCTTGGAAGCCTAAGAACATCATCTGAACTGTGAAACACGAGGGTGGCAGCATCATGTCATGAGGTTGTTTTGCTGCAGGAGGGACTGATGCACTTCACAAAATAGATGGCATCATGAGGAAAGAAGATTATGTGGTAATACTGAAGCAACATCTCAAGATATCAGCCAGGAAGTGAAAGCTTGGGCAGAAAGGGATCTTCCAAATGGACAATGACCCAAAGCATACTGCCAAACTGCTTAGAAAGTGGCTTAAGGAGAACCAAGTCAATGTTTTGGAGTGGCCATCACAAAGCCCCGATCTGAATCCTATTGAAAATGTATGGGTAAAGCTGAAAAAGCAGGTGCGAGCAAGACGACCTCCAAACATGGCTCAGTTACACCAGTTCTGGAATGGGCCAAAATTCCTACCAACTATTGTGAGAAGCTTATGGAAGGATCCAAAACATTTGACCCAAGTCCTACAGTTTAGTTTGCTATCGACATGGGACCTTAATGATCGGCGGCGGCGGTGGGGACTACAGCTGCTCTCTCTGCACGGACACTCCAGAACATACATACATAAATAAAATGCCACCACCCCGACGTTTACAGTCTATGAGCGGTTGGCTCATTAATTAAGCATTGTGACCTTTATACTCAAGAGTTGCTTTCTTGTTCTTTTATTTCGGGGATATGGTACTTGCACTATGATGGGGTACAACCCAGGATGGAGGGTCAGGGGACCCGCATCTATCAGACATTTATGGCATATCTATAGGATATGCTGCAAAGGCTGGATTTCCTAAACTGGTCCATACCTTAAAGGGGTTTTGCCACAAAGTAAAATGCCGTGCAGAGGTTGCTTGCAGCTAGCTGCGAACCGACCGTACATGAGAATGAAGAGGATGGCCCTTGCGGTGTCCTCTTCATTCACTTCTATGGGAGCTTACGAATACAGCTGAGCACACTCACCTAGCTATATTCACAAGCTCCCATAGAAGTGAATGGAGAGGACAGTGGTAAACGCCGCCCTTCTCATTCTCATGCACAGTTGGCTTGCAGCTAGCTGCGAACAACCTGTGCAGGGCGTTGTACCTCATGGTAAAACCCCTTTAAGAGATTAGCTTAGATCCATTGGTATTCCGAATAAGTCCTGGTGGATTTTGCCTTGTTCGAGAGCACTTTCTAGAAAAAGCCATGCTAAAGAAGAGTTCACCAACTCTTTGCATTCTTGGGCTAAGGCTATGTTCACACGGGGTAATTTCGGAACGTATTTTGCGGCGTATTTGCACTCTAATACGAGCGAGATGCGCCGAAATTACGGCAATCCACAGTTCTCATAGAGAACTATGGATTACGCCTCCTCTCCCCACTCGTACAATATGATCGTATTGTACGCCCGGGGAGATAAGTGACATGTAAGCGGCGCGAGTAATGACAGTCTATGGGTCAGGCGGGTTGCCGGCCCCCCCATGCCTCGGGAGTACGCGCCGATCAGCGCGACTCCCAAAACGCCCAGCGTAATGGCGGCCGTACTGTATGCCCCCGCAATTATGCCGTGTAAACATAGCCTAAGTCTACACGGTAAGTGTTAAAATGGCATCCAAAATGTGACGGCATTTTGACACTTGCAGGACCCCGGTTTTTGGCTCAGATATGCATAAAAGCTGCGGTCGGTTTCGGATTTGCCTTCGGCCGCATACATTCAATGTACGGAGCCGACAGCAAATCCATTGGAATTTACCACTTGTTGCATAGACTACAGCACGGATTTTTCAATGCTGTCTATACAGCACAATGTACCGTATAGACATAACCTTGGGGTTTTGGAACAGATTAAAATAAAACCATCATTTTACAAGATACTTTTTTTGTGTGAGGCGATAAATTAACAGCTTTACAAAAACATCCTGTGACTGGTCAAACATGAGGTGTCTAATGATGAGAGGTCACACAGGGAAGACCGGCTGTACAGTGTCTGCCCGTGATTGATGTGCTGCTGAATGCACTCTACATCTTCTCAGCTTTCTTTTCACACTCCTCTTCATGACTCCTCAGAGCTTTGGGAATCTAACAACATTCTAGGTCTACTCTCCGGAGAGCCTCCTCCATGCCTTTATTTGCATAGGCTAAAACAGGAATGCATTGGTGTTAGTTATGAGATAGTGGATGGTGGTGTTCAACCAGTCCATAAAATCTGCTTAAGTATTTCACTGTTAGGGCCTATCCCCACAGCCGAGAGCAAATACTGGTTGGATTATCCAACTGGTATCTGCCCTGTTTTGCGGCCGTGCACATGGCCGCAGGGGGATGGCTTTTCTCCGCTGTTTCCGAAGAAAAACCCTCCCCCTCGCATAGAGATGTTCATATTCCGCCCAAAAACCGTGTGTTCTAAGTTTCTCGGACCGCTGGCAGTGTAAAAAAACGTCCGATTTTCCATAAAGGTCCGTACTAAAGTTTGACAGACGGTTTACAGATGGCTAAAACCGAAAACCGGCTGAAGAACCGTCCAAAAATCCTTGGTGTGGGGACAAGGCCTTAAAGGGGTTGTCTCACTACATTGATTCATCTCACCTCAGTCCTGGTTTCTTGGTTTCACTTTGAATTAAGGGGCGTGTTTACTGGCTTCCACTAGGCTGCAGTAGAAGCCAGGTCTGTAGCCATAGTAACCAGTGCTGGCAGCCTAACAGGATAGATCAAACTGGTCTGTAGCTATAGCAACCAGTGCTGGAAGCCTGTCAGGAGAGATCAAACAGGTCTGTAGCTATAGCGACCTGAGGAGCTGATGCAGCCCATACAAGAGGCGATATCTAGGAATGGGTAGGACACTGTTAATGGACATATATTGCGAAGTGACTTGTTTTTGCAAGATCTTTAACACAAAAAGCAATCCTTGTAGTGAGACAACCCCTTTAAAGCTATCCATAATTCACTGTCTCATCAACTTTAGTCAAGACTTCACCAAATAACTATAGTTTAAAAGGCATTACGTTTTGAACATTGTTTCTTTCAGGCTCCATATCTCACCATCCACTAGAACTTTGAGCGTGAGACTCACATCATTTTATAGACAATCTTGATTATCTCAGACCTAAATTTGACTTGCAAGTATTTAGCATGTGCTTAGTTCTGCAGATTCTTGTCCTATACCTGCATTGTTGTTGTTTTGCTCCTAGAAATCAAAATTAAAATTTTTGTTCATTTGGGAAATCCACCTTTGGTTTTCAGCTCTGCCTGAATCCTTCTGGGCTCTGGATCAGATTCAAGCAGGTCTTAACCAATATCTGATCCCAGGTCTCTTCTACACGTTCCCCATGTTGGTGCAGACTGGACTTGGGTATGAATACAGCTTTTTCTTCAATTCTACCCACAAGTGTTGGATTGAGTTGAGGTCTGGGGACTGTGGAGGCCAATACAACAACTCTACCTCATTGTCATTGAACCCTTCCTTCTCCAACCTTGCTTCGGGTCGTTGTCCTGCTGGACACTATGTCGTCCTTTTCATCCCCATAGTACTCGAGTGTATGAAGTAGCTCATCTTGTAGGGCACTCACATATAGCTCAGCATTGAGGTCACCATCGATCCTGGTCAAGTATCCAACATCTTTGGCTGTGAAACATCCCCATATCATCAGGCTTCCTCCACCGAACCTGACAGTTCCTTCAATTTCTCCATACATTAGCCCCTTTTCCTTTGATTCTTCCAAACCCATTTGCCCCCATCAGAGCCAGGTCTATTGAAGTTCATCTCATTGCTCCAAATCACCCTTTTCCAATCTTCGACTGTCCACTTTTTTTTACTTTTCTGTAAACTCTTTGCCAACGCTTCTTATGACAATATTGAAGTCGAGGCTTCTTCCCTTTTTTTGGGCCACCATTCCAGATCTGTGTAATGTGTATTGCCCGGTGTTTGCATGGACGTCTGTGATCTCACTATTATGAAGCCTACGAGCCGCCTCCACTGCCGTGTTTGTCTCGCCAGAACTTGTGATGAGCCGACTTGTTGACTCTGATATTTTGCCTGGACGTCCACCTCTTGTCTTTGGAATGGACGGACTTCATTTCATCATCTTCCAGCTGTCAGGGCCTCACATGATGCAGTTTGGCAATTTTCTTGGCCCAAAGACGCCATCGATGAGCTGGATGATGCTCTTTCTTTTCTTAGGAAATCTTCATGGCTGCTCGAAGCAGTGACCTTTTGCTTGGTAATCAGCGTAATAACAAACTGAGCTATTAGGGAATGTGAGAACAGTTTGTAATTTGCAGTACAAGAGATGAAAAAGATCCCACCACCAGGAGCAAAACAGTAACAATTCAGTTACTTCAGTTCATGACAAGAATCTACAGAACTAAGGATATGCTAAATAGTTGCAGGACAAAGTTATGTATGAGAGCCAAGTTGATTGCCTATAAAATTATGGTAGTTTCACGTTCAAAGTTGCAGTGGATGGTGAGATATGGAGTCTGGAAGTCAAAAGTTCAACACATTGTTACCCTTTTACTTGTCAGTGTATATACTTTCTAATAAGCTGAAGGGAAAAGAGCTAGGACTCTGCACCACCTATTGGATGTAGCACTCCTCTAGTCATTGCTGACTCACTGAGCTATACAATATGACTGGGAAAAAAGCCAGGCTATGTATCCATCTCCATACTGCTGTTTTGGGGTGTTTGTTCCTCATCAGTGCAGTGTACAGTACTGGTTGCAGTGAACAAGGACTGTTTCACTTTCTAGCTACAAAGCGACAATTCAGGCTCAGGTAAACCACTTTTAAAGTGCTCTACCTGCTCCAGCAGTAATGCGCCTGGATTTGCTGTACTGAAGCTATAAACGTGTAGTTTTGTACGGTTGTAGTGCGACGCCTCATGCATGCCCCCAAACTCAGGCACATGACAAAGTGCCGCGGGCGCGCTGAACTGCGCCTAATATTGGAGTGCGCCTGTTTAAAAATAGAGCGAACGGGGCTGCGACAGTTTTCGGACTGAAAAGACGCCAGACTTCTGGTGCAGCCCTGTTCATACAGGTGGCCCCAAGTGCTGATGGGTATAGATCTGTTCTGTAGAGCAAAAGGAGCACACCAGCACCTGTCAAATAATGTGTACGGCTGGTCATGGGGGTGCTAACACCCTTCATCGCCTTACTACGTTATGTTATGTTGTAATGCACTGGTATCTCTGTGCCTTTATGGAGATAATAGTGAATGTATATTCCTAGTGGATAATTTAGGAACTGGTGAAACATAGTTTCAATGGTGTCATGAATTCTTGTGTTAGTTAATGACACTATGAACGGAGTACCTGCACTGCCATCCAGCAGGAAGTAGAGGTGTCAGTCTGGAATGGCCATTACATGGTGCCTTGTGTCTGAAATGGTGCTAGAAATGCTGTGCTGCAAGTTCCTTCCAAGGTGTTTTTGTCGCCTCAGGGCAGTGAACCAAGTGCATGAGTAACAGTAAAACATGCTGTGAAACTGGGTGGAAGTCTAAGGATTGACTGTAATAGTGGGGCATACCAGTGGACTGTGAGACAGAGAAAGGGCCATTTTATTATTGTTATTTTTTCTAGGGCGCCATTGAGTCCAGGGCGCTGTACATTCGAGGGGGGGTGTAACATACATAGCATACACCAAACAAGTACAACGGTGACGATAAATGACTAACAACTGGTACATAGTTACATAGTTTGTACTATGAAAAAAGACAAGGGGCCACATGTATGAATCCCGCCGGGTCGGGGCGCACCTTTCCGCCAGTTTTCCGGCGCGCTCATACATACAATGTAAAGTCCGCCGCGCCTCGCCAATGTGTGGGGCGCAGTGCGGAGACCGAGGCGCAGTGCGGCGCTTCGCCTATGATTCGCCGCCAGAGGTAGCGCACTCATACATGCGGGGAAAAGTTCCCTGCGCCTCGCCAGTGTGTGTGGGGCACAGTGCGGGGAAATGGGCGCAGTGCGGGACTGCGCCGAAAAACAGTTCCGATGCGAGACAGGCTGGAACATTGGGAAATCATTCCACATATCGGTGCGGAGTATGAATCAAAAATCACCTTTATAAAGGCGGAAAACATTCTCATAAAAGAGCTGAAACCTTAAAAATAAAAAATACATAAAACAAAATCACTTTCCAAATATCCTAATTCAAGAATCAGAATAGGAGCGACAGTGAACCATTAAAACCTATGGGGAAGTTTAGACCAATCAGAATCCACGGCGGGACAGTTCAAAATACTGTAAAAATGCTGAAAAGAGGTGATTGGCTGAGCTAGCGGGGGCTCGGCTAGCTCAGCCAATCAGAATAGGAGCGACAGAGACCCATTAAAACCTATGGAGAATTATTGACCAATCAGAATAGGAGCGACAAAGTCCCATTATATCCTATGGAGAAGATTGGACCAATCAAAATCAAAGGCGGGACAGTTCAAAATAGTAGTAGTGTTACAATTTGATTTCGGCCATGTACAGTTTTATTTCAGATTGCATTAGAAAACCCATAAGAGCGTCGCTCGCTCTCCCATTGGTCCAAATAACGGCGCCTCTTTTAACTTAGCCAATCACAGAGCGCGCTCAGAATTTCTTTTCCCCATAGAACTCTATGAGAAAGTAGCTCGCGCTTTGATTGGCTAAGCTGGACGAGCCCCCGCCGCTTCAACCAATCAGCTCGTTTCTGCATTTTTACTGCATTTTGAACTGTCCTGCCTTTGAATATGATTGGTCAATTTTTCTCCATAGGATATAATGGGACATTGTCTGCTCCTATTCTGATAGGTCAATTCCCTCCATAGGTTATAATGGGACATTGTCGCTCCTATTCTGATTGGCTGGTTTATGCCGACCAATGAGAAGAGCTTAAACAATTTGAATTACTGTATTTCCCGGCAATTCTCTCTATTGCAATTCCCTATGTAGCGCCGGTCTCGGCGACGAACGCGTTGTTCGGGTTTTTAACTGCTTTATTTGTAAAGAAGGGATTGGCTCTTTATCTGATAATGTTTTACATTTAATAAAAATAATCTTTTTATTAATACTTCATGCCGCACGGCGCTGAGTGCCGAGATTGCATTGCGCCCATCTCTCCATAGACTATAATGGGAGAAGTAGCTCGCGCTCTGATTGCCTGGGAAAGCCAAGCACCCGCTAGCTCAGCCAATCAGCTCTTTTCTGTCTTTTTACTGTATTTTGAATTATCCCACCGTGGATTCTGATTGGTCAATCCTTCCCCATAGGTTTTAATGGTTCACTGTCGCTCCTATTCTGATTGGCCGGTTTATGCCGACCAATGAGAATAGGTTTCAGAATTTGAATTACTGTATTTTCCGGCAATTTCCAATATCCTAATTCTTGATATTGCGCCATTCTAGAGTTTTGGAAAGTGTTTTTTTTTTAAGTATGTTTATTTTTTACGTTCAGCTCTTTTCTGACAACGTTTTCCGCCTTTATAAAGGCGATTTTTTCTGAATCATACTACTGCTGCACGGAGCGGAGCGCCGAGATTTCTGTCGCGATCTTCGATCCGCTTCCTCGCATGTTCGGATCCTGCTTCACTTCGCCTCTGTCGGAGCATTTAGACCAAAAAAACCCGGTTTGCCTGTTGGAGCTGCCGAGCGCTGCACTGCGCCTCGCTTTGCCGACCCGCCATCGTACATGCCTCGGAGTTTTCGAGCGCGCCGCGTCCCGCCCCGGAACGCCTACCCCGCGCCCACACCTCGCCCACTGCCCGCACCTTCATGCGGGGCGCAGCTGAATGTGGCGAACACTGCGCCTAACACTGCATCCCCGCGTCCGACAGCGGGATTCGGGCTGGGAGGCGCAGTATACGCCAAAAACAGGCGTAAAGCCCGATCATACATGTCGCCCAAGACGTCCATCCAGTTCAGCCCATTGTGCTAAGTGTTGATCCAGAGGAAGACAAACCCCACCCCCCACCCCCATGAGGTAGAAGCCAATTGTCCTCATTTAAGGGAAAAAAATCCTTCCCGACTCCATTCTGGCAATCAGGATAAATCCCTGGATCAGCGACCCCTCTCCAGAATCCTGGTCACTATAACTTGTTATATTATTACTCTCCAGAAAGGCGTCCAACCCTTCTCCAGAAAACCTGGTCACTATAACCTGTTATATTATTGCATCTAGAAATGTATCCAGACCTTCTCCAGAATCCCGGTCACTATAAAATTTGTTATATTATTACATCTAGAAATGTATCCAGACCCTTCTCCAGAATCCCAGTCACTATAACTTGTTCTATTATTACATCAAGAAATGTATCCAGACCCTTCTCCAGAATCCCGGTCACTATAAATTGTTATATTATTACATCTAGAAATGTATCCAGACCCTTCTCCAGAATCCTGGTCACTATAAATTGCTCTATTATTACATCTAGAAATGTATCCAGACCCTTCTCCAGAATCACGGTCACTATAACCTGTTATATTATTATATCTAGAAATGCAGCCACACCCTTTTTAAACTCTGTTATTGAATTCACCATGACAATTTCCTCTGGCAGAGAGTTCCACAGTCTCACTGCTCTTACAGTAAAGAATCCCTTTCTATGTTTATGTAGAAACCTTAGTTCCTCAAGACATAGAGGACGCCCCCTTGTTCTTGATACAGTCCTGGGTATTAATATATCTTGAGAGAGATCTCTATATTGACCTTTAGTATACAGGCGGTCCCCGGGTTACAAACAGGATAGGGACTGTAGGTTTGTTCTTAAGTTGAATTTGTATGTAAGTCGGAACAGGTATATTTATTAAATGTAAATCCAGCAAAATTTTTGGGATAGTACAGGGAACAGTTTTTACATTTGTTTTGCTGTCTGTGGCCTTTTTTAGAAGATTTCACCTAACGTTCTGTATCTCATGTGCAGCTGTGGCATGCTGGCACTTGGTTATCATGGGGCGTGACTCAGTGTTGAATGTCAGCCACGCCCCATAAGTCTCCATTTGTAACTAGGGGACGTATGTAAGTTGGAACGATGTAAGTAGGGGACTGCCTGTATTTAAACATATTTATTATGTTCCCCCGGAGCCGTCTTTTCCCTAAACTAAATAACCCTAATCTTGCTCATCTTTCTGGGTATTGTAGTCCACCCAGTCCTTTTATTATTTTTGTTGCCCGCCTTTGTACCTGTTCAAGCTCTACAATGTCCTTTTTCCTTTGAACTGGGGCCCAAAACTGTACACAA